>BSBK01006496.1:900000-1081534 GCA_027943335.1 Chamaecyparis obtusa
TAAGCTATCAAATATACAAATGGTACCTACCTAGAAGCTCATCAGGAGAATGAAGGATCACTCACTGATTGCATGATAACCCAGTTTTGAAGGGTCATTGGTTGAGGGGACAGTCAAGGTCCAGATGATTGGGCCATTGGAGGACCCTAGTTCTTTGTATTAATTTCTATTCAAATTGGATGCATGGATTTATTGTGAATTATCAGCTACTATGTATCCTGCAACTGCATCCGTAAATCTGCATATACTTCTCTAGGGTTGTAAGCCACTTAGGGATCAAAATAGAGAAACTAAATAAAAATTGTTCTTTGTCCTATTTCCTTTTAACAAAGTATCAAATATCAGTGATATAATACATTTGATGCCCTAAGCTATCAATACAAATGGTGCCTAGCTAGAAGCTCACGGGCTATCCATTTGATAACCACGGTCAACATTTCAAAAAAATGGATATCCTTGAGCAAAAGCACCAATAACATCAAATAATGGAGTTAAAGCATGGGCTAGGGCATGACACCTATAGAATGTGGTCATTTCAGTGACAAAAATTTACAATGGCATCATTAAACATATATGCCAGTAATATCAACAAACGTGAATCCAAACATTTGAATATAGTGAATCGATATCCTTGAGCACAAGCACCAATAACATCAAATAATAGAGATAAAGCACTGGCTACGACACGACACCAGTAGAATGTGGTTATTTCAAAGATAATTCATAATCAAATAAAATGAAATGCATTCAAATATGATGCCAGAGGCTCGAAAGATGAAGAAATCACATACCTTCTCCCACGCTCAGCTTTCACTCCTTTTCTCCCACTCCCTCTATCCAATTGAAATAAAAATGATGAGGCTATTTCACTTTTTTTTTAAAGGTATACCCTGAATCTGTCAGAGTTCTGATGGTCAATTAAACACCCATTGGAATACCGACATCATCAGGGCCTATTACAAAAAAAAAACACCAAATTTGTAAGAAAAAGTTACCCGTCAAAAACTTCTGTCGAAATTTGGCCCCAAATGTAGTAGTGAAAGACTTATGTTCTTATTGCTAAGATAAATCTTGAGAAGTATACAATAACTTGTTTATAACAAAATACTTTCGTAACTAACTCCTAAACTATTGTCCATCTCAACAATATGGGTTACAATAATTTTATCTCATTTCAAAATATGTTTGAGATAATTCCTCAAATAACAGAACAAGTCTTCACTCATTAAATGGTCTCGCAAAAATATAGGTTCTTCTTTACTAGATTTGCTTCTGAGTGTAGTGGTTTGTGCTTGAATTTCTTAACAACTATCTAATGTGTAGGATTTGAGCAATACAAATCCACAAAACCCGAAGATCACCTGCATACAAAAACCTGTTACAAGGAAGTAGAGACAAGAAGAGGGCAAGGGTTTGACTCAAAAATATGAAGAAGAAAATATCCTCAATTAATGAATGAATAAAATATACAATGGATCATCCATATAAAGGAGATCGAAAACCTTGAAAGGCAAACCTAAAAAGTAGAAGTGCATGTAATAATTAGTTAAATTATTATAAGACTAATGCATGCAAGTTTATATTTAAAACAACTAGTGCATAAGTTTGAATCAACTAGTGCATGTGTGTTTAAATATAAACAACTAAAAATGAAAGTGTTGACATCTTAAGAAGGGAGTAAAGTTAATTAATATAATTAATACTTTACTCTAACACCCCCCTTAAGATGAGCAACAATGCAGCTACAAATAATGCAAAAAGAAAGAAAAGGAAACTACAGTGCTGAAAGCATAAAAATGGGTCTCGACAACATGGCCTGATGAGGTACCCAATACAAAAGAGAGTCTCTATAAAGTGGAGAAATAGCGAAAACCACATGGGAAAAACTCTACTCCAAAAAAAGATAGAAAAATGCAGGAAAAGAAATGGCTCAAGAGACTCTCTCAAAACCATAAATACAACCAGCTCCCCCATGAGAGAGGGATGAGACACCAAAGCCCCCCTAGAATGATGGAACCCCTAGGGAAATGATCGAACCAATGCAACTCCAATGTGGAAGAAACAAAGGCACAAAACAAGGAAACCCCTAAATGAGAGGTGAAACTGGAAGGCCTAACTGATGCTCAAAGGAGAAAACATGAGGATCCTGAAAGGGAATCCCCAATGTAGGTGGTGTGACAGGTGTGCTAACACTATCATGAAAGAGGAGATGAACATCCTCTATAGAATCCTCAACAAGTGCACCTGGTGGCTTGATGAATGGAGCTGGAGGGTCAAGCAATGCTGAAGAAGCCTTCTGAAGAGAAAAGACCTCAACATGATGTGGTGTCATAGCAGTGATCTCAGGAACAATACAAAGGTTCAAGCGACCTGACTGCACCACATGAGGCTCTCGCGAAAGAGGAGTGTTGTGCTCTGATAATGGAGATGGTGGACCAAAGTGTGAGAAGGTGTAGAGATGGGTGGAATGATCAACTGTCCCTATAGCAACAATGCCTCCTATCACACTATCCTAAATGAAGACTGAATCTGCAGTGAACTTCCTTGATCCACTGTGTGTAATATGATAAATTGAGAAAAGGTTTACAGATAGAGATGGAACATATAATACATCATTGAATGTACCATCCTGAATGCCTAATGAACCTTTCCCGTAGACTGTTAGGGTAGTGTTATTCCCCATGAGAATATGAGGAATGAGAGAAGCCTTAATAGTAGAGAAGACCCCTTGAGAAGATGCCATATGGTGAGAAGCACCTGAATCCAGTATCCAAGGGACCTGTGGAGGGGATGTAATGGATGCTCTTAATGCATGACCCTATCCAAAATCCTATCCAGATGTTGAAGATGTGGAAGAAGACTGAAAAGCAGACCCCTGTGAGGTGGAAGAGGATGGAGAGGAAACAATGCTCTTTTGAAGAAGAGCTTGCAAATCTGCAATCTATTTCTCATAGCCATCAAAAATATTCTAAAAACAATGTGACTCATCATGAGGTCCCTTCTGATAATAGGAACATGTAGGTCTCTTAGTCTTCTATTTCTCCTTCTTAGAAGAAGATGGTGGGCCAGTAGAGTGCTGAGAAGAGGAATCTGATATCTACTTCAGCTTCAGCTTCTTCTTTTCTTTGGATGGTTGGGCAACCAATGCTTAGTTCTTTGATCTTGTTAGAGAGTCCAATTGAGTAAGCTTGGCCTGCTCTCTAGTCAAATGATCACAAAACACCTCAAAAGTGGGCATGGTGAATGTAGGTCCCAAAACATCCATGGTAGAATGAAAGGTAGAAGAGAAGATTTGACAGTTTCCCCTAAGCTTAGACAGAATTAGATAAATGCACTCTTTATTAGTCTTTTGCTTTCCACATTTGTGTAAAAAAGATCTCTACTATTTGAACTTCATCAGAAAGTCCTTAATAAAGGGAAAAGATTTAGGTACAAGAGAGGTAAGCTCTGCCTCAATATGAAGTGCTCTGAACTCATTCACTGTACAAAACAAGGTGTTAAGCTTGGTACACATAGTTAGAAGGGTATTGCACCCATCAAGATGAAATTGCAAGCTATCTGATACCTATAAAGCAATCAACCCCATAGCCTCATCCATCTTGTTTCAATGCTACATGATCTCAAAGGGCCTTTGTAATACTAGTTGCACTGCATCTAGACAAGACCAGAGCCCTTTTGAAAGGAGAAGCTATGTCATCAGGGTTTTCCATGTGTGATAATTATGTGGGGTCAGAAGTTCTAGACAAGAAGAGGTCTCGGCCATTGTTTTAGAAGGGGTTTGTGTTTTGATAAATATTTGGTTTAATTGATAGAAACAAGAAAATAACACCCCCTCACAATCCAAATATCGAATCCCTAAGCCTAGAATGATATGCTCTATCAAGAGAAGAACAAAAAAGCTTCAGATCTGAATCTTGTGTACCTTGAAAAAATTATGATGAAAATAGGTAGAAATCTGGATGGTGCTTGAGAAGAGCTTTCCAGCGCTTCTTTCGGATCGAAAAACGGAGCTAATTTGAGCAAATTAGCTCCCCTGAAATGTAAAAAAGATAATCTAGAATTGATAGAAAAAATAGAAAGCTAGATGGAAAAAAATACCAGATTAACCTCCATGAGAGCGTCAGGCTCGGAACTAGCTTTTCGGTGATTTCTTGTTTGTTGAAAAATGATGCCTGGAGCTCCCGAAAAGCCAATTTTAGTGAAAGAGGCTCCAAAGACAAAAACAAATCAAATTTTTTTTTGTTGTTTGAAAAAAATCCCGTTGGCCCTTGGTTACATGTGGTTCGAGTGCTGGTGCTAAAGGGCAAGCCATTGGCGGTTTGGGCAGGCGCTGGCAATTTGAGTGTAATTGCTACCGGTTTAAAATTAACCGCTGGCGGCAAAGGCAGTGGTTCTCGGGCGGGTGGTGGTTCCCAGGTGGTGTAGGTAGTGCGAGCTAAGCGTGGGTGGCACGCCCCTTAATAATTTTTTTTTGAAAACTGCACCAAAAAATCATATGGAAACCTACCTTGGGGAGCGTGCATAGCCCTGGGGCAAAAAAAATTGCCTCTTTCTGCAACGTTGTCCAAATTGGATGTGTTTTATATCGAAATAGGGGTTTTTGGGTGCTGCGAGGTCAATGGTGAGGCCCGTTTGAGCTCAAAGTGCACCAAAGTTTAGAGACCCCCTAATTTCAATAAAAACACACAAAAAAGCCCTAGAAAGTGCAAAAAAAATAAATTTCTTTTTTTGCAAGAAAAAAAGAAATGAAAAATAACATCCTACAGAGAATACCAGATCTGAGAAATATAACCAAAACCTCTCAAATCCGCCAAAAAATTCCTAATTTGAATCCTTCAAACGTGAACAAGCTGTAGTAGATTAGGCTCTAATACCATGTAGGATTTGAGCAATACAAATCCACAAAACCCGAAGATCACCTGCATACAAAAACCTGTTACAAGGAAGTAGAGACAAGAAGAGGGCAAGGGTTTGACTCAAAAATATGAAGAAGAAAATATCCTCAATTAATGAATGAATAAAATATACAATGGATCATCCATATAAAGGAGATCAAAAGCCTTGAAAGGAAAACCTAAAAAGCAAAAGTACATGTAATAATTAGTTAAAGTATTACAAGACTAATGCATGTAAGTTTATATTTAAAACAACCAATGCATAAGTTTGAATCAACTAGTGCATGTGTGTTTAAATATAAACAACTAAAAATGAATTTGTTGACATCTTAAGAAGGGAGTAAAGTTAATTAATATAATTAATACTTTACTCTAACATAATGTATTTATGGCAGTCGACAAA
Source organism: Chamaecyparis obtusa (assembly GCA_027943335.1). Lineage (NCBI taxonomy): Eukaryota > Viridiplantae > Streptophyta > Pinopsida > Cupressales > Cupressaceae > Chamaecyparis > Chamaecyparis obtusa. The sequence continues at coordinate 905,299 of BSBK01006496.1, forward strand.
CCACTCCTTCTGGCAGTTGTTGAACTGGTCCAAATTCCTTTGTACTGTCATATTCTTTAGTATCCGAATAACTTAGTCCTACAACAATGGTTAATAACATATGCCAAATTTATAACATATGATTATCTCATCATCCTAGTTTGAATAAAACATCCATATATACTAATTCATTCTTGTAGGAAAGGGTTTCTTGGCCATGGACACACATTCACATTTCAATCATCCATAAGAGTATGACTAATATAAAATGTGATTCATTAACCTTAGGTAATATTAGTTAAGTTGTCCTTGTTCTTATCATCAAGACATGATTGTTCATACTTAAACTAGGTCCTTATAATGCCTTTATACAAAACATTAACTCAAAAGAGTTCAATGGAAATATAACAAAAACCTATCTTTGGACTAAAAAACTTAAGAAATCATGAAACATAATAGGCCATAAAATGATCTCATCAGGGGGAACACATAACAAAGTATTCTTGAAATCAGGAAATTTGCAAGCCCATATAGTTTCATAATGCAAGATGAATTTGGAATGACATCACAAATCATTTAATTGTATGCCACACTTAAGAAAGGAAATAATGAGGTGACTAGTTGCAAACAAAGTAATGATACAAATGAAATCCTCAACATGAGACTCAACAACATGATGGAGTCAAATTAATTTAATTCCCACCGTAACCTCGGTCCTTGAGTACTATATCTACTAGCTCCAGGTAAATTTTGTAATTTGTTAATGTCATTAAAAAATACAATTTTACCTCTATCATATGCCCAATTTGCAAGTAGATTGGCTAACCTATTTCCCTCTTTATGTGTATGTGAGATAATATAAAGTTATCAAAATTATAAAGGAGCATCCATGCTTGTTGCAAAACATAATGGATTCACCAGTTTTGGAAAACTCTTTTCTTGCATACTTTAATTATAATCAGAGAATCTCCCTTAACATGAAGATGTGTGACACACATGTTGTGTACAAGGACAATTTTATGGAAGAGATCTAGGACCTTATCCATATTGTTAGTACCGTGGTTTATGGGGATGGCTTTAGCTACTATCAAATTTCCATATGAATCCCTATCACTTACACCTACTTGTGAGACACCTGGGTTACATCTCAAGGAGCTGTCAAAATTTAGTTTTAGAAATGGTGATGAAGGAACCTGCCATTGGAATTTCACACTTTTAGAGTTTTTGGGCTTTCCATAAAAATTTGGTTTGCCATCAATGAGAAAGGGGGAGATTGTCAAGTTACCCCAATTTTATGGTTGTCATTGATGACATATTTATATGAATTATGATACAAATATCTAATGGTTATAACTTTCTAGTTTGGTTCAATAGTCTCATCAAAAACATAATTAATGATAGTAACAACATTTACATAAGTCTTCTATGGTGTATGGTTGTTTTGGTCCATACTGATATGTGATTACATATAAGAAACATTTTTGTTATGGTCGACCACACTCATATGTTTTGATTGCTCACAATGTTTTATCTTTTGGTCTCATCCAACACACTTAGCTACAACCAACATGGAATGAATACATATTGATAGTGGTATATAATAGAGGTGACTTTAACATATGAAATGTGATGCTCATGTTGATGTATATATGTGTTAGTCTTTGTATAGAGAAATTTTGTATACAAATTTGTGATGGTAGAAGAGGAGACCTATAATTAAAAGAGAACTATACCTTATGCATATGTTGATGCATTTTAAATAGTTTAATTTTTTACTATCAGCTACTATAACTTTTTATTTTGAGAAGTGAGAACAACCAATAGTGAGCCAACCGATAGTGAGCCACACTGATAATGAGACACCCTTGTATTACTTAATTGTCTACTTAATACTTGAGAGTTAACCCTCTTCATGTTTTTTCCCATCTTGGATTTTCATAATAAACATATGGTGTTTTGTGGTGTTTCTCTATTTACTTTTAGCTCTTTTATTTTTTGCAAGTTTGAAGTATTTTATGTGGAAAACTACTTGAATGTTTTAAATTTTTTAAGGGTATATTAGTTCACCCCTCCCCTCCAAATATACTGGATGTTCAACAAATCCTTTTTTTCATGTGCATAAGACCAAAAAACCCCAATATTAATTACCAGTTCATCAAAATTGGAGCAACTAACCTAGGACCAAAATGGCTTAAGGATCTACTTCCTAGAGGGGGGGGGGATCCTATTACTCTAACAAGGGAAAAAAAGGTCAAGAAAGGAAAGAAAGGGAGGAAACATTCTTAGGATGACATTAGGGATAAATGTGATAGTGATAACATCAAAATCATGGAGGCTAATGATAATCCTAGCCTAGTGGAGACAATGAGGAAAGATGGGGAGGTAGGGAATCAAGCAGGCCTTCCAAACTTTGTGGTGGACTAGGGGAAATGGATGTGAATTTTAATATTGAAATCCTCATAGAATTGGAGAAAGGGATGTCGATGGATCTAGAGAAAATCTCTTCAACTATAGGAACAGGGGATATGTTGATGACCCCTACAGATGCAATTTATTGGAAATCTAAACTTTTTAATTGGTTGGTTTTCAAAGTAGTTTTTATAAAAAAATGTGTTAATTCTTGAGCAAACAATAAGGTGATTGAATAATATTGATGTAGGGTAGGGTTGGATAATCTAATGAAGAATGATCCAAACCTACACCAACACTTATAACAACAAACATAGCGGAATACAATAAAATAATGCTTTAAAATAGAATTTCATTCAACATGCTCGACTATGACGCCTTACAAGTTTTGGCCTTATACAATGAAATTAAAAAGGTATTTAAATAATCTCCTAGCTGTGTGTGTGAAAATTGTACCTGATCTGTAGACACAACACTCAGTAAAACATTAGAGGTTAGCTATAATCAAAATCATGCAAAATTGAAATCTACTCTAACCAAGCGATTTCCTGCCTTCTAATAGGTGTGAGATTGATGTTCTTAGATTGTAATCAAGATCAGTGACCTAGACGACACCTAAATGAAGGATTTGAATGCAAAAGATGGATATGAAATTGAATGCAATTAATCTATATTTTTGATATTTTCTATGCAATAAGAATGATAAAAACTGATATGAATCTATGAATGCTATTGAAAACTGATATGAAATGAATGCTAAATGATCTAACAATGAAGATTCTAACAATGATATGAAAACTATGAAATTCTATGCTAAGATATAAAAACTATGCAATTGAAATTGATCTCACAAAGCTTTGAATTCGCAAGTTGATTCTTTCAAGCTCCAATTGTGCAAATTCTCCAAATCTGATATGCTATGATTCCTGTAGAGTAAGTTTGCAATTTGCGAGATTTTAGAGATGAGCATTATTTTTATAGAAATCCAAGGCTTTGGAGGTGCAAAAAAAAAGCCATAAATCACTCAAATAACTCAGGTTGATTTTTGAGTTATTTTTAAATAAAGGATAATTAACTCACAAAAACATGCAAAAGCTAAGCTTTAACTCAAAATAGAGTTTAGCTTTAATTGATAATTGATAGTTGTCTGCTTTTATGATTGTGCATGTTTTATTTATGAATTAATTTAATAATAAAGTGATTTATGCTCAACTTAACTGCTTTTAAAAATAAAACAATTGATTTATGGGTTAATCAATTATTTAATCAAATTTTTATTAAAAACTATATTATTAAATAATGACAACTTGCTTTAATTAATTAAATAAAAATTTAATCAATTATTCATAGGATATTTGGATTTATTGTCAAAATTAAATAATACAATTAATAATAGATAGAATTAAATTTAATTACACAATTAAGTGGCAAGATATTAAATCTAATTAATTAAATATAAAAATATTCAATTAATCAAGCTTTAGGATAAATGTGATTTATTGCCAAATAATTATAAAATTAAAGATAATTATGATGATTAGGAATATTACTAGGAATATTCTCCGATGCAGAATTTAAGATAATCAATTATGATTCGATGATGTTTAGATGTGCCTTAGGTTAGGACTTCGATGTCGATTTTGTTCGATTTGTCGATGTAGGAGGTTAATGAACATATAGCCCATTTTTGGGGTATTACATTTTGCCCCTCTTTGAATTACTGTGCAAAGCGCAGTGGTTCAAAGATAGTCTGTGTTTGATAGAGATATGAAACTGATGTTTGAAATTGATAATTGATATGAGATAGAAGCTGATTGATATTGAATTGATATGGAGATAATAGGTCCTGAATGAACAAAGATAATGTTCAGTGTAGCAAAAAATGAACCTATGATTGCGAAAAAGTGTCAAAATGCCTGATTCTGAACCTTAGGATTGATAAGAAGTGAGTGACCCATTCTAGACTCGATTGTCTTAGCAGAACTAGCAAGTATCACATCTGAATCCTTCAGTTGCCGAAGAACCAAGGAAAGAACACTATGATCCGATGGTTTCAAAAACTGATACAGTTTACAAGATTAGGAGAATACCAAATTGATATGGATCTTGATGAATCTGATATGCCCCAAGTGATGATAGATTTGCCCCGAGCGATGAGGACTTTTGATGAATCAACGACTAGACGTGATTGTTGTCTTGATCACTGATGAAAGATATTGATAGATTTGATTGATAGAATTTGATTTACAGACTTTGAATGATGTGCAATACCATGCCCCCTTCGGGATTAAAATTGAAATCTGACAAGAAAAGTTAGTGTTGATAGTTTAGAAGCATGTTAATTGATTGGAGAAGTGGTTATACACGTTCAAGAATGCATTCTGCATCGTTTAGAAGTCCTGGAGACCAAGGTTGACTAGGTTTGACCATGAGTTGACCATGGTTGACCAAGTTGAAATTTTGATAGTTTGATGTAAGATAATCAGTTAAGTTGAATACTAGATTTCTGTGATGATTGAAGGTTGATTATGCAAGCAATTAATAATATGAATGATCTCACATTTGAATTTTGATCCCGAAAAAGGATTCTACTTGCTATTTCATTGGAGGAACATTCGTGTGAGATTCAACTCTTGTTAGACTTGAAGATGCGATTTGAAGAATCATTTAAGCATTGAAGTTCATTTAATCATTGTGAGATCATGCAAACATGCAAAATGCAATGAGACATGCAAAATGAAATGCAACCTAAGACCTAGGACCTAGTCACTGATCATATGTCGATTTGTTATCATCATTGAACTTTTTGGTAATCGGATAAATCAATACAATGCCCACTAGCTATGAAACCATAGACATATGAATATCGATTTGTATGCGCAAGAATCAATACAACCCCCACTGGTCAAACAACCATGGACATATGAATATTGATTTTATTTTTAGAATGTTGGATTAGATATAAACACCAAGGCACAAACGCCAGGATGACCTGAATATCATGTCCATTTTGATATAGCAATTTGTACAAGCATCAAAACATAAATGTCGTGATGACCTGAATATGCCTTGCATTGCAAACACATCAAACAGTCAAGAGATCATTCTAAATCCAATGTGAATTACCCGTAGTGACCCTTTATCATTCACATCCTTAGGCAAGATCGCGTTTCACAGTAGGAGAAAGAATTTACTCAAAAAGATAATAGTTAGATCAAACGTCCTTGAATTTTCTAGGTATCAATGGTCGAGGTACGCATGGCCATCCAATTCAAGATAGAGGCTCTTACAGTTGGACACCATTTCAATCCAGAATTTCCAAAGTTATTAGATTTCACATACGAGCAGAAAATAAAGAAAAGATTATGCCCCCAGTCATCACTCTCTAAATCCTATAAAGGACATCATCGAAGAGCTCAAAGGGACACAATATGCAAAAATCTCAATGCGAATCAGTAAGCATACAAGGAGATAAAAGCATGAAGCATAGATTGTTTTCAGTTTGAGTTTGATGTTTGATTGCATTGTTATAGATGCAAAATCCTTTTTGGAGACAAGACAGACAGACTGACTCAAATGAAGCTTCAAAGGACTCTGAGTGGATATGACACATCTAAGATACATTGGAGACTATAAGATATGACATTGATTGCCCCCAAGTTTGAACATTGATAGGATATAGACGCGCAAGCTGATTGGTGTACAGACCGACTTATTGAAAACTAGAAATGTTGAAACAAACCGAGAGATATGTACAAACTAAAGCAAGACTGAAAGCTAGGAAAGACCAAGATTGCACTGATAGATGGAGCATTTGGAACAAGTGGCGCCCGTTTGCCAGGTTTTCACCATCTTGGTAGAGATTCTATTTTTTCTACCAAGGCGCCTGTTTCTAGGTTTTCACCAAGGCACTTTTTTTTTTTTTTTTTTTTGTATTTTTCATTTTTCAATTTTTTTTTGAATTTTTGATATTTTTCATTTTTTAATTTTTTTTGTATTTGTTATATTTTTTGATTTTTTTGTACTTTTGATATTTTTTGATTTTTTTGTGAATCATCAAGGCGCCTATTGCTAGGTTTTCACCAATATGTTCATTTTTTAAGGACATTTTCCAATTTTTAGGATTTTTTCAGGACATTTTACCATAGATTGAATGCTTTAGGCGTAGAATTTCTTTAGATGGAGAACGTTGATTGGTTCTCAGAGCTATTCTCCTTCAGTCATTGAGAGTTGATAGGCACCAGAGCCAAAAGTAGCAGTGATTACAAAGGGACCCAGCCAGTTGGGTTCGAACTTCCCCTTGCGTTCTCGATGGGATTGATTTTTAGGATTTTCTCTCAAGACTAGATCACCAACCTGAAATTCTCTATGTCGGACTTTCTTGTTGTAGCCTCTAGACATTCTTTTCTAATACACTCTTAGATGATCATACGCTGCTTGCCTGCACTCATCTAGTAATTCTAGTTCTTGTAACCTAGACACTCTGTAGTCTTCATCAGTGACAAGTCCATGCATTCTGATTCTGAGTGATGGGATTTCAACCTCAATAGGCAGTACCGCTTCAGACCCATAAACTAAAGCGAAAGGTGTAGCCCCTGTAGGCATTCTGATACTAGTTCTGTATGCCTAGAGAGCTGGATTGATCATGAGATGCCAGTCTCTTCCTATTTTATTCACTGTTCTGTGTAAGATCTTCAGGAGATCTTTGTTTGAAGCCTCAACTTGTCCATTCCCTTGAGGATAGTAAATAGAAGATCAATGTTGTGTAATCTTGAATTTAGCACATAAGTCATCTAGATCCTTATTTTTGAATTGTCCCCCGTTATCTATGATTATAGAGTGAGGGATCCCATATCTGCAAATGATGTAGTTCAGGATGAACATAGAGATCTGTTTCCCTGTTTCTTGTGTTAGAGGAACTGCTTCTACCCATTTTATAAAATAATCTGTAGCTGTGATTATATGGGTATGTCCATTAGAAGAGTGCGGATGGATAGCACCTATGAGATCAAATGCCCATTGTTGAAAAGACCATTGTGTAGTAAAGGGAATTAGATCTCTCCCTGGAGAATGAATCAAGTTGCTATGTACTTGACACTGTTGACAGTTTTTAGCAAATTTAATAGCCTCTTTCTCTATTTCAGGCCAATAGTACCCAGCCCTAATAAGTTTTCAAACTAACATTAAACCGTTCGAGTGTGACCCACATATACCCTCATGGACTTCCTCTAATGCACATTGAGACTCTTCCCATTCTAAACATCTAAGCAGTGTACCATCTAGACCTCATTTGTACAGATCATTACCAATGATGACATTCAGGATGTGGATCGGATAAGGTTTCATTTCTCAAAACGGTTAAAGGACTCAGGGATGATTTGGTCGTGGAGATAGGAGAACAAATTTTTGTAGCGGGATGAATCATAACCTACAACAGTGCAGATCATGCAGGTTTCAGGGGAGTCATATGCAGGATAGGATAGGGCTTCCACCAGGAACTCATAGCGTAGCTCATGTTCGGGCTGCTGTAAGAGAGTAGATAGTGTCGCCATTGCATCGGTAGCCTTATTCTCCATTCTGGGTATTTGCTCAAATGTGATAGAGATGAAGTATTTCTTTAAATCATCTACCATTCTCTTGTAAGGAATGAGATTTTCATCTTTGGTTTGATACACATCATTGACTTGGTGGATAAATAGTTGCGAGTCTCCATGGATGTGCATCTCTGTAACTCTCCACTGTATTTCCATTTTCATACCATTGAGAAGTGCCTCATATTCAGCAATATTTTTTGTGCAAGGAAACTTTAGTCTAAATACTTTGGGAATCAAGTATCCTTGAGGAGTGATGAACAATATGCCTGCTCTAGATCCATTCTGTGTGTAGAAGCCATCAAAGAATAACTGCCATGCTCTAGAAGAGAGGTGCATGATAGAGGAATCGAGAAATTCCATTTGCATGGGTGTATCATCAAATAGTGGTGCTTTAGCTAATTGATCAGCAATGACTTGTCCTTTGATAGATTTTCTTTCAACATATTCAATGTCAAATTCACTCAAGAGCATGACCCATTTAGCTAGTCTACCTGTGAGGGCAACTTTGCTTAGGAGATATTTCAGTGGATCAATTTTAGCTACCAAATGAGTAGTATGAGCTAACATGTAGTGTCTCAGTTTCTGTGATGCAAAGATCATAGTGAGACAAGCTTTCTCAATCATAGAATAGTTCTTTTCATATGCCACCAATGTTCTTCTTATATAGTAGATGGCTCTTTTCTTTTTGTCTTCATCATGTTGCGCTAGCAATGCCCCCAGTGATGTGGTTGTTGTAGAGACATACAAGATCAATGGCTTCCCATGAATAGGAGGCATCAAGATAGGTAGATTTGATAGATACTTCTTGATATGGTTAAAGTTGTTCTCGCATTCTTCATTCCATGCAAAGGTCACACCTTTATGTAATGTCTTTATGAAAGGTTGTGATATGTCAGCTAACTGTGATATGAATCTTCTGATGGACTGTACTCTCCCTTACAAAGTTCACATTTGACTGATATTCTTGGGAGGTTGCATCTCTATGATAGCTTTCACCTTAGCTGGATCGACCTCAATGCCTTTCTTTGAAACTATGTATCCTAAGAGCTTTCCAAAAGTGACACCAAAAGCACACTTCTTAGGATTTAGTCGGAGACTAAACTGTTCCATTCTATCTAGGATCATACTCAAGTCTATTAGATGTTCAGTTCTAATCATGGATTTTTCCAAGGTATCATCCATGTAATCCTCCATTATTTTATGCATCATATCATGAAAAATAGATGTCATTGCTCTTTGATATGTAGCTCTAGCATTTTTGAGTCCGAATGGCATAACATTCCAACAGAAGGTTCCCCACGCACATGTGAATGCAATTTTCTCTTGGTCTTCTGGAGCAATTTTGATTTGGTTGTATCCAGAAAAACCATCCATAAGGGAATACATTTCATAGCTCGCAGTCATGTCCACTATCATATCAATGTTAGGCAGTGGAAAATCATCCTTAGGGCATGCTCTGTTCACATCTCTAAAGTCCGTGCACACTCTGATTGAACCATCTGGTTTTGAAATAGGTACAATGTTAGAGATCCACTTAGCATAGTCTATGACATGGATGAATCCAGCTTTTAGGAGTTTTTCTAGTTCTACTTTGACTAAGAGTGCAACATGAGGTTGCATCTTTCTCAATTTTTGTTTGATTGGTTTTACTCCAGGAGCAATGGATAGATGGTGCATAATGAGATTGGGATCCAATCCTGGCATATCTGAATATTTCCATGCAAAGTTGATCTTTTTTTCTGATAAGAATGTAGTGAATTTCTATTTCTCTTCATCTGATAGAGATTGTGCTACATGTACCAATTGTGGTTCCTCTGTTGTACCCAAATTGATGGATTGAGTTGGCTCAATCAGAACTGGAGATCTATCCTGTAAATGACTCGGAAGGATATCAAATATCTCATCCTTAGGCACCTCAGAGAGGTTTTCACCTTCAAATACATCTTTTCTTTTTACTTTTGTCAGTTCTGAGACTTCCACAAAGTGGTTTTCACCCTCAGAACTCTTTTTCTTTTTCTTTTTACTCTTGTTTTTCTGACTAAGATATTTGATGTCTGACTCGGTCATGCTGACGCTCGGTTTGCTGATGGAAGTCCTCATAGGCTCGACTGCATTGAGGTAACAAGCAAGGGCATAGTCACTTGGAAAGGTGTAGATACCATGGCTCGAGTTCGTGGAAGTTTGGTCAATAAGATCAGGGCATTGGATAGTTAAAGCGGGAAAGGCTTGGGATATGGTGTTCACAGATGGGGATATGTCATCATTGGTCCTAACCTGACACTCAAGTTCAAAGGTGATATTACAGCTCAAAATGTTCAATTCATGAATAGGCTCAACATCATCATGGGAGTCCTCTTCAGCCATAGGTGGATCAGACATGTTAAGTTTATTATTTCACTCTAGACCTACATTGGGTTGAGATACATATTGGTGAATAACATCAATATATTTCTCTGTTATAAGCTCATCTTCTTCTAGAATGGCACCCTATTCATAGTCATTTGACTCAGCTTTTGATTCAGGATCGCTAGGAAATCTTAGAAAATGTGTGAAATCAGGATGAATACCCCAAGAAGGATTACCCTCAGTCTCTGACTTGAATTCATATTCATGGGAATCAGTGTCAGAATAACCACCCCCTTCTTCTTGATCAGTTTGATTGCCTTTGAGATTGCCATCTCTTGCGCTACAGTAGGTTCTTATGTTTCTACTACATTAATTCTTTTGATAGGATCATCTGTATCATCAAGAAGATCTTTGATCTCTTTAGGCAATTTTTCATAGGGGATAAGCTCAGAGCTATCTGAATCATCATCAGAGGGTTCTATTTCTTCTTTCTTAAGAAAGGGTTCTCCTAGTGCAATTTGGTCTATGACATGAGAACAACCACCTTTGAGATGATAGGGTTTCTTCTTAAACCCTAAGCCACCAGTATCTTTTTTGGCTCTACCAATATGTGAAATGGGTGTCACAAGACCCTTTCCACTGATTCCTAGAGGTCCTTGACCAGAATATCCCATCTTGGCTATCAATTTGTTTCCTAGACCATATGAATTAGAAGGGATTGTAGGTGTTATAGATTCACTAGGTTGAACAATTTTGGATTCAGAATCATCTTTGTATAGCCATGCAAGCACAGCTTCATCTTCTTCAAATTCTTGTTTGGATACTTGCTCCGCCACAAAATTTATTTTGTATGCTTCCATAGGTTCCTTAGGTTCTGATTTAGATTGCTTCAAAGATTGTCCATATGACTTGGGCGAGATAGGGAGAGATGTTAGAGACAAGACTGGCTCTATAGTGTATTCTCCCATCCCATTTTCTTTGATATTGATCTCTTTAGCAATGTCTTCCATCTTGGATGTGGAAGCCACATTTTTTTGCTTGATGGAAGATTCTCTGTTATTAGTTACAAGCTTATCGGCACTTTCCTTCAATGTATTGCAAGTTGTACTCAGATCTGCTAGGATAGTAACTTCTACCCCTTCATAGGGAAATTTCAAGCATTGATGGTACGTAGAAGGGATGGCTTGCATTTCATGGATCCAGGGTCTCCTTAGAAGGATATTGTAAGCTAATGGTAGATCAAGCACCTGACATGTGGTATCTTTGATGACTGGACCCACTTGGATGGGTAAGACAATGGTGCCTTTAGAAGCTCTTTCTTATTCATCATAGGCTTTTATGGTGATCTTCTTTCGAGGATCAATAGCCATCTCTGAGAATCCCAACTGTGTGATTAAGTTGTAAGAACAAATGTTGAGGCCTGCGCCCCCATCTATCAACACATGTTTGACTCGACAGTTCTGGATCAAGACTTCTATGTGCAAGGGCTGATTATGTGGGTGACTTAGGGAGTTGTCATCTTCCTCTGAAAAGGAGATATATTGCGGAGACGTTAGATGACCAACCATAGTCTGGAACCTATCTAGATCTAGATCATCAGGAACATTAAAGCCGAGCAAAGCTTTGTCTAGGATATCTCTGTGAGCTGGAGATATTCGAAGTAACTCAAACATAGAGATTTTGGCATTGGTATGCTGGAGTTGTTGGATGATGCTGTAAGATGTAGGTCTTGTATCCTTTGGATTGGAAGATTTTGAGGCAACCTTCTGTTTAGAAGCAGATGTGAGATTGAAAGGTATCTTAGGGACATTAGATGAACTTGGTGTTTGTCCTTTCAGATGAGCCTGAGCTTGTGATCTGGTAACTGCATTAGCTGAGGAATGATTTCTATCTCTTCATACAATCATGATGACATTGCAGCTCTCAGAGAGATATGGTTCAACCATATTGATGACAGCATTGTTTCCAGGGTAGGCATAGTTGACGTTTGCCCCCATGTTAGGCTGAGAAGTGGAAACTCCCTTGCCATGTTGTGGAAATGGTTCTGTAAATGCTGTGTGATCATTATTGCTGGTAGGATTATCGATCGTGATGTCCCCTTGATCTATCAAGTCTTGAATGGTATGTTTCAAGTGGAAGCATCCATTAGTTCTGTGGCCTTTAGTCTGATGGAAAGCACAGTATTCATTATCTTTCCACCAATATGGTTTTGGATCCGGATCAGGGTTTCGGATTGGTGGTAAAGAGATCATGTTATTAGCTATCAGGGTTCTCAGGGTAGATTCCAAAGATTCTCCCAGGGGAGTAAACTTTCATTTATTATGCCATCATTTGAATGGCTTCTTTGGAGATGGTTCAGTAGATTTTTTCTCTGAAGCTTCAATGGATTTGGTGGCAAGGGTGAGATTGTAGGCTGGTGCCTTTGATGGGGAGCGGATAGTGTCAACAACACCATCAAAGATGATACCTTTGTTTCTATTCTAGCTCTTGTTTTTATCTTTTGAGCTAGATCCAGATTCAGACTTGTCCTTTTGAAGTATGATTTCTCCTTTCTTGACAAGTACTTTCTTAATCTTGATTGCATTATCCACCATTTTATCAAAAGATACATGATCTTGCATTTGTAATGGATAATTGAGCTCTGGAACAAGGTTATTGATAAAGATTTCAAGTTTCTCCATTTCGGGAATTTGTCTAGCATATAGAGAGAACTTCTTTCTCCACCTCTTGAGGAAAGTTAGGAATGATTCCCCTGGATATTGCTTGACGTTACAGATATCGATCATGGTGACCGGATGTTGAATATTGTAGGAATATTGTTGATAAAACAATTTAATCAATTCCTCAAAAGTTTTGATCGTAGAAGGTAATCTTGAAAACCACTGAATGGATGCTCCTCCCAAGGATCTAGGAAAAAGATGCATTAGATAAGTCAGTTCATGCATGAATTCCATGGATTGCATACAGAACTCTCTGACATGATCTTGAGGATCAGAGTGTCCATCATATTTGTCATACTTTGGTATCTCCACTCTTTTTGGGAATGGTGGCATATAAAAGTTTTTGTCGAATGGGAAAGGACATAGGGCCTCCATGGAGAACTCCTTGGGTTCCTTCTCCTTCTTAAGATTGTTAAATTCAACTTGTATAGCATGCATCTATTTTTTCATAGCTGTGACTAGAGTTTCTTCCTCATGTGTGATTATATCATCAACGTTAAAGTTGGGAGGAAGCTTAGCCCCTTCCTAGGATAATTGTAAAAAGTATGCCTCTCTATCCACTATCAAGAAATGCCTCATCATTCTCTGGAATTTATCGTCATTCTGACATCGATGGATTTCAGAGGGGGTAGGTTCTTGGTCGGCATTATGTTGAGAATGGTGTCCTTGGGACCCTCCTCCTAGAGAACCGTGGTTTGTCCCTGCTTGAGACATGATAGGAGTTTTTGGGCTCCCTGGAACAGATTGAGGAGGAGTTTGTTGATTACCTCTATGAGTTGATAAAGGAGGTATGTAACCAGTTTTCAATCGAAAGTTACCGAGACCGTCATCTTTGTAAATACTTGACTTGATAATTTGTTCAAGAGTTGGACCCGGGGTATTGGTCAAAAGTAAGTTCTGAGATATTTCTTCTGATTTCTTGTGTGAAGAAGCTCTGGTCTCCACCATTAACTTTGAATGAAACAGAAGAAAAGGACAAAGATAACTGAAGAAAAATTTGATTCAAGAAAATTGAATGGCACAACCTTGTCAAGATTATGATAGTTTTGAAGGTCTGATGAGATGTGGGTGAAGGAAACTGTGCCCTGGATGTATGGATAGATCACCCAAAAGATAGCGGACATGAGTTCTCAACACTTAGTCTATTTTTGAAGATTGATTGAAGATTGATAGTTATGACAAGGTTTTGACACAAGATAAAAAGGACTCAAATTGATCAAATAGAAGACTAGATCAGATTCAAAAGATCAAACTCGAAAAATGGTAGAATGCTCAATAGCTACTGCTCTGTTCCTAACATAATGATATTTTTGACATATTCTGAAACTAGGCTAGAAACATTGGATATCTTGTAATTTGACAATTTCTGACAACTCTCTCAAATTTTTCCAAATGACACTCTGCAGACTCATACGACACTGGGTAGTCTATGAAATGATAGTTGCTAAACTCATATGACAGTTGGGTAGCAATGAAATGACAGTTGACAAAACTCGTATGACAGTTGCTAATAAGGTTTTGACTTTCTTGAATTTGCTGGTTTGAAAACTTGTATGACACTGGGTTCTCAATCGTACAATAGATGGGCAATACTGAAACGACACTTGACAAAACTCGTATGACTTTTGACTTCTTGAAATGACTTTTGACTCCAGAAAGATTTTACGTCAATTTTTGCAAAATTTAAGGTCTTCAATTTTGGATTGTTTGCAAATTGTACTGTCTAGATTTTGAAGGTTATACCAGATTTGATCATTTTTAATAGCCAAGTAGATAAACAAGCACGCAGAACAGCAAGCAAGTGATTCCAAGCACATCTGAAAACAATGAACAAGGGCAAAAGCAACCTTGCACATGAACAATCAAGTGACCAAATTGTGCTAATCCCTAAGAGTAGTAATTATGTATGTTCTGAAAAGTTTTGCAATAACACACATATACCTGAAAGTGAAAAATTGGCCTCTCTAGGGTTTTTAGTAATGGTTTGACTCTGCAACTTTTATGATTCAAAGGGGTGAACTCCAATCCCAGTGCACCAGGGTTTTGACACAGTCTGAGAACTTAATCTTCAAGAGCTGCTAGGGGGATCTGACAACCCAACAATGAACCATACCCGTGGAGATTTCTTCCACAAGGACATTTATATAGCGGCTGTCACTACCACATCTGAAATGGCTATGACCGCTTGAGGTTTCGTCAATGCAGTTTGCCCTGTGAAGGGATTGTTCGCTATGGTTAACCCTCTCTAAAGGTGAGTCACAAATTTATACCACAAGGGGACTTGGCTCCAGATCCAAGGTTTTTGACACCTTTTCACTTTTAACCCAAACAAAGCAAGCAGATTAATCCGACATGCTAAGACAAAGTTTTGTTCCACCAAGGTCTGTGATATCAACTCCACGTGATCTATCAACCTCTCTAGGGAGAGAATGTATCAATCAATAAGAGAAGATGCACTAACCAATTTTGATTCACCAAAGCTTGTGATATCAACCCCACATGATCTATCAACCTCTCCGGAGAGAGAATGTGTCTATCAATAAGAGAAGATGCACTAACCAAGTTGAATGTGAAACACACTAAGTATCCTCCCTACCTACAAGGATTCTGTCATCAAGAAAGATTTCTCTAGGAATCCAATCTCTCAAGAATCATGAATAGTGTTCATAGGGCCTAATTACTATGTGAGCACAGATATATTCCCGAAAGCAAATCTACCAAAAGCATCCAAAAAGTAGAAAGAGGAACACTTAACGCTTAAAGCAAATATGAGATCAGTCCACAAGGTGGAACACTTAACACCTCACACAAGTTGAAAACAAGTCCACAACTTAGAAAACAAGTGAGTTCCTAAAAGCACAAAAGGGTTTCCAAGTGGAACACTTAACGCTTCTGTCCTGTTGACCCCTCCCCTTTATGGCACTGAGATTGCAACCACGGGGCAAAAATGAGGGGCCGGCAGATTAGCGAGCCCAATAACCCAAGATAGCAATCAAGATCAATCACAAGTATTCTAAGACTACTTAATGAATCCTTAAGGGATCACAACCTTGTATCAAATTATGCAAGTGTGTAGAAATAGATCAAAAGCATGAAAAGATGCACACAAGCTTGACACATAAGAGATTTATTTTAAGTCCCAAATTGAAATGTTATTAGATGAAGGAGAATACCTGGGATCCTTGCAATGCGCTTAGTAGATTTTACCTAATTTTTAGCAATTTTTGTTGAGCTTTACTATGCAAGCAACCTACGAACTCTCCAACAAGCCAACAAGCAAACAAGTTATGCAAGGTATATTCCACTTATGAAAACCCTAAGGTTAGATCTAAAAATCAATTTTTAGGAGCAATAATAACCAGAAATTAATCCAAATGACAACTCATATCATGCATTGAATCATATGAAAAATAAGTGCATACCCATCACAAAATTTTAATTTTTTTGCACTGCATTTGACCTAGTCAACAAGATCTAATTTTTTTTGATATGATTTTGGCCACAAAAATAGAAATTTAGAATAGAGACCCCTTCTAAAAAATAGAGAGCTTTCCAAAAATGCAAAATTTTTAGAAAAATCTCTTCATTTGTGCTCTAGAGACCTGTTTTATCAAAATAGACTAGTTTTTGCAAATTGACTATTTGATATATTAAATTGCATCCAAATTTAAAACATAAATAATAGAACCCTTGTAGAATTTGAAGAGCTTTCCAAAAATATAAAAATTTCCAAAAAATATTTTGATTTGCGCCAAAAATTAATTTTTTATGAAAAATAAAATTTTTTTTATTAAAAATTCAAAATAATTCAAAAATTTCTGAATTATTTTTCAAAGCTTCCCTGATATGTCTCCAACTTCCAAAAAAAATTTCAGACCAAAAATCCAAGCCGTTTGGGAGATAAAATTAAATATTTGAAACTTTAGGGTTTTAGCTCCAAGAATCAAAATCAGCATGCAAAGGTGGGTTGCCCCATTGTGGGTGCTAGAAATGTGTGTGTGAAAATTGTACCTGATCTATAGACACAACACTCAGTAAAACATTAGAGGTTAGCTATAATCAAAATCATGCAAAATTGAAATCTACTCTAACCAAGCGATTTACTGCCTTCTAATAGGTGCGAGATTGATGTTCTCAGATTGTAATCAAGATCAGTGACCTAGATGACACCTAAATGAAGGATTTGAATGCAAAAGATGGATATGAAATTGAATGCAATTAATCTATATTTTTGATATTTTCTATGCAATAAGAATGATAAAAACTGATATGAATCTATGAATGCTATTGAAAACTGATATGAAATGAATGCTAAATGATCTAACAATAAAGATTCTAACAATGATATGAAAACTATGAAATTCTATGCTAAGATATAAAAACTATGCAATTGAAATTGATCTCACAAAGCTTTGAATTCGCAAGTTGATTCTTTCAAGCTCCAATTGTGCAAATTCTCCAAATCTGATATGCTATGATTCCTATAGAGTAAGTTTGCAATTTGCGAGATTTTAGAGATGAACATTGTTTTTATAGAAATCCAAGGCTTTGGAGGTGCAAAAAAAAGCCATAAATCACTCAAATAACTCAGGTTGATTTTTGAGTTATTTTTAAATAAAGGATAATTAACTCACAAAAACATGCAAAAGCTAAGCTTTAACTCAAAATAGAGTTTAGCTTTAATTGATAATTGATAGTTGTCTGCTTTTATGATTGTGCATGTTTTATTTATGAATTAATTTAATAATAAAGTGATTTATGCTCAACTTAATTGCTTTTAAAAATAAAACAATTGATTTATGGGTTAATCAATTATTTAATCAAATTTTTATTAAAAACTATATTATTAAATAATGACAACTTGCTTTAATTAATTAAATAAAAATTTAATCAATTATTCATAGGATATTTGGATTTATTGTCAAAATTAAATAATACAATTAATAATAGATAGAATTAAATTTAATTACATAATTAAGTGGCAAGATATTAAATCTAATTAATTAAATATAAAAATATTCAATTAATCAAGCTTTAGGATAAATGTGATTTATTGCCAAATAATTATAAAATTAAAGATAATTATGATAATTAGGAATATTACTAGGAATATTCCCCGATGCAGAATTTAAGATAATCAATTATGATTCGATGATGTTTAGATGTGCCTTAGGTTAGGACTTCGATGTCGATTTTGTTCGATTTGTCGATGTAGGAGGTTAATGAACATATAGCCCATTTTTGGGGTATTACACTAGCTAGTCTAGCTCTAAAACACATCAACAACTGATGGAAACACTAAGGCAGATCTAAACTTGAGCTTGCAAGCCTCCAAGAAATCTCCTTGTCTCCAAGCATGCAAACCACTAGCTCTACTATTACAATATCAGATAAACCATCTCATCTTCAAGATCTCACAAGATCTAATTATGATTCTACTCTACTCTTATTTACTCTACTCTAATCTAATCCTCATCATCATACTACTCCTACATCAACCAAGGCTCTCAATATATAGCTAGCTAAGCCACAAGTCGACCAGTTAGACATCAATTACATTATAGGTCGAGCCTAGGGAGAGATAACAAAACTAAAGACTGAAGTAAAAAAATAGGATGTGTCATTACATTTAGGTGCACACATGACCCAAGAACAAATCCCCAACCAAGCAAGATCCAATTCCCTCATAAGAAACTGTGCAAGGTGAAACACTCCATGTTTCATGCGAAACTGGTGGAAAATTGATGCCTGAGGAAAATGATGATAACTTCCAGGTCTAAATGAAGTAGGATGTGTGCCCTTAGGAGAAGGTACAAGAATAGGTCATCAACACTGCATTAACTATGCAAGGTAAGAAATCAACCACAACAATAGCTACAAAATCATCATCAAACAGGTACAGGAAAATAAAATGTTTTTGGCAATGCAAGATTGCTCAAGACCCAAGATGCTCCTGCATTAGACACCCCAGGTCAATAAAAGAAAGTTCTCATGAACTTCTAAAAGGAATAAGA
The DNA here is from genome assembly GCA_027943335.1 of Chamaecyparis obtusa. Taxonomy (NCBI): domain Eukaryota; kingdom Viridiplantae; phylum Streptophyta; class Pinopsida; order Cupressales; family Cupressaceae; genus Chamaecyparis; species Chamaecyparis obtusa. The sequence continues at coordinate 924,361 of BSBK01006496.1, forward strand.
ATAGGTATGCCATATCTTTTCTTAATCCATATGTCCTCTGCTCCTTCATTCCATATTGTTTGCACTTTATCCATTGTCACACTCAGCAAATTATCTTGCCCTGCACTTTTCTCATCTTTTCTATCTACAATTGGTAGAAAATGATTTTGACCACCTTTTCCACTATCGATTACATCAGTACTTTGGTGAATTATATATTCTCTAGACTTACTAATCAACTTGACACCATCTGCATCTCTTTGTGTCACTAGTGCCATCATTTGCTGCACTATCTTTGTCAAAAAGTCCATCTACCTCTTAATCTCTATAAATTCCTCAACTATGTCATTCTCTTTTCCTTTCAAACTCAGCTTCCTTCCATCCACAAGAATAGGTTCATCAACTATCTGCTCCTGATGTTTGTCAATATCACAAGGACAACACCTGATAACTCCACATCCACTAGTCCCAACTTCCTCCAAAGGTAACAACTTATGCCTGGATCCACCGTGCATTACCACATATGTATTTGCAGGACCATCAAACATAACATGTATATCAAATTGCCAAGGTCTCCCAAGCAACAGATGACAAGTATCCATAGGTAATACATCACATAATATTTCATCATGATAGGATCCAATTTGAAAATTAACCAAGCATTTCTCTTCAATCCTAACCTTAGACACATCTTGTATCCAACTAATCTGATAAGGGCTAGGGTGTTTCTTCCTTTCTAAGTTCAACTTACTAACCATCTCTTCTAAAACAAAGTTTTCAAAACTGCCACCATCAACTATAACATTACATACCTTATTCTTGCACTTACATCTTCTTCTGAACAAATTCCTTCTTTGCATTGGTTCCTTAACACATGTAGCCAACCTCCTAGTGATAATAAATTCACCTTTTAGTGACTTGACCACTTCCAGATCCTTCATCAGTCTTCTTAGGATTTTCTACCACATTACCTCCAACAATTGTTTCATTAGTCTTACCACCTCAATTCCTATTATTTTGTCTTCCTTCAAACCTCTTGTTCAGCTTCTCCTCAATCTTCAATGCCATCTGATAAGCATCTCCTATAGTTGTCATGCGAACAGTAAGTAATTCTTCTTGAATAATAGGTCTCAATCCATAAATATACCTAGCAACCTTCTCTTTATTAGCTTCAGAATGAACAATCCTAATCAAGATTCTGTAAAACTCCTTAGTATACTCCTACACTGATTTGTTGGTCTGCTTCAAGGCTTGCATCTTCTTTAACATCTCTAACTCATAATCTACTGGAGTGAATTTCATTTTCAACTTGTCAACCATTCAGTTCCATCTAGTGATCCTTTCTTTTCCTCTCCTATTTCTTTCCAATTGAACTTCCCTCCACCAACTATTTGCATGACCCTTCAACTTAGTCTTTACAAATCGAACTCTATCAGGATCTTCTATTTCTTCATACTCAAAGTATTCATCTATCTCATTAATCCAATCAATCAACTCTTCTAGCCTAAGGCTTATAGAAAATGTAGAAACTTCAATCTTAGGTCTTTTCCCAATTTTAGACATAGCGTTCAGGATTCTACTCTCTTTTGGATTCCTAGATTCTTCTATAGCTTCTTCAAAATGATCTTCTTCCTCAAACTCATCTTCACTATCTTCTTTCAATGTAGTCTTCTTTCTCAATTCCTCTTGTAGATCTTGCACTTGTTTCTGTAAAGTTCTAAAATCATCAAAATTGAATTCTCCAATAGGTTCTTCCTCTGAGATCTCACAAGATCTCCTCGGAGGCATCTTAAATCCAAGGTCCTGGTGCAAACTGCCTCACCTTCGGCGATCTATCCACACACTCAGAATTTTCAAGCTCTGATACCACTTGACGTAGGGTAGGGTTGGAGAATTCAAAGAAGGATGATCCAAACCTATACTTGTATGCACCCTAAAATGGTTGCCTAGACTTTGGGCCCCCATTCAGCAATTTATCAAATCCCTGAATCAATATTTTCAAAAATCAGCATTTTTGAATTATATCAATTTCCTTGATCAAATCCTATTTTGTCATTTTTTATTATTTGCCTTGGGCTAACCATTTTATCCTAAGTCTTTATTTAATTAAAAGAAATATTTCCTACCCTTTTATTAAATAAAAATCCCCCACTTTTCCTCTTATCCTAAGTTGCACAAATAAAGCATTATTCTTATTTTATAAAAGGAAAAAAAACACTTTTTATCTCATATGAACAGAAAAGTCAACTCTTATTTTCCCATTGGAGGATATTTGTGCACATGGATTGCTCCTCTTTCAAGCTCCACCCTTGACTAAGTCTTTTGCCTCTTAATCTCCATGGTCTATTCCTTTTCATTTCTTATAAAAGGAGAGCTCTCTTCCTCATTTAGTATCCATCTCTTTTATGCTAATGTTATGCCGCAGGTTTTCTAGGTCATTTGGAGCTCTTTGAAGACATTCTTGCATTCAAGCTTTGAAGACATTATTGTTGCATTTCATTTAGCTTACTTTCTTTCTTTCATAGTTTCATAATCATGGCATTCTTAGTATAGACTTTCTTTATGCTATAGATTAATCTCACATAGTTTAATTAGGAGGGATTGTAAGACTTGTACTTTCCTTTCATAGCCTAGTTTGCACTTTCATTTTCATAGCATAGCTTGCATATTTTCATCCTCATTCTTAGCTTACTTGCTTTACATTTGATTTGATTCTTGGAGATATTGGCATTCTTTCCCTTGTCTTCACTTGAATCTCTCATTGTGTGGTTGACTAGCAAGGTCATTAAGTTTATTAGCTCTAGCTGAGAGCAATTTCACAAATCTTGCAACTCCATACATATAGAGCTATGGATCAATTTTTGAGACCTCATTCTTGAGTGTTCTTGATTGTAAGGATTCATAGAAGTGCACTAATTTTGTGTGTACATTTTTGGCACCCACCGTGGGGCAGAGTAGATTAGCTTTGTCCCTTCTTTTTCTGCATTTTCATCAATTTTCGTCAATTTTTTGACAAGTTTTGAGCTTAATTTTTGATCTCTAGTTTTCTATCTTAGAATATCGTGTGATACTTCCAAAAATATCACGTGATAGTTCTTTGTATGTGCGCATGATACTTTGCCTATCAAAAGTATCACCTGGCTATTACAGAGAATATCACCTAGTATAGGGAGAAGTATCGCCCATAAGTAAACTATCACCCCGGTATACTAAAAAGTATCACACGATACTTCTAGTGTCTGTACTATTGACTATACCCAGCAGTGACTAGTCTTTCTGAATCTTTTTGGCTGAGTTTAGATTTAATTAATTTGCTAGTTTAGTTCAATGTGGTTAAGTAGAGTTTAGTTGCATATTTCATTTAGATTTTGGGTTTTGCTAACCTTGTGGGCCTAACAAGCTGTGGTTGTAGGTACATTTTCTTAAAATATTTTTCCAAAAGAATGCATGTCAAAGCTTCAAATGCACAAGGGCTACTAACAGTTTTTGTAGGGCTGCCCAAAGCATAAAAACTCAATCAAGTGTGCTTGTTTTTATTTCCATTTCAAGTGTGGCAATTACTAGTTGTTTCTTTTTCTTAGGAACATTAATATCTTGTGAAAGAAATTTTGAGGTGGTAGGAGAAGTATGCTCTTCACCCTTGTGGTGAACCAGAAAATCTTGAACCATCTCAGGATTTTGGAAGCAAAAGGGTAATTGAACTTTGCTTGGTGTGTTTGGGAGAAAGCTTTGGGATAAGGGAGTATGCTCTTCACCCTTGTGGTGAAACAAAATCCTTGAATCTCATAAGATGATCCAATTTTTGTTTAGATCATTAGAATCCTTTAGTGGGCCTACTCTTGAGAACTCAAGAGGAATGACCCAAGTGGGGACAAGCTTATTGCTGGCTATTCTGACCCACTATAAATCAAGGCTATCAAGAACAAAAAACCTTGGTAGACATAGTGCTTGTCTTTGCTTGATGTGAGTACTTGTGGGATTGTGATCGTGAGGAAAATATTGAGCAAGAATGCTTAAGGTACTCTTGAGGCCATGAGGTCCGTTACTTGCCACAAGGTAAGGAGTCCCTTTGGGGAGCAAGAGGGGTACTACGAATGGAAGCCCTTATTAAGAACCTATTATACAATAATTTTGCACCCTTGTCTCAAGATCTCATAGTCTTGATAACCTAGTATAACATGGGAATCATCTCCAGGTTGTGGAACCTATGCTAACTGAGATGAAACCTCCAAGTTCTAGGCTGGTTCCTCTTGGATAATCACCTTAATTTTCTCTTGACATGAAAAGTAAAATTCTTTGAGGGAAAGGGATAGAAGGAATGCTTGGAAATGGAAATAACTGAAAGCAAATTACCTACTAGGTGATACACCAAATTGAAATGAACACAATATACTGACCAAATTAGCATGAAAGACCTCAGATCTAGTAGAACACAATCCTTCTAAATAGGCTTGCATAAGTATTTCATAGAGGGGCCTGAGCATAAGACACAAACTATGACCTGCAAGCAAATGTTCTCTTCAGTAGAAGGGCATAGGGATGAGACAAGATGATAGGGGGTTGAAGTATACCCACAAACTCACTCAAATCAGATCAAACACAATAATGCACATATAAGATGAAAGAAAGAAGGGTTTTGGAACTCTGAGATTTCTCTAATCAAAGCTAGCATATCATATTCAATGAGAGATAATTCAGACAAGGAAATATGGGGATAGAGAAGATGTCACACAATGCCTCTGCAATATCCAAACTATCAATGAAAATTCTACAATTGCTGAAGTTAGAGGGTAGAAAGAATGCCTCAAATAACTTCCAAAAGAAAAGGTCTCTTTTTACAATTATCTAACTGTAAGATTCAAAAGCTCTAAAAATACAATATATACATCCTCCTTTGCACATAGGAAAGAGTCAAAAATCTAACTAGGGATAAAGAATTTTGCATTAGAATAATGACAAACCCTAGTTCTATCAAGTCTGACCATCAATATATCTCTACAAAATTATAGCTGATCAGATATTTCTTTGAGTGCCCCTCCCTGTACTTACAATCACCCTGTAAACAAGCAACCCAGACTCATCTACCTCTCTACAAATTGGCCCACCATGAATGCACTAATTTGGTACTCTTAGAAAACAAGAAATGACCAAAGACGGCTGCCCAGACCCCTATCATCATCCTTTTCAACTCCAAAATCTTGAAGACATCAATTTTGAGCTACCCGATGTCGTGCATGGCCAAAAAGATCAAAACCCTAACAAAAACCTTCACAAAAAATTCAAATTTAAATATTAATGGCTAGCGGGTCTGAAAATAAAACACAACCGTTGATGAATATCTTTCCCAGCAAATGAACAGTCCTCAGAATAACTCAAAACAATCAATAAGGCCTTTTAAATCAAACGGTTGTTGCATGATCTTATAGCTCTGATAGATCCCTTGCAAAGTTACGACAGTCATTCGATCTCAATCCTCTATAGAGCCACCTAAAACCTTGGCCCCACTTAGCCACCTATTAGCCTTTCATTCACCCCATTCACCTCATTAGCAAACACCTTGGCTATCTTCTGGTAATGGACCCACTGCAACCTTAGATCCTCATCTAATGGCAGGTGTATGATCTGAAAGCCATGACAGATCCCTTGCGAAGTTACGACAACTGTTGATCCTCTGTAGATGTCAGAGACTCAGATAGCTGAAAGAACCTATTCCCACTGACAAATAAGCTAACTCAATAGACGTGGACCAATTAGGAGATGCCAACTATGCACACCTGGCAGTGGACCCACTGAGAAACCTTGGCATCTAATCGGATAGCTATCTGAAGATCGCATGGCCTTAGAATATTCCTTCAGATCATCAGATAGTCGTTGATCCTTCTTTTAAGATAGGCCCCACTGACAAATCTAGTCATCACTGCTCTCGACCAATCGGAAGCTTACACATCGAACAATGTTTCAGTGGACCCACTTAATTTTTTAAAGCACTACGTGGAAAGGAAATCCACGGTTGTCTGAAGATTTGAAGCTCTGACAATGGCCTATGCGAAGATATGCCAACCGTTGGATGTTTCTAAATAGGACCCCACTTTGACCTGGTGATTCAGTGACTGAAGGCATTTTTAAAGCGCACATGCAAAAAGGGAACCTTAAGTGGCCGATAAAGTAATGAAGAATTAGAACATAGCCTAGGGTTTTTCAAAGGGTTTGGCCTATAATGGCTAGTTTTATGAATTTTTTTAATTGCAAACTAGGGAGTTTTAAGAAATTACAGAGACCAGAGAATAGGGTAGAAAACCATGAAACTTTCTGGGGTGCTTGGCAAGATAAAATTGTAGACCTTGGGAATTTCTCTAACCAAAATGTATAGGATCAGAAATTTTGGGCAACATTTTGGCAATTTTTGCTGGATGTCAGCCTGCTAGACATAGAAACCTGTGGCCTTAAAGAAATCCATTGGGCATGGGGTCTGTCCTAAGCACAACCTTCTTGACAAAGAAACAAAAATGAAACCAGAGGGATGAAACTGTGCATGAGCACTTCTTAGAAAATAGAGGAACTAACCTAGAAAGCAGGGGAAGAAAACAGGGGAAATATTTACAGAAACTTACAAAGAAGGACTAACCTCAAAACAGGGCTTCAAATGGAAACCATTGACTGATATAGGCAAGGGAAATCCTTCAAGATTTCATAGCTAGAAAGCATTGGGTCCCTTGCACTCTATGATAACAAATGGTCCATTCCAAAAGGAATCACACTTTGTATGCCTGCCAGGCCTTGATTTGAACTCATCCCACTTGAGGACTACATCTCCAATTTTGAAACTTCTAAACTTGGCTCTTTTTATCAAAACTCCTCTTTGTTTGAATTTGATGGAACTCCATATCCTTCATGGATTTGTCTCTAAATTCTTCTAGCTCCATCAGCTAAGCATATCTGATCTGCAAGGGATCCCCTTCTTCAAACAGGGCATATTGAGTATCTAAGTCCAAGGCTAGCCATTCAGTTGAAATGGATAACCTAGCTTCTCTACCATACACTAGTACATAAGGAGAATTCCCAATGATCTTCTTTGGAGTAATTTTGTCTAACCATAAGGTAGACTTCAGCTTGGTATGCCAATCCCTTTGGTTGTCTTGCAGAGTCTTCTTGATTATCTAGATCAGGTTCTTGTTTGTTGATTTTGCTAAGCCATTACCCCGAGGGTAGTAATTTGAATTGGTATTCAGATAAATGCCATTTCTTATTTCCCACTCTGAGACTTTGAGGCCTACAAATGCCAATGCATTATCTAAAATTATAGAATCTGGAATGCCAAATCTGTGAATTATGTCATCATAAAAACTTAATACAACATTCTCATTTTCTTCTTTTAAATAAATCAATTGCTTATGTCCATCTGGTGAAATAATCTATTATAGTAATTATCCACTTGTGTCCTACACTAGATGGACAATTAATCATGCTAATAAAATCTATGCCCCACTTCATGAAAGGTTGCTCTGTTCTGATTGGTTGAAGGGGCAAAGATGCAAGCCTTTCCTTTCCTGCAAATAGGGCACACTTGATGCATTTTCTTAGATAATCATGACTATCCTTGAAGATAGATGGCTAATAGTATCCAGCCCTCATGATCTTAAAAGCAGTAGTCCTAGGAGAAAAATGACCTCCAAAAGGTCCATCATGAAACTCAAATAGGATGTCTGCTACCTTTTCTGAATCAATGCATCTTAAAAGGACACCATTGTGATCCTTTTTGAAAAGAACTTCATCTATCAACACAAAAGGAATAGATTGCAATCTATAATACCTCTTTTTTGCTGAATCTAAATTTGCAGGACATTGGCCTGTCTTCAAATAATGAATCATGTTAGGTAACCAACCTGCTATTTTAACATGATCTTTTGTAGAATGCACAACCAAAGATGCATCCATTTGCTTTGATTTCTTTGAACTTTCATCCTCTGCCAAATATTCACAAAGACCCCTTCCTCTAACTAGCTTGGTGGTTTGGATATCAATGTCATATTCCATCACCTTGGTGATCCAACCAACTCTTTTCTCATTAAGGTCCTTGGAAAGAAAAAACTCTTTGACACTTGGATGAGTAACTTTTAAATGTACCTTGCTATGGGTCAAAAAATGTCTGAACTTCTTTAGGCTCTTTACCACAGCAAGTGCATGTTTCTCTACAAAAGAGTATCTCTATTCATACTCTTCTAAGCCTTTGCTAAAGAAAGCAATAGGCTGCTCCAATCCATTTGAATTTTCTTGAGTTAGCATTGTAGATATAGCATCATGACCCCCATAAGCATAAAGGATAAAATTCTTACTAAAATCTGGGTTTAATAGGGCAGGAGCTTCTATCAAGGCCTCTTTGATAGCTTGGAAATTGGCTTTTCCTTCTTTAGTCCACCTGAAAGTTGTACTCTTCTTTAACATGGTTGTTAAAGGCTTTAGTAAATCTGCAATGTTAGGCAAGAACCTCCTAACAAAATTAATCTTTCCTATGAAAGATTGGAGACTTTTCTTATGATGTGGCAATGGTAGTTCTAGGATGGCTACAATTCTCTCAAGGTCTACTATGATTCCTTTCTTGGATACTATATATCCTAGCAATTTCCCTTCATGGACTGCAAACACACATTTCTTGGGATTAAGAGATATCCCAAGTTCTCTACACCTTTCAAAAATCTTCCTCAAATGTTTGATGTGATCTACTGCATGTTTAGAATAGACAGTTATGTCATCTAAGTAGACCAATACAAACTTGTACATGAGGCTTTTAAAGGCCATATCCATTGCCTTCTGAAATGTAGCACCTACATTTGACAAACCAAAGGGCATCCTTTGGTAAGCCATGGTTCCCCACTTGGTTGTAAATGTAGTCTTCTATTGATCCTCTTCTTTAACCAAGATCTTATTGTATCCTAAATAGCCATCCAACAATGAAAATCTCTCAGATTCAGAGACACATTGTAAGATTTGTTCCATTGAGGGCAATGGATGGCAGTCTTTTAATGAGGCTCTGTTGAGATCCCTGAAGTCAACACACAACCTCAATTCCCCATTCTTCTTCCTAACAGGAACAAGGTTGGAAACCCAACTAGTATGCTTAATGGGGTAGATGATGCCACTTTCAATTAGTTTGAGTACTTCTTTGTGCATAAGTGGCTCAAGCTTGGGATTAACAGGCCTTTGCTTTTGTCTTATTGGCTTAGCATTAGGCTCCAATTCAATAGTGTGCTGAGCAAGGGTAGGGTCAAAACCTTTGAGGTCTTCATATTGCCATGAAAAAACATCATTGAATTCTTTGAATAATTGGGTGTAAGCCTATTTTTCTAAATCAGAATTCATTTTTCCAAATTGTAAGCTCCTACTTGGTTCCAACTCTAATTCAACACAATGTTCTTATTGAACTACTAGGCCAGCTTTGCTTTTCTTGACTTGATCATCCCTATTGAAGATAGTCTCTAAAGTGACAAGACCTCTAGGCATCTTATTGGACTTGAGTTGTATCACTTGATCACCATAGTTTTGGGATAGCCTACCTTGATTGTACTCTGAAAAAACATCTTCTTCAAACAAGAACTACAAAATTTGTTCATCATTGTCAAACACCTACCAATTAACATCATTATCAGGGATAGAGGGTCTGACAATCACTTTGATATGTTGTTGATCTATTTCTTTTGAAATGCCATTTGGAATATCATAGTGAGATCCAACATCAGCTAGCCTATCTGCATTTTGGTTTAGCTTCCTAGGGATAGCAACAATATTGAAAGCACAAAAGTCTTCAATTGCATCCCAAACTCTATTTTTGTATGCTTTCAAGGTGTCATTCTTGGTTGCACTTATCCCTCTCACTTGGCTGACAACTAATTCATTGTCACCATAAACTTTTAGGGCCTTAAGCCCTCTTTTTCTAGCCCACTCTAGCCCACTCACAAGGCTTTCATACTCTGCAATATTGCTAGTGCAGGAGAAACTGAATCTAAAGGATGTATAATACCTTTCTTCTTTTGGGGACACTAGCATAGCACCACCACCAGAACCATGTCTGCTTCTAGCTCCATCAAATAAAAGTTCCCAAACCAGGTTGCTCTGATCTTTTGAATCAGTGTGCTTGAGAAGGTTGGGCTCTATAGCATTACTTTCTTGTATTAGATAGCTTGCCAAACCAAAATCCCAAACATTTTCTAATTCTCTTTCATCTAGAAAAATATCAGGGATACTTCCTATCTTAGTGCTTGCCTCACTAATAGTTTGGAAGTCACTGCTATCAAATGCAGAGCAATTTGCATTGATGGTATTGGACACATAAGGTTCTATATGGTGTGCTGTCAATTTCTTTGATTTAATGGTAACCTTGGTACCATATCTTGTATGAAAAAGAATCTGAGACCAATCAGAAGATAAGTAGCCTCCTATCTTGGCTGTGAACTCCCTTGAAAGACATATAGCAAATAATGCAGGGAGATCTATGATATATATATCAAGGAGGATGGAAAAATTAGGACTAGCATGAAGGATTAGACTGGTATCCTTGGCCACACCTATAGTATTGACTAAGGATCCATCAAGTTATGTGACCTTCTTTTGGAAAGGTTCATATTTGAGTCCTAATTGGTCAGCTACTTTCTTGGGCATTATAGTGCTAGTAGCTCCACTATCTACCATGCAATTATGTACTAAAGAATCTCCAATAATTAAAGATACATAAAAGGGAGGAGGCTTTGAATTCCTACCTTGCATGGTATTTCCTTCAGAGTTGCTACTTGGAGCCTCTTGTTTTTTATCAGTGTTGACCAACACTGACTTTACAGTCTCTTTTGCAGGCTGAAGAGTTGATACCTCTGTCATAGCTTTCTTCAAAATCTCAGGTTGTCATGGAATAGCTAAGGAGTCCCACATAGACATGGTAATGTTGACCTTCTTCATGCTGTCAACAATGTTGAAATGTGTTACAACATGTACCTTTTGTTGTGCTTTCACCATGACATGATCCATCTCCTTGAGGATTTGATCTCCTTTTCTTGTAATGACAAGAACCTTCTTAGGTGTGGTGGAAGAAGCTTGTTGCAATGGCTCTATAGATGTAGTAGCTTTAGTCCCTGAATCTTCTCTCTCCATGTCTTGAGCTCTTCTTTTTGCTCTTGTATAGAAAAAAAAAGAAACTTCATCATTGATTCCATTGAAGTCTGGCTGCTCCCAATTAAAGAGAACAGTCTCACTTTCTTGTGGTTCTTGTTGAGGAATTGATCCACTAGATGAGGCCTCTGATTGAGCATGGGAGACATTATGAACCATTAAGGCTTGATTCATCCACCCATTTGAGCATGTAGCCTAATTGTGAGGTTTATTACAAGGAAAACACCATTCATTATCCATAGCCATATTATTTTGACCAGGCACAATTTCTCTAATTGGGTTTGTAGAATTCAGAGGTGCAGGGTTGTATGGTTGGAATGGTCTTTGATTGAAAATTTGCCTTTGTCCTTGATAACCTCCTTGGTATGGTGGCCTATATTGTTGATAAGGTTGTCCCTGATTCTGATATTGTTGACTAGGACCTTGGCCTTATGACTGAAAGGGTGATCTAATTCCTTGACCTTGCTTCTTCAAATTTGTGACCTCTTTAGTTAAAGTCTACAACAAGTTTGTCATTTCTTGCATACTAGTTGCTTGACTACTTGTTATCTCTTGCAACTCTTGAGAGAAACTTGCTTTAGCATGTTCTTAACCACTAGTACTAGCATGAGGTGCTAGTATGGTAGGAATAGGGGTAAATGGGGGTACTTGTGCAGGTGCAATGGGTTGAAGACTAGGAAAAATGGGCATTGGTGGCCTTCTAGCTATCATGCCTGCTTGAATCAAACAATTTTCAGCTCTGACAACAATGTCAAAAGCCTGGGGTAAAGAAGTACCACCCAAAGATTGGATCATGATAGAAATTTGGCTATTCAAGCTTTGCAGGAAATATAGAAAAGCATGGTCAGCAGATGGCCTCACAGAGACTAGAATTCTATTCCATGTCTTAAGGAATCTACTATTGTAATCTGTCATTTGCTCTTGAGGGTCTCTTTTTATGGTTGTCAACTGCTCAACCAAAGAAAAGTTATCTGATTTGTCCTCAAAATGCTTACTTAATGCATCTCCAAACCCATCCCATGAATTAATAGAACCAACCGTTAGATTTCTAAACCATTCAAGAGCCTTACCTTTTAGAGGGGCTGCTAATAATTTGGTGGCCACATCTTCTTGAGTTATGTTGTGTATGTTGCAAATGGTGGTCACATCTCTAATGTGCTCAAAGGATGTTGTCTGTCCTTCACCTGTGAAATCAGGTAGACTCTTTAGTGCCACCAAGGGCACATCATTATGCACAACAAAAGTCAGTGGGCTGCCTTGGTTGAAAGGTGCAAAAGCAAACTGCCTAGCCATTGTGGGAGCTGAAACTTGAAGATTTACAACTATATGAGTTGTATTTGATGCTAGATCTGAATCCTCTTCTAGATCTCTAGTTAGAGATCTTCCTCTTCTTTTGAGCTGAAAGGGGAAAGGTCTCCTTTCTGAAGTATCAGGTGGTGTTGATTGAACTCTCCTTGCAAGGGATGTTCTTTGATTTGACCTACCTTTGTAGCCTCTTTTCAAGGGAAACTCTAAAAATTTGGTAGGCTTTGAGCTTCTAGTCTCAATCTTTCTCATAAACCTTAAACAAGGTTGGCCTGGATCTTTGAAATCAGTGGAGTTACCAGATATACTTGATAGAACAACTTCTAAAAGTCTATATTATGCAATCTATATATCAGAGATAACATAATATTTTGAACAATGAACTTCTTTTGGTGTCCCACCGGGCATGCCAGAATTGTTATACAGTAAGTTTGCACCCTTGTCTCAAGCTCTCATAGTCTTGATAACCTAGTATAACATGGGAATCATCTCCAGGTTATGGGACCTATGCTAACTAAGATGAGACCTCCAGGTTCTAGGCTAGTTCCTCTTAGATAATCACCTTAATTTTCTCTTGACATGAAAAGTAAAATTCTTTGAGGGAAAGGGATAGAAGGAATGCTTGGAAAGGGAAATAACTGAAAGCAAATTACCTACTAGGTGATACACCAAATTGAAATGAACACAATATACTAACCAAATTAGCATGAAAGACCTCAGATCTAGTAGAACACAATCCTTCTAAATAGGCTTGCATAAGTATCTCATCGAGGGGCCTGAGCATAAGACACAAACTATGACCTACAAGCAAATGTTCTCTTTAGCAGAAGGGCATAGGGATGAGACAGGATGATAGGGGGTTGAAGTATACCCATAAACTCACTCAAATTAGATCAAACACAATAATGCACATATAAGCTAAAATAAAGAAGGGTTCTAGAGCTCTGAGATTTCTCTAATCAAAGCTAGCATATAATATTCAATGAGAGATAATTCAAACAAGGAAACATGGGGACAGAGAAGATGTCAAACAATGCCTCTGCAATATCCAATCTATCAATGAAAATTCTACAATTGCTGAAGATAGAGGGCAGAAAGAATGCCTCAAATAACTTCCAAAAGAAAAGGTCTCTTTTTACAATTATCTAACTCTGAGCTTCAAAAGCTCTAAAAATACAATATTTACATCCTCCTTTGCATGTAGGCAAGAGTCAAAAATCTAACCAAGGTTAAAGAATTTTGCATTAGAATAATGACAAACCCTAGTTCTGTCAAGTCTGACCATCAATATATCTCTACAAAATCATAGCCAATTAGATATTTCTTTGAGTGCCCCTCCCTATACTTACAATCAACCTGAAGACAAGCAACCCAGACTCATCTACCTCTTTGCAAATTGGTTCGCCATGAATGCACTGAATTGGTACTCTCAAAAAATAAGAAATGACCAAAGACGGCCGCCCAGACCCCTGTCATCATCCTTTTCAACTACAACATCCTGAAGACATCAATTTTGAGCTACCTGACATCATGCATGGCCAAAAAGATCAAAACCCTAACAAAAACCTTCACAAGAAATTCAAATTTAAATATTAATAGCTAGTGAGTCTGAAAATAAAACACAACCGTCAATGCATATCTTTCCCAGCAGATGAACGGTCCTTAGAATAACTCAAAATAGTCAATAAGGCCTTTTAAATCAAACGGTTGTCACATGATCTTATAGCTTTGAAAAATCCCTTGTGAAGTTACGACAGTCATTCGATCTCGATCCTCTATAGAGCCGCCTAAAACCTTAGCCCCACTTAGCCACCTGTCAACCTTTCATTCACCCCGTTCACCTCATGAGCAAACACCTCTGCTATCTTCTCACAATGGACCCACTGCAACCTTAGATCCTCATCCAACGATGGGCATATGATCTCAAATCCCTGACAGATCCCTTGCAAAGTTATGGCAGTCATCGATCCTTTGTAGATGTTAGAGACTCAGACAGTCGAAAGAACCTAGTCCCACTGAAAAATAAGCTGACTCAACACACATGGACCAATCAGGAGATGCCAACTACGCACACCTAGCAGTGGACCCACTGAGAAACCTCGGCATCTAATGGGATGGCTGTCTGAAGATCACATGGCCTTAGAATATTCCTTCAGATCATTAGACAGCTGTCGATCCTTCTTTTAAGATAGGCCCCATTGACAGATCTAGTCATCACTGCTCTCGACCAATCAGAAGCTTACACATCAGACAGTGTGGCAGTGGACCCAATTAATTTTTTGAAGCATTGCATGGAAAGGAAATCAATGGTCGTCTGAAGAATTGAAGCTCTGACAATGGCCTATGCGAAGATATGCCAGGCGTTGGATGTTTCTAAATGGGACCCCACTCTGACCTGGTGATTCAGTGACCAAAGGCATTTTTAAAGAGCACATGCAAAAAGGGAACCTTAAGTGGTTGATAAAGTAATGAAGAATTAGAACACAGCCTAGGTTTTTTCAAAGGGTTTGGCCTATAACGACTAGTTTTATGAATTTTTTTTAACTACAGACCAAGGAGTTTTAAGAGATTATAGAGACTAGAGAAGAGGGCAGAAAACCATGAAACTTTCTGGGGTGCTTGGCAGGATAAAATTGCAGACCTTGGGAATTTCTCTGACCAAAATGTATAGGATGGGAAATTTTGGGCAACAGAACCATAGTTAGAAGCCACCCTTTTTTTTCTCTTAGCTTCTTGGTGCAAGGATTGATCCAAGTGGAATAACTTGGATCACCTCAAGATACTCACCATATGTGTTCCTTTGGTTTTGTTTTTGACACTTCCATGACAATGCCAATATCTATTATGGGCAACCACTTTGTGTGAGGCAAGGGAGCATCAAGTTGTGGGCCAAGTTGATAAGTAATGAGCCTTGACTTTCTAAGATAGATATTGCTTGAAGTGTCTTTGATTGTGTAATACCAGTGTTAACGTTCTTGAACATTCAAACAATTAGTAGTATTCATAGGGTGTTTTTCTATTTTGATATCACAAGTGTTTGTCTTGGCAAGGTTGCTTTTGCCCCTATTTCAAGTTTTTTGAGACATGTTTGATCCCTTATTGTTTGCAAACTTGTCAAATTTTTGCTGATATTATGATTGAAATTGAAAACATCAACCCTCAGACTGAAAATTTTGATCAAATAGACCTGAAAATGCACATTTCACACAATTCTGGTCAAGTGTCGTACAAACTAGCAACATCATCGCTTGCTTTGAGCAGAAATATCACGTGATAGTTCATTCCTTCTAGACTATCACCCGACTTGCTTGGAGTCTATCACCTGGATATTGTGATGTCTATCGCCTAGTGAAAGGTGAAGTATCACCTCAGTAAGAAGTATCGCCTAGTTAGCCTGGAAAGTGTTGCCTGAGAATTCTCTGCTGTATACGAGGTTTCAGTCATTTTGCAGTTGCTTTTAGTTGGCTAGGTCTTTAGGAAGGTAACTTATCTTGTTGTCAGAAGCTTGTCTTCACTCTAAATTTCTATTTTTAGCCCTCTAGGGGGTAGTGTAATTTGATTTACCAAGCAACAAAGAGAAATAATAGATCGATCACTTGGTGACATTTTTCAGAGACATAGGAGAAACATGTCATTTGAAGATGGCAATCAGCCTAACTCACCTCCTATTAATTCAAGATATCTAGATACTCATCAACAAGCCGAAAGACATTATACACAAACTCATCAAGATGCACGGTCACAACATGAGGACCAAAACAACACATCTAGTGAAGCTCATGTCAATGTAGTGCATGCCAATGATTGGTACAAACATTCAAGACCAAGTTCCCCACTAAACACAACTTCAAGATATACAAGTGAGAGGTTAAAAAGAATTGAGCAAGAAAAATAGGCTGCAAAAAATGAATGAGCTACAAAAGAAGAGAAACTTAGGCTTCTAGAAGATGAACAATGAGCCTTGATGGATATAGAGAGAAAGGCATTCCAAGAAGAACAAGATAGGATATTAGCCCAACAACTCAACAATCAATTTAACAATGGGGGTACCAACAGTGGAACCAACTCTCCACCATCTACTCCCTCAGCAACTCCAAGAAGTAGAAGGCGGTCAAGGACCCCTTCAAGATCACCTAGTCCTAGAGGAAGAAGGACTTCTCAACATGCACATTATAGGAGACATACACCTCCTAGACTTTCAAGAAAACCCTCCCAATGAGCTCATCATGAATCTCAACATGGAGGAAGTAGCACCAACTTTGATGCTCATGATTTTATAAGAATGCAACAAGAGCCACTATTTCAAGAATATGTGGAAAAATATGTTGAGCAAAATAAGGATCAATTCTTGGAGAGCTTGATAAAAAAGGGTGCAAGGGTCCCATACAACTTTGATGTGGACAGAAAAATTAAGAAGCAAAACCCTTCAATTGATGAGGTGATTAAGTAGATGCAAAAGACTATGGAGAAAATGATGGCTCCAAAGAATACCTTCAACTTGGACTCCATATGTCCCAATCCCATTGACAAGAGTGTGGTTATGGTAGATTTTCCTAGAAAGGTTGAAATCCCCACATATGACAAATATGATGGTAGTGGTGACCCCCATGACCATGTATGATAGTTCTACATCATGAGCTTTGAATTTCATCATGAGGACTCCTACCTTATGCGATTATTCCCGAGGAGCCTTAAAGGCCAAGCTATGGAGTGGTTTACTAACCTTACCCTCCTATTAAAACATTCAAAGAACTTGTCCAAAGGTTTGTGTAGCACTTTGCATATAATCTATCAAGGTCAGTCACCATGCTTGATTTGTGCAAGCTAAAAAAAAATCAAGGGGAACCCTTTGTGACATTTTTACAAAGGTGGAGATGCTTATGCTCCAAATATTCTAGGACCATCCCTAAGGAAGAAAGGATTGATATAATTGTGAGCAATCTAGTGCCAAAATTAAGATATGAAGTTAGAAAAATGGTCTTTAATTCTTTTGACACTATGGTAGAAACTGCATGTCGCATCGAGGATGTTCTAAAAGAATGAGGTATTTTGGCCAAACAAAGTAACAACAACAATGGCCCAAACAATAAAAACAACAATAAGGATAAAAAAAAATCATATTGGAACAAAAATAAGCAAGTAGTCAATGATGGAGTTGTTGACTCTCCACAACCTAAGGAACAAGGAGTTCTTAATCTATCTAATGCAGTTCAAGCTATGAAGCTGCAGACATCCTTAGATCAACAA
Source organism: Chamaecyparis obtusa (assembly GCA_027943335.1). NCBI lineage: Eukaryota > Viridiplantae > Streptophyta > Pinopsida > Cupressales > Cupressaceae > Chamaecyparis > Chamaecyparis obtusa. Next base: position 942,046 of record BSBK01006496.1, read on the forward strand.
GATCACAAGCCCAAGTATCAAGATAAACCTAAGTCAGGAAAGAGACAATTCACTAAGCTTATAGACTCTTATGCAGATATTTTTAAGACCTTGATTGCTCATAATTTGGCACAACCTCAGGATCCTACAAAGTTTCGCATACTGGATCCTAAACCTTATTGGTGGAATGAGAAAGCTTACTGTGTATACCATAATGGGATTGGACATGACATTGAAAATTGTTTTAAACTTAAACATCTTGTTCAAGACCTTATTGAGATTGGGAAATTGCAGGTTGATGAGTTGACCACAAATGCAGACCACAAGGCCTTTAAAGAGCCCTTGCCTAAGTATGAGAAGGGGGAGACTTCTAAAAACAAGAATGGCAAGGCTGCGATCAATTATACCTATATAGCTACAAAAAATGTCATCAATATGCTTGAAGTTGTGGAAAATGATGTCAACATGATGAGAGGAAAAGACTCCTATGGTTATGATGTAAACTCACCTCCCATTTTTGACGAAGGACCTGTTGTTGTGCTTAGGGGTCCTCAATCTCGAAGGTCATCTCAACCTCTCAATGTTGTTACTAGGAGTCAGTCCCAAGGTCCTATTATCATTAGGGGTCCTAATTCTAGCAAATCCAAGAAACCAGTGTCCAAAAATGTTCCTTCCAAGTCTGCAATGGGTCCTGATATGAGTTACAACCTTGTTGATCAGTTACAGTGAACGCCAGCCCAGATTTCCATTTTTGAGCTCTTAGAATTGTCTTCTAGACACAGGAGTGTCCTTGAGGATGCCTTGCAAGCCACTAATGTTCCTAATGACATAGATGTCGATCAATTCTAGAACATGGTCAATCACCTTGCTAGCCCTCATTACCTCACATTTTCAGAAGAGGATGATAAAGCATTAAGTCATCCACACAATTTGGCCCTTCATATCGAGGTCATGATCCATAAAACCCATGTTAGGCACATGTTAATAGATGGGGGTGCTGGGCTTAATATTTTCTCTTCGAGTCTATTGAAAGCTTTAGGATATTTTGAGCAAATAATTGACACTAGGAAGAAGATCAAAATTAAAGCCTATGATGAAGCAGAGCGAAGCTCCAAGGGATTGGTTGTTCTTCCTGTTAGGATCGGTCCTGTGGAAAAGGACAATTTGTTTCAGATTGTTGATGCCAGACCTTTGGTATATAATATCTTGTTGGGTAGACCATGGATTCATGACATGCAAGCGGTGTTGTCTACCTACCACCAATGTGTTAAGTTCCCTTACAATGGAGTTGAAGTTTGCATACCAAGGGATAGCACATTATCTGTTAATGTGATTTCAACTGGCTCTCATGTCCCTTTGAATAGAGACGCTGATAATTTTGATGCTGCTCTTGAGCAGTGTAAGAGTAAGTTTAAGTCCATAGATCTTGGCATGGGAGACTACCAAATGGATTCCTTCACAAAAATGCCAATCTCACCTACGTCTTATGGAAAACCTTCACCTGAGAGGAAACCTTCATCCTTAGCTATGACCTTGTTAGGAAAGTTTGTAGAGTCCTCAGTACCTATTCATGAGGAGAAAGAGGAGGTAGCCATTAGAGATTGGATTTATAGAGAGGAAAAGTATCAACACAATGAGAATTTTGCACCATCTCCTAAAACCTACGGGAGAGGGTATACTTTGGTTAAAAACATGGGCTACCCAGGTCATGGCCCTCTCAGTCACATGTTAGATGCCAACGCTAAACTACTCAACCATGCTCTTTTTGGTCGTAGGACTAAGTCAACAGTTGGCCTAGGAAAAAAAGACTAGTGTCCCTATCCTAGCTACGATAGATAGTGATAGTGACTCAGATTATACACCCAATCTTCAAAACCAAAAAGACATGACTGATGATTGGGTACCTTCCACCAATCTCCTTTGTGGGGATTCAGACGATTTAGCAGTTGAAAATACAGATACTAGAGAAGGTGATACCCTCCACAATCTTGAAGCTTCTACATCAAGGCATCCCAAGCCTTCTTGGTGTAAACATCCCAACAGAGATTTAGAAATAGATTCACATGAGTTTGAGTGGGACTCTCTTTTAGATGAAACAGTTAATTTGGACATGGATGTTGTCCATACCTATAGTATTCAACTTGATGTGACCAATGGACCTAGTGTAGGACTAGAGGATTGGACTTCTCGAATTGCCTTAGTGGATGATACTTCGTTTGGTAGGATGAGTCCTAATTCGGGTATCTTAGAAAGAGACTTGATAGATCCTAACTATGTGATCACCAGAGATAACACCTTTCATATCAATAACATTGAGCCCGCCATTAATCTACCCCTTTTTCACTTTGACCTCATTGACTGGTCTCAGTGCTATCAAGAACCTCAGCTCCCAACCTTTTAGAATGACTATGAGATAGCTTGCTACTTGAATGCTCTTGAACCTGTAGTCTCTTCCACCAGTGAACCTACAACAAGTATGATGGAGCTAGATATTAAGTACCTCAGTCAAAAAATAAAAGAAACAAAATAAAAGAGAAATGATTCTGATGGCGAAAACCACTTTGTGGCATTGTCAGAACCCAAAATAGTAAAAATAAAAGACGTATCTGAAGGTGAAAACCTCTTTGAGGTGCCTAAGGATGGGGTACTTAATAACCTACTGAGTTATTTCCAAGATAGGTCATCAGTTCTTATTGAGCCTACACAACCAATAAATTTGAATATAGAAGAGGCTCCACAAGTGATACATCTAGCTCAATCTCTGTCAGTGCAAGAAAAAGAGGCATACACAAAGTTCTTACAAAAGAAGAAAATCAATTTTTCTTGGACATATTCAGACATGCCAGGGCTTGACACTAATCTCATTATGCATCACTTATCTATAGCTCTAGGAATTAAACCGGTAAAACAAAAGTTGAGGAAAATGCATCCTCACATAGCTCTCCTTGTTAAGGCTGAATTAGAAAAGCTCTTAGGAGTAGGATTTATTAGAGCTATCGACTATGCCAAGTGGATCTCAAATATTGTTCCAGTTTCAAAACATGATGGGTCCATTCATGTATGCACAGACTTCAGAGATCTTAACAAAGCTTGCCCAAAGGATGACTTTCCACTCCCTAACATAGACATGATAGTGGATATGACTGTGGGCTATGAGATATATTCTTTAATGGATGGTTTTTCTGGTTGTAACCAAATAAAAATAGCTCCTGAGGATCAAGAAAATATAGCCTTCACATGTGCATGGGGAACCTATTGTTGGAATGTCATGCCATTTGGATTAAAAAGTGCAGGAGCCACATACCAAAGGTCTATGACCACAATATTTCATGATATGATGCATAAAAACATGGAGGATTATGTGGATGATACCTTGGCCAAGTCTAAGCAAAGGGATATGCACCTAGAAGATTTGGAAGTAATTCTAGATTGAATGGAGCAATTTCAATTAAGATTGAATCCAAAAAAGTGTGCATTCAGGGTTACCTCAGGTAAACTTCTAGGATTCATAATTTCAGCCAAAGGAATAGAGGTGGATCCTGAAAAGGTTCAAGCTATACTAGATATGCCACCTCCTAAGAACATTAGTTAGATGAGAAGTCTCCAGGGATGACTCCAATCCATACGGAGGTTTATTTCACAACTTGCAAATAGAGCACAACCATTCAACAAGACATTGCATAAGGGAGCCATATGTGCTTGGAATGAGGATTGCCAAAAGAGCCTAGATCAAATAAAGCAATACTTGGCTAATCCTCCAATTTTAATGCCTCCTATCCTAGGAAAACCGTTAATTTTGTACATCTCAGCGACAGAATCTTCCTTGGGGGAATTGTTGGCTTAGCTTAATGATACTGGGATGGAAAGAGCCATCTACTATATTAGTCGTACTCTAGTATCTTATGAGATCAATTATAATAGTATTGAAAAGTCTTGTCTTGTGGTAGTGTTTGCTTCCCAAAAGTTGCGACACTACATGCTTGCCCATACTATACATCTTGTTGCAAAAAATGATCCTCTTAAGTATTTTCTTAGTAAGGCTACTCTCACGGGTAGACTTGCTAAGTGGATGGTGGTTTTGTCAGAATTTGATATAGAGTACATTGAGCGTAAGGCTATAAAAGGGCAAGCTATTACAGATCAACTTGTTGATTTCCAAATCAAGGATAGCATGCCTATTCAAGTGGAATTCCCAGATGAGCATATCATGTATATGACCATGCGTACTTGGAAAATGTTCTTTGATGGTTCAAATATGCAAAATGGATCATGAGTTGGAGTATTGTTTATTTCTCCTCATGGGTACAACATACCTAAGTCTTACAAAATTTTGTTTCCATGCACAAATAATATTGTAGAATATGAGGCTCTAACCAATGGACTTAAGATGGCTATGGAGTGGAATATAACAGAGTTACATGTCTTTGGAGATTCACAATTAATTATCAACCAAGTAAATGAAGAGTACCAAACTAAGGATGATAAGCTGATACCTTACAAAAAGATGGTTGATTCATTGCAACGTTACTTCACATTTGTGACATTTCAACAGATCCCTAGAGCAGAAAACAAGGCAGCAGATGCTATGGCTACACTAGCTTCACTCCTTCAATTGGAACAACACGAATCAAGATTTGAATTCCTGGTGGAAGAGCTACATCACCCCATTTTTTACTCCCCAGACAGCCATGTCATTTGTACCTTGGTTAGCCATGACTCATCCCGCTATGGTGCTACTTACTCATACCTCCGTGATGGCATCATCCTTGATACATTTAACCATTCTGAAAGAAGAAACCTTATCCATAATGCCTCTCACCATACCCTTATCTCTGGTGATCTGTATAGGAGGGGTTTAGATGGGACACTTCTTAGGTGCTTGGAAAAGGATGAGTCCAACCGAGCGTTAGTTGACATCCACGAGGGCATTTGTGGGGGACATTCCAATGGTCTTTCCATGGCTCGAAGGTTTCTTAGGGCAGGATACTATTGGCCCACAATGCAGATGGATGCTATAGCTTTTGCCAAGTCTTGCGAAAAGTGTCAGAAACATGGAAACCCGATTCATGCTCCGGGTAGGGAGCTTATTCCTTCTATCTCTCATTGGCCATTTCAGCAATGGGCCTTTGACCTTGTTGGGAAGATTCATCCCAACTCATCTTGTGGACATAAATTCATTATTACTACTACTGACTACTTTACCAAATGGGTAGAAATTGTTCCACTATCTGTTGCTTCAAGAAAGACAATCTCTTTGTTCATATTGAATCACATCATTTGTCAGTTTGGGATACCTTCTGAGATAATTACTGACAATGGAGGTCAGTTTAAAAACAAGGACCTTACTCACCTCTGCAAGAAATTCAAGATTACATAGCATTGGTCCTCCATTTACTTCCCACAAGGAAATGGACAAGCAGAGGCTTCAAACAAGACCATTCTCAAGATTCTCCACAGAATAGTTCACAAGAATGGTTGAGACTGGCACTTACAGATCAATCCAGCCTTATGGGCTTATAGAATGAGTATACATACTCCCACAGGGGCTAATTCTTTTTCCCTCACTTATGGCACTGAAGCAGTATTACCTTTAGAAGTAGAGATCCCTTCACTTAGAGTCTCTCTCAAAGGTTTGATAACAAATGATGATTATCGTGCCATGAGGTTACAAGACTTAGAACTTCTAGATGAGAAGTGCAAGGCCTCATTTGATCATATGAGAGTGTATCAGAAGCGTATGTCAAAGGCATTCAATAAGAAGGTTCACCCTAGAGAGTTTCCAGTAGGTGATCTTGTTTTGTGAGAGAATCCTAAGAACCAACAAAATAGAGAGCAAAAGGGTAAGTTCAAACCTAATTGCCTTGGGCCATATGTCATCATAGTTGCTTTTGGGACAGGTGCTTATTTGTTATCTGATGAGGATGGAGAACAGCTCCTTGATCCCATTAATGTTTTGCACCTCAAGAAGTTCTATCCATGATGCCTATTTAGTTTGGGGGCATCCTTTGTACATATTTATTGATCCTGAGAAAATTCCAAAAAAATTCATATATGATGCTGAAAAAATCTTAAAAAGCATATAAAGTCCTAAAAAAATATTAAAAAAAAAAAAAAAATTCAAAAAACTCAAAAAAATAGAAAAAGTGCCTTAGTGAAAACTTGGAAATAGGTGCCTTGGTAGCAAAAATACAAAAAAAATCAAAAAATCAAAAAATTCAAAAAATTCAAAAAAATAGAAAAAGTGCCTTGCTGAAAACTTGGAAACAGGCGCCTCGGTAGCAAAAATACAAAAAATAAATAAAAAATAAAAAATAAAAAAAATCTCCAAGTGGTGAAAACTTGTAAATAGGCGCTACTTGAGGCCTTTTGTACCCTTGTCTCTTAGCATGTGTCCTCGACACTTAGCCATTCTCCATCATGCCTTGACCTTATTTGACTTGGTCTGGAATTGATCTTTATTTTTGTCTAGGGGGCATACCTGTTCGCATAGGTCCTTTAGGTGCGTTTATCTCTTGGGGCATTTCACAAACAAGTGGTTTTCAACACCACCCCAAACAGTGTTTTTTAACACTACCCTAGCGTCAAGTGTTTCTCAACACTTATCAGATAATCTTACCCGCAGTTTAGCATGATATGATATTTATCACTCGCAGATGTGATACTCAAAGTTTGACTCTATGACCAACACACACTCACTTAAACAATCAACTCAATGGAGATATGGTGACTTTATTTTTCTTTGTGTGCTGTCTATGAGGATTTCTTTGATGAGTGGTCTCTCCCTGAGAAGTTTTCGATGATGCATAGCTAGAAGACTGAGGGTATGAGAACATGTTTTATTTTTTTATTTGCTTGTGGGTATATTTCATTGATCCTAACTGTCATGAGCATTTATGCTGGTCTTACTTGACACTAGGGATTGACAGGGTATTATCCTTGACTATTTTTTTATGCGAGTGCATGCTTATAGCTACCCTAACTTTCATGTGTCTTGATACAAGCATAATCTCACCATAACAAACTTAGGTAATCTCACTACACTAGTCATCTTGACCTATATGTCTTTGATGCCTAGGTGGGATTCCCACATCTCTATCTGATATAAATCATATTCATATTCACATAGTCATACTAGTGTGTAATGTATGATCTTATGATGCTACCAATAATGCTCGATGATGATTATTAGATGTCTATTGGCGATGTGACCTTGCAAAGTCAACCACTTTTTCGTAGCTTGCATTTGTAGGTTCATGATAGTTTAGTTTTGCATTTTGCATATGGAGAGAGCCTCCTTTCATCTTTCAAGGACCTATCGGTCAACTGTGCTCACCTTTTCTTTTCTTGATCATGTCTTTCACTTCTTGTTTATAGCATTTTGACTTTTTGACCTAATTTTCAAAACACCTCAGAATTGTGCAAAAATTACACCCCTAGCTAATTTTGACGTCCTAGATCCATTTTCAGACTTGAAATCAAAATCTGAGGTCATCTTGATAGTCAAAATCACGTTTCAAAATTTCTCTTTCTTCTGTGCAGTTGATCAACCTTTTGAGGCATACTTCTTCGATCTTTGATGGAATTTCTTCCTTTCCATGTCTTTCACATTTCTAGTCTTCCATTCACCACATTTATTTTCTTCTCATTCATCACTAGGGCATGTTTTCGCTACCTAATGGTTATCCTATTATCCTTTATCTTCGATTATGATGTCATTATGATTTGATCATCTTTTATCAATCTGCTATTCCCCTCTACCTGATTTCAATTTCAATTCCGAGGGGGCAGTACCTATTGGATTTAATCCTTGATTTTCTTGATTCAACTATCTTTTTATGAGCTTTCGCTCAGCTTGAGATTTTTATCTCTTATTTTGGATGTGATCCAAAATGAACTCATGTCCAGAATCTTTTGTTTATTTTTGTCCGGGCATGTTCCCAAAATGAACACACGTTTGAGTTGTTTTGTGATCCCAAAATGAAGTCACATTTCAACTTCTTTGACTGCATGTGTTCTTGAAATGATCACACATTAGTTAAAGAGGGGAAAATGTATGCACCCTAAAATGGTCGCCTAGACTTTGGGCCCCCATTTAAACAATTTATCAAATCCCTAAATCAATATTTTCAAAAATCAGTATTTTTCAATTATATCAATTTCCTTGATCAAATCCTATTTTATCATTTTTGATTATTTGCCTTGGGCTAACCATTTTATCCTAAGTCTTTATTTAATTAAAAGGAATATTTTCTCCCCTTTTATTAAATAAAAAGCCCCACTTTTCCTCTTATCCTAAGTTGCACAAATAAAGCATTATTCTTATTTTATAAAAGGGAAAAAAGCACTTTTTGTCTCATATAAACACAAAAGTCAGCTCTTATTTTTTCATTGGAGGATATTTGTGCACATGGATTGCTCCTCTTTCAAGCTCCACCCTTGATTAAGTCTTTTGCCTCTTCAACTCCATGGTCTATTCCTTTTCATTTCTTATAAAAGGAGAGCTCTCTTCCTCATTTAGTATCCATCTCTTTTATGCTAATGTTATGTTGTAGGTTTTCTAGGTCATTTGGAGCTCTTTGAAGACATTCTTGCATTCAAGCTTTGAAGACATTGTTGTTGCATTTTATTTAGCTTACTTTCTTGCTTTCATAGTTGCATAATCATGGCATTCTTAGTATAGACTTTCTTTATGCTATAGATTAATCTCACATAGTTTAATTAGGAGGGATTGTAAGACTTGTACTTTCCTTTCATAGCCTAGTTTGCACTTTCATTTTCATAGCATAGCTTGCATATTTTCATCCTCATTCTTAGCTTACTTGCATTGCATTTCATTTGATTCCTAGAGATATTGACATTCTTGCCCTTGTCTTCACTTGAATCTCTCATTGTGTGGTTGACTAGCAAGGTTATTAAGTTTATTAGCTCTAGCTGAGAGCAATTTCACAAATCTTGCAACTCCATACATATAGAGCTATGGATCGATTTTTGAGACCTCATTCTTGAGTGTTCTTGATTGTAAAGATTGATAGAAGTGCACTACTTTTGTGTGTACAATACCAACACTTATAACAACAACAAATATAATGAAATACAACAAAATAATGCTTTAAAATAGAATTTCATTCAACATGCTTGACTGTGAGGCCTTCTGTATTTTAGCCTTATACAATAAAATTACAAAGGTATTTCAGCAATCTCCTAGCTAGTCCAGCTCTGAAACACATCAACAACTGATAGAAACACTAAGGTAGATCTAAACTTGAGCTCACAAGCCTCCAAGCAATCTCCTTGTCTCCAAACATGCAAACCACTAGCTCTACTATTACAATATCTGATAAACCATCTCATCTTCAAAATCTCGCAGGATGCAATTATGATTATACTCTACTCTTCTTTACTCTACCCTAATCTAATCATCATCATCATACTACTCCTAAATCAACCAAGGCTCTCAATATATAGCTAGCTAAGTCACAAGTCGGCCAGTCAGACATCAATTACATTATATGTCGAGCCTAGGGAGAGATACCAAAACTAAAGACAAAAGTAATAAAACACGATGCACTGTTACATTTAGGTCCACACATGACCCAAGAACAAATCCCCAACCGTGCTTGAGATCCAATTCCCTCATAAGAAACTGCGCAAGGTGAAACACTCCATGTTTCATGCGAAACTGGTGAAAAATTGATGCCCGAGGAAAATGATGATAACTTTCAGGTTTAAATGAAGTAGGGCATGCGCCCTTAGGAGAAAGTCCAAGAATAGGTCCTCAACACTGCATTAACTGCGCAAGGTAAGAAACCAACCACAACAAAGGCTACAAAACAATCATCAGACAGGTACAAGAAAATAAAATGTTTTTGGTGATGCAAGATTGCTCAAGACCCAAGATGATCCCGCATTAAATATCATAGAGAAAACCAAGGATTTAACATAGATAACTCAAATAAAATTCTTTCCTTTATCCAATCTATGGTCATTGATGTCAAGACAATTAAGACATAGAAAGAAGACAAAATCTCAATGTTGGAGGAGACCGTGGGCAAGGTTCATGAAAACTTTAGAGTTGTGGTTGTGAACTTAGTAAAATGAAAATGCAAAGTAGTTTTGATGGTCTCAAAATTTTAAATGAGAAAGCTCATGCCTTGAAAGGTAGTGCAATGAAAAAGGGAAAAATGGTATCTTCTACTGCAACTAAGACTAATTAGGATAGGAGTATCAATTGATGATAAAAATTTTTTAGGCTTGGTTCTAATGCAAGGTCCCTTGGTTAGAATCCATAGCCATGTCGAAGGTAAGGTAGAGAAGACCCACGTAATTCATGATGTTATGAGCATTAATGAGAATGTTTTTCATAAAAATATGGAGGCAGTTAAAGTTATATAAATCTTTAGTTGTTGCGGGTCTTGGACCTTATTTTATTTCTTCTGTAGTGTTGTGGCACTTGGACCTTGTTTTGGTTTCTATTGTGTTAATGTTATTTTTTTTTGTTGGATTTTTTTGGTCATCCTCTACTGACGGTAGTTTCTTTTTGTAAAGGGTTTTAGGGTCCCCTCAAAACTTTTTTTTACTCTAATAAAAAATAAAATAGATAGTTAAAGATCACAAAGATATGACACTGATTTCTCTTGGTTTATCTAATGCATATTTGCACCACATTATCTAAAAAAGACATCAAATAAAATATGATATGGGATTAACACTTTATTTGGTTCAAAGGCTTCAAGTAATAAAATGTTCATAAAATAGAAATTGTTTAGATTGAAGATGAAAGAGGGAGATAATATTGTTCATCATATAAGTGCATTTAATTCTATCCTTAATCAACTTGCAAGTGTAAACTCCAAATTCAATAATAAGGATGTCAATGTAATATTATTCAGTAGTTCCTCCTCAAATTTTAATCATATTATTTTTACATTAAACAAATAAATCCTAGTTTGAAAATAAGGATTTCTTCTTTAATTAATGAAAGAAGTAGATTTAACAATAGTTACTTAATTGTTGAATAAATTAATGTTATTTCTAAGAAGGATTTTAACACGTCAACAAGAAAAGGATCCACATACTATAATTGTTAGAAAATTAGACATGTGTGGATGAATTGTAATCAATGAGCTAACAATTTCATTGATGAGAAGTTAAAGAAAAATAAAGTTTTCATTGCAACTAAAGGTGAAACACACTTTTTTGGTGTTACAATGTAGATAAATGACGAGCATTTGATAATGATAATTCACCTTGTTATATAAAAAATGAAAAAAACATTTATTCCTTAGAGAGTAGCAAAGACAATACACCAAAGGCTAAAGGTAGAAGGTTATCTATCATCTCAAGCTAGTTTCTAGCTTAGGGATGATTGATTGCATGAGAAGCACCCTATTTGTGTCCTTGAAGAAAAGGGGAGACTTGACATCATGTTTGTCTCTTCAAGGAAGAGGGGGTAAGAGTTTGATGATTTGTTATGCTTTTGACAAGATGTTAGACGTACTTGGAGGAGATGTGAACTTTGAGAGGAAAGGCATCTAATGCATAGACATTTGGTTAGTAATTTGCGCGACAGAGGAGGGAATATTTTCACAACACTTGAGGATACATTAGACATACTCAGAGGAGATGTGGACTTTTAGAGGAAAACATCTCATTTGCAACACTATAGGTGGCATTAGACACATTCAGAGAAGATGTGAAAATTTGGAGGAAACGTATCTCATTGTGAATGGAGGGTGAGAACACTTTTTATATTCTCTCATGTTGTGCAGATGATTTTAGGTTATATAGTCAAGGGATCCACTAATGTTGTTAGTTTGATATTTCTGGGGTGAGCGAGGAGGATTAGTGAAGATGCTTCATCAATGTCTCCAAAAGAGTTGGGTTCAAAATCCTTGCATTGTTTAACTCTTGTTTGAATTAATGTAATAAGGGGGGGAATGTTGGTGTATTACATTTCTTCGTAGTTTTAGATTTACTTTAATTCAATAAACTATTGTCTGTTAGTTTTTGCAATGCGATTATATAACTACAGTCATGTAACAGATTTAGTTTTTGTTCGTATTGCCCAGTCAATAGTAGATCTTATGAATCAATTACATCATGTTTTCACCGTTGTAGCTTTAATTACATCAACACACATACAAAACATGAGTTAGTGGGTAATTATGGGTCTAAATTTTTTGACCATTTTGAACATGTTAACAAAAAAAAACATGTCAATGCGACATCATATTTGATACTATGAATTTGAAACCTTAATTATAAGTAAGAGACTTACCAAATAAAATGTTGAAAAGCTTGAGAAAATTGAGATTACCACTTTAAAATTTAAGAATAAAGAAATTAAGATGCTCAACTACTACATAGATCATCTCCTTAATTACAAATACTTTTGCAAAATCTACTAATAAAATAATAGATATCCTAACCCATTCATTATATTTACCTTATTTACACTCAACATTTATATTTCTCAACCAAACAACCACATTGATTTAATGGCAAGTCAATATTGTAGGCCCTAAAATACTTATTCCTTGTGGATGCGAGAAGATTTGCATTATGGGCCACATAACCCCTAAATGGATGCCTATTCTTTCCTTTTCCTTTCAAAAGCAAATGCGAGAGACAAAAGGTACCCATTATTATCACCTAAAACAGGATTCAAACTCAGGAAAGTTCCTGCAACACACAAATTGATGCCAATTAAGACACTCACTCCATTCATGGTCCCAACAGAGGATTGAATCATCATAACTACTACTACTAATAATAATGAAGCACGGTGACATTGTGATGGACGAGTGCATTGCCGGTGTTGGGGTCGAAGGAGAGTGTGTGGACGAGGGCAAATCCTCGAGCCAGCCTGAATTTCCCGCTTCCTCCCACAATCGCCATCTCCCTTACATTCTCAGACACAGCGTTGTGCCCCACCACCACGAGCGTGCTTCCGTTCAACTCTCCACTCTGAAAAACATACGTGAACGCCATTAGCAGTTGAGTATCCTCCTGGCTAGCAAAAGCGTATAAACCCTGACCTCTCCCCAACAATTTGGAGGTGAGCTCAGGACCTTCCGTGAACGGATCGTCAATCCCCATTACCGTTCCGAAGAAAGTGGGCGAAGTATTGGTCGATGGAGCAGACGCCACCTTCACGGCCGTCACGTTCTTTCCTGAAACTCTCTCGTGAAGATAGAAATCCAATTTGCTTACTTTCTCCTTTTCTGCTTTCAACTTTGCTGCCGTCTCAGTCGGTTGTGTGGCAAAGATGATAATTGTGATCACCACCACTGCAAATGCAGTAAACTGTGGATGCAACTCCATCATCTCCAAATACCGTGGGTCAGAAAGATCGGCTGGTTTTACAGCTAAATAGGCCAAAAGCTACCAACCTTATGCTGCTTTTTCACATGGTTGTTCAGACTAACAACCGTACTTGCTTAATTTAATATTTAGATTTTGTCTAACACTGACCCGCGCTGCAGAGCAGCTAACTTTACTGTTAGTTGAATTGTTAGTTTTCTTTATTGTTCTCTTTTTAATGGCTGTTCTCACTAAACTTGCCGACACGGATTATTGTAAGCATTCAACATTTTTAGTTGGTTTTTTGAATTTACTAGAAACTTTCGGCCACATGCGATTGTCAGGTGCAAAGCCAGACTTCACATCCTTTGACAGCGTTCTCTCAGGTTGCCCTAAATTGGGAGCTTTGGAACAGGGTTTGGATATCCATTGCAGGATAGAAGATAGAGGAATTTAAACACATGTATTCAAAAGTATTGACAAGGCACGTGAAGTTTTTGACAGGATGCCATGATTGCAGGTTTAAACAAATTAAATTTATTGAAAAGGCTATAGAACCTTCCAACCGAATGCAATTCACAAGTGTAAAGCCAGACTGTACACCTTTTGCCGACATCCTCCCAGCCTGAACCAATCGGGAGGTTTGGAAAATGATATACATCTAACAAAGCATAAGGGAAAGAGGAATTTTCTTTGAGGTACTCTGTGCAACTCTACTAGTAGAAATGTATGCAAAATGTAGTTACATGACAGTATGTATGCGATAGTGATGATGGAGATAGAATCATCTAGTTAAAGAAGCATAACAAGTATAAAGATCACTCACTTACAAGATACAACAATTTTAATCTATTAGGATGATTTCAACATTTATAAATGAGGCGTTCATAATCTATACAAAATCTTTGTCAAAAAGGAGGTCAATTGCTTTATAGATTCAATATTATTATTTTTTAGTTTGAATAATTACTTTACATTAATTTTTTTGAGTGTTTAAATACTTTTAGATAAAATGACAATTCTAGAAACCAAATGCACTTCAAGGTGATGCCAAAATGTAAGAGTTAAATTGAACACCCATGTCAATTCCTTCCTATTCTTATTGCCTTGCATGTTTCCAGTAGTAAAGAAATATGCCAAAACAAGGAGATCATGGGGTGTCATAAGATGAATGAAAATTAAGCAACAAAAAATCCTTAGAGAATTGCAACCTATAAGGGGAAATCACAATTAAAAAATGGGCAAAATATGACCAACAAGAGGAAAAATGTGATGACTTATGCAAAGAAGATACAATCAATGGGATAGAGAAGGCCTCATTGCCTCTACACTATCACATGCTTCTTGTGAAAACCTTGTGGTCTACACAAAGGCCCATATATTTAGAGGGTCTAGGAGTGTCCAAAAAGGAAGGATCACTATGTAGAAAAGAAACCGTAGATGACACCTTCTATAAATCATTGATCAACATAAAAATGCCAAATGATTCCTTTAAAATTGTCTATCACCATCAATGAAATCAATAGTCTCCAAGTCTATGGATGTGGCTAAGTTACTAAATGTCACATGTCCTTTTATGAGGTTGGTTAAACAAAAACTAAACTAGGCAAATTATTCATGAATATTGAGATTTGACCTCTAACCGGTCTCTAACTACTATATCTTGCCACTATATCAATTTTAATGCAATTCAATAGGTACACAGATAGTTCTAGTGACACAACAATGTGCATGCAAGACATTTTCACCTAGGGCTATGTGAAAAACCTCGTGCCACTAGATGCAAGAGCTCATGTCCAAGCTTGAACAATAATTAATATTGTTACGTCATCACTAAGCAAATTTATCTACCTCAAATAGACATGTACAACCTCTCAAAATCAACCCACTATCTTCTCTATTTAACAAAGAAATTGACTTCTTCTTGATCAAATCATGTGCTCTATAAAAACTAATAGAAAACACAAAGAAAAAATATGCTTGAGATGTAATAGACTTAGATTAAAACCCCTTCTGTTAGGACCCATACGCATGCTAAAGGTAAGATAAATTAGTCTCACATTATTCATGATGTCATGAATATAAATGAGAAAGTTATTGATAAGAATGTGGAGGTTGCAAAGATCATACAAAATCTCCAGTAGTTGTGTGGGTCTTAGACCCTTTCTTCCTATTATTTTGTTATTGTTTTTCTTTTGGTTTTCTTTATTATTTCTCTACTGATGACAATTTCTTAATGCAAAGGATTCTGGGGTCCCTTCAAAACTTGTTTTACCCTAATAAAAAAACTAGACCTAGATTAAATATCTAATCCAATCGAACCAATATTATAAATAGTCTTCAATAAATTATTTTTAAATATAAATAAAATTTACATCATTGTTATATAACTCCTAATGTGTGAGATAAAAAAGATAAAAAATACAACATTGCACCTTTACAAGAATAAAAATAATAGAAAACATATAAACAAGATACAATTCTAAAATAAATATATTAATATCAAACTAACAATACTCAGAACAAAATAAAAATATTACTCCAAATACTCACCACTCTATTATAGTGAAAAGATTACATACAAGGATGACATCAAATTAAATAAATGGTTTATATGGAAGACCAAGAAACCCTAATCAAGGAAAGCAACTATAAGAGGTGATCAGAGGAAAAGAGAAAGAAAGAGAGAGATACATGTAGATAGATATACAAATTAGAGGAGGTGGATTGAAGTGAAGGGCACTATAGATTGATACTATCATAAAAGATCAAAGGATCAGAGATCAAAAGAAGATTAAATCAGAAGAAGAGAGAAATGAGATCTCATAAAGTTTTGGAGAAAGCATCTACAAGTCAAATTTCTTGTTGATTTATTCCTAACAGTTTAGCATCAAGATTGTGAAATCATGTAACCAGGGAGTCTCTAATCAGACTTAGAATTTCTATTTAGGAACTTATTGTAAATACTTTAAGAGGGTGAACATTGTATAAGTGGGATAAAATATCTTTAAAAAGTAGTCTTTAACATGACTTTCAATACTCCTAACAAGGTATTAGACACTCCTAACAGGGTGAAGTCATTCCGAAAATAGCATTAATGTAAGCTCCTAATTGGGCACCTTATTATTATAGTGATGTGTTGTGCGTACCATCCCCACTGCATTTTTTCCCTCCGAACAAGGGTTTTCTATGAAACTAAAATATTGCACGTTAAGTGTTTGATTGTTTATGTGTTGTATGTTTAAGTTGCATGTAATCAGTTATCGGTTAAATATTATAGTAGCTATTAGTAAAAGAAAACGTAGTTATCAGTATAAGTAAATTAAATTATTGGCTATCAATTTATGTTTAGAAATTTGAATAAGTGTAAAATCTTAGCGGTACTGATTCACTCCCCCCTCTCAGTACCCTACCTAGAACTTTCCAACAATGTCTACATGACTTTTTAGAGATGAGGAGAGTAAATGCAAAGAGTAAGAATGATAAGGTAAAAGAATAGGTTTTGATTGGTTTAGGTCTGGTGATTTCTATTAGAGAGCTGAAATTGATCCTTAAGAAATCCAAAGACCAATTAAGGAGTAAATCAAGGATTAATAAATTGATGATAGGTAAGACTCAAGAGGTTATGTTAAAAATAGAGAAGGCCTTGAGAAATATTTTTTTGGATAATCAGTTTGAAGTTGTAGATAAAGATGATGCTAATGATGCTCAAGACACCTTGGGCCTTGTTCTAGACAATGAACAAATTGATAGAAAAATTGTTGTTGTCGATAATGTTCTTGATATTTATATTTCTAGTGTTCCAATTAGTATATCTTTTGATCCTATGGGAGATGTTGAAGGAGAAAAGAAAGGTGGTGAGAAGGAAGAAATGTTACGTGAGATGATGCAATCAAGTGTTACTTGATGGAAGCAAGAGATACTGTTGAGGTAGTTAAGGTCTTCTTGGAGAAATATAGTGTAGATGTGGATGACTTGGAAATCATACAAGGTCCATTAAATGTGGACACATTGTCTTCTATTTATAAGATGAATATTGCATCACTCGAATAAGAAAAGAAAGGGAGGAAGTTTTGAAGAATCACATTGAATAGAATGATTTATTGAGTCATGCATCAGAGGTATTAGAAAAGATAATGCCTGCCTATGTAAAAGATCCAATTGATACTCCATCCAGTCGATTGAAGTGCATTATCAATTTAGTAAGTACACAGTTTGAATCTTTTAAGATGTTTGCAATGACTAAGGTCAACGATGAATTTGATGATAAAAAAGTTTAATAAGTTGAATTCTTTTATTGCTAAGGATAGAATGCTATTAGGATTTTGTGTACAGTATTTTTATTTGTGGGTTCCATCCCCACAATGGGTTTTCCCCTAACTGGATTTCCACGATAAAAATCTTGGTGTTAAGGTGTTGTGGATATTTGTCTTATGTTTTTTCACCTTACATTTCATTGTATGTGGTTTATGGTTTAAGAATCATCTCAACAAGGTAAAAAAATTTAGAATACCGATTGACCCCCCTCCTCTCAGTGTTCCTTAATACCAAAAGGCCCTTCCTGACATGTTTTTGATATGGGTTTTTTTTTGTGGTGGGGCCGTGTTTGGCCTTAATGGAGCTCAAAGCTTCTTTTTTTAATCCTATATGGGTTGTTCTATTTCTTGGTTTGGTTCCTCCCTGCATGGTTCTATTTAGGTGGAGTCTTCCACTATTAATGTGAGGTTCCTCTGTGTGGCTACATTGTGGGTTTGGATCAACCTAATTATTTTTTACTCTCTCTATTGGCTGATTGAGGTGGAAAGTTTTCCTATATCTAGGTGTATAATCACTCTAGGGTTGAGGAGAAATGTTATTTTTTATGGGCTTCTCTCAGTCATGGATGCTTGTATGTAGAGGTAAATGAGGTCTTGGTTTCTCTTCTTGTCTTTTCCTTCTCTCCTATTTACATGGGGAAAAGATTCCCAGGAGAGTGGTAGAATGGTTGGTATGGTACCGTAGTGAAGGGTTGCATTATGGTAATGGGACCCATTTCAAAACCCAATCTGAAGGTTTAGGGAGCCATGTTTAAAACCCTATTTCCCTCCTCTGAGGGTTGGTAGTTCTTATTTTTCTAGTGAGCGGTTATGGTTAATTTTACTTCTGGTGATTATTACGGTTATGGGAGTTTTTTAAACCACATGTTTTAGGTTGTCAGTTTACGAGAGCCTGGAGAACAGGGAAAACTTTAAGAAACCCCCTCCCTAGAAAAAGTGTAAAAGCCTGGCCAATCCTACATTATTTTGGGTCGAAAAAAATAATATTGTTGGCGAATTTTTTTAATTTCAAAGGAAAACGTATTATTTGTACTGGAATTTTTTTTTCAATTACATGAAAATTATATAAAATATTGGTGAATCTTTCATTATTGATGAAAATCATGATAACAGGAACACATACCTAGAAATCATCATTATTTGACAGGGGTTTGGAGGAAATGCCCCCAAGACGGGGTCTACGCATAGCTCGCCTAGTGCGCTCCCTGTCGCGGTACTGTGAGTTAATTTTCTATCTCCTGATAGGAGATAACCCTAATTTTTATAACCATTTGATGATCTGAGAGCAATGGCAGGAATTCTATTTCGGGCCAAGGTTTTAAAGGATTCAAAGATTCCCCCAAAAGTCTCAGGAATAGAGACGTGTGCAAATCTATTTCTGGCCAAAGTTTTAAAAGACATTAAGTTTTATTGAAAGTCTTTGGAATAGAGAGACATGTCAACCCTAAGGTTAAATTTTGACCGCATATGGGTGATTATGGTTGTCAGTTACAATAAGCTTTGGAAATTATTTGCCACTATAAAATTTCAAAATTCTAAAAATCCTTAGCAAATAGATGCTTCCATGCCCCATATAATCAACCTTCTAAAAAGAATAGGAGGGAGAGGACCCACATGCCTTGGAAATATCCACTTCAGAGTCAACCTTCACCTTTTCATTGTAATTCAGACCAACAATATTTAGAAAGAGGAGCAAATAGATCCCACGGTCATTGGGATATGGTACATCTAGGCGGCAATCTTTACGCTAGTCTAGAACCTTGTCACACCCAAGATTCCCTAAACTGAAATGAGTCCTATGGATGATCTCTTGCATTGTTAGACCCAAGGTTGAAGTCTCCTGCATCGCTTGCAAAACACATTTTGAAAATAATTAATTCTAATACTTATTTGAAGAAAATAAATGTAATAAGGAAGGTTTTTAATTCTATGATCAAAGAGTAATATGTATAATTATATTGAATTATCTTCACCTTTTTGAATTTTAGAAGGCATCATTCGTCAATCATTTCTATAGGATAATTTTGCAAATCTAGATTCCCTTTATTTCACATTTAATAGGACCATATGATTCCAGCCCACCCAATGTTAAGAATATATGATTTGTTTGACTATAGGAATGTTATAGAACCTCCTTTGATTTTAGGCAAGTAATTTGATCAAGATTCATCTAGGCATATTGACAAGTTTGTGTGTAGCATAAGTCATTACAAAATTTGAAGAGGGGGGAATGGCAGATGCATGATAAAGAGGTAAATTGGTTTAGTTGCATGACTAAATAAGCATGCAACGATTATGATAAGTAGCATCATGTAGAAAACTAATAATAGATAGTGATTAATAACCACGAAAGCATATAAATTACATGAGCATCTAAGGTCAAATTAGGGATGAGTACAAAGGAATAAAGGTGCCCTAAAACTAGGTAAATCATGACGAAAGGTTGGCACATAAGAGTAGGTGTGGATCATGTGAACTCATTTAAAGTGCAATGAAATGTAAAGATGGAAATATAAAATGTTAATAACAAATATTGAAATGGAAATAGAGAACAAACTTATACAATATTATGCTCTATTTTAAAATACTAACTATCATCTTCGATTGAGCTATAAACAAGAAGAATATGAATGAAATAAAACAAAAACACTTCTTGACCAATAGTTCTTATTTTAGGATAGCTAATTGTGCTCCAAGATTATTTCATTTGAAAGAATTTTGTTGCTCATGCAAGCAATATGATGATACATTGTAGATCAAGGGCCCATGTAAATAGCTTATAGATGGGTAGGTTTATAGGCTTGAGATTGGATTAGAAAAGAGATCAATGGTTCGGCAGTTGTAGGATGGATAGTATGGAAACAATAAATTTTAATTCTTTTAATTTATTTTAGGGAGTTAGTAATGAGATGGAGGGTAGAGTTAATAGGTATTTTTGTTATTTTTATTGATTTTTGAGTTTAAAATGTGGGATTTATTAAATAAAATATATTAAAAATCATGTGAAACTTAAGAAAGGGAAAAATAAATTTGGAATTTCCTTATATAGAACTTAATAAAATGGATAAATAATTCAACATATTATTATAACTTATTTAAATAATGGTCAAATTGTTAAGTCATGGTAATTTTAGAATAATTAATATTTCTTAGGTCTCTACAATATGTACAGATAAGATAGCTCTATAAGTATGGGAAAAAATATACATTCATATGGTGATAACATCTTTAATATTTTTAGTGTCAATATTAATCCTTCTTTGCAACTAAGATTTGAAATTTGAATTATTGTAATCCATGGTGGATGTTGTTAGTAGGGGCCATGACCCTCTACTAGAGGAACCACCCCACGTGGTGGAATGTCCTAAGAAAACTACATGGAACACTTAGGGAGTGATGGTCATGTTGGCTTCTAGATAGTAGAAGGGTTGAAAGGTTGCGTTGGTGGGTGAAGATCACAGACATGCTGGCATGGAATCCATTACTTAGTTCTAGCCAATTGAGGAAGGAGGGGAGATCATACTACCAAATTTAGTAGTGGACTATGCTATCTCATCTTGGTGGAGCTTTGGTGGGGAGATTTGTCTCCTTCAGACTATCCATTGAAATGGTCATGGATTGGATAGCTCTAAAATGGAGCCTCAAATGGAGTGTGACCCCATGTGCCTTGTTGCATGGTCTCTTCCTCTTTATGTTTACTTCTAAGGAAGATATGCACGTGGTTCTTGCAGGTTCATGGGTCTTTAGAAACAACCATCTCTCCCTCTATAAATGGAAATGAGGGTTTGACCTAAAATAAAATCTAAATAAGATAATCCCATGATGTGGGTAAAGATGTCAGGCTTGCTACTAGAATTTTGAGATGACTTGATCTTTAAGTGGTTTGGGAACTACTTTGGACAATAAATTGCTTTAGATGATGTCACAAGGACTAAATCTAGGTTAGTTTTTGATAGATTTTGTGTTAATGTGGAAGTGTAGAAGCTTCTTCCAAAATTCATTGTCTTGCAGTCCAAACTTGGTAGCATAAATCAGGCACTGGTGTATAAAAATGTGATCATTTTATGCTAAAACTATTCAAAACCTAGACATGTTATTTCAGATTGTAAGAGGGCTCGAGCCAACAAATATGGATTGGACAAGGAAGGATCCCCCCATAAGGGACCTAAGATGAATGATTCATTATAGGAGGATGTCATGGATACCGTGTTTTTTTCCTTCAATCAAATAGCTAAGTCAGTTGTTAGCCCAAAGGTGGTGGCAAGGGTGGCCCAATCAATGGATAAAGAATTTCATTCACTTTAGAGAAAACTTTTAAAACTTTTCTTCATTTTCCAAATATAATTTTCAAATTCTTTGTAAAAATATTACCCTTGACTATTCAAATGGTAGATGATCCTTTTTAAAATAAGTTATTTTTTTTTGTATTTCTCTATTTCTTCTTGTTCTTCTCTATTTCTTCTTTTAAGTTTGTTTATCTAGGTCAAGTAGAAGGAAGATAAAAAAAATTTAGTAAAAGATTGATGTTGGGGATTTGATGCAAGGGCATCACTCATAGTCATGTTTTAAAGTAATTTTTGTGTTAGAACTTATAAGTTACTTTTTTAATTTCACTTAAGGTCCATTGGGATCATTTCCAATGGTTTAGGGTATTTGATTAGGCCTAGAAATTAAAATTTTGATTTTCCCACCAAAATGTAAATTTGAATTTTCTAGGTGATTTTTGGTTTTTTAAAGGTTGGGGTTTATTTCTCAGCCTTATTTTTTAGTTTCTTTGAGTCCAATAAGGTTGTAAAAGACCATGAAGACCATGTAAGGTCATTTCTCATGTTTTTGGTTGAGTTCTAGGTGGCAAAAGTGCACATTTCACAAGTTGTTTTGAAAAGAACTTTAGGTCTTTTTTGTTGAAAAGCATGTGTCTTCATGGTAAAATATTCTTAATATATATTTCACCTAGAATGAATGAAAACTACACTTCAAGAGTTTGTAGAAGATTTTTTTAATGAAAAATACATTGTATCTATTTTTTAACAGTTTTCCTACAATTTTAGTTTGAAAACAACCTTGTATGCCCTTGTATGGAGCTATGTCAATCCTTAGAATGGATGATTTGAATTTTTTATTCTTTTAAAGTTTATATGGTTCTGGTTTCATTCAATTTCATGGATTTTTGAGAAAGATATGGAAAAAATACAATTTAGAACCTTGTCATAGAGCAAGGGTTTTTAGCGAGTTAAAAAAATCATAAATTTTGTTTGCACTATTGAAAAATTATGAAACCCTTCTTTATGTTGGTATCCAAGTGCCCAAAAAAGGGAACACAATTCAATCAATTGTGCAAGTTATGGAGGTATGAGTATATCATTATCAAGAAAGATTGTTATAAAACCTAGTGAGTTGAGAGTTTAGTGAGAAAACTTGGTCTTTTTGAATTTGTCAGGATAATGAGAGTTTGTATAATTCAAGTGGGGTGTGTGATGGTTTGAGAAGCCTAAGAAGTTATAATTGTGAGTTAAGTTAATGCAAACACCCAACTAGGTCTTTCTTGAGGGTTGAGCCTAGAGTGAAGGCTATAGAAAATCTTGAAAAAGAAAGAGTTGTAAACTTTGAATCCCTTTTGGTTTGTCATCTTATTTATCCACTTCAATATATTTTGACTTATTTTACGATTTGGGAGATTTTGGGGATTAAAGATTTGATGTACGTTTAGGGATGAGACATTTTTTTTTATCTAAAACAAATTTTACATTACCTTCCACGGTCCTTAAATATTTCACATCATGTAATGTTCCCAACCACCAACTCACGGTCCTTAAATATTTCACATCATGTAATGTAACGGTGATTAAATTTTTTTGTGGTTTTGGACAACAAAATATGCAGATCATGAAAAACAGATAGTGAAAATTTATGAAAATCTATTGTATTTTCCCTTTTTGAAATTTGGTCATTAGAACTTAACTAAATCAGAAATTTAATAGATATCTTCTAAATTCATTTTTTTTTTAATTCTCTACTATAAAACATAATATATAATTTGTTGTCAACATTAGTATTATACCTTCTCTTAAATGAAATTTTATGTGGATGGAAATGATCTGCAACTATGGCATAAAAATAAAAAAAAATACATAAAAATAAATTTAAAAAAATAGCAGCGAATGCAAGAAACAAAAGGCATCCATCACATAAAACAAGGTCAAATTCACAGAATATCCCGCACACAGAAATCCATTATTTGAAAGAGACCAAATACACACTTCGTTCATGCTCCCCAATGAAGGATAGAGCATCAATATTGAGGATATCTAATACTAGTGATGAAACACAGTGACATTGTAATGGGCGACTGCATTCCCATTATGAGGATCGAAAGAGAGTGTGCGAGCGATGACATACCCTCGAGCCAGCCTGAATCTCCCACTCCCTCCAACAATTGGCATTTCCCTAACCTCATCAAACGCAGCGCTGTGGCCCACAACGGCCAGTGTGCTTCCGTTAAACTCCCCACTCTGAAAAACGTATGTGACCACCATCAGCAGCTGAACATCCTCTTGGCTCGACAGGGCGTACAGACCCTGAGCTCTGCCTAACGATTTGGAGGAGGGGTGAGGGCCTTCCGTCAAATGGTCGTCAATCGCAACTACTGATCCGAAGTAAGTGCGCGAATAATTGGTCGACGGAGCGCGCGCTACTTCCACTGCCGTCACGTTTTTTCCCGAAACAGTGTCATGGAAATAGAAATGCAAATTGCTTACTTTTTCCTTCCCTGCATTCAACTTTGCTGCAGTCTGAGTCGGGTGTGAGGCAAAGATGAGAATAGTGAGAACCACTGCAAATGCCGTAAACTGTGGATGCAACTCCATCATCTACCAACGCTGTGAGTCTCCGACATAGCCAACAGCACTATAATATCCCCTGTATTGACCACCTTTTGTTTTTTATTGTTGTTTTTAAATGCTGATTCGCACTACATTTGCTCTTGAAGACCACTCGGCACTAGATATTAGATATTACCATTTTTAAAATGATTGTGTCTATCGTAGGCATCTTCATTTCTAAGTCTTTTTAGTAAAAAACAACTTTGTAAAAAATTCTTGTGATTGATATTCAATAATAATAAAATATTATTAGAGGCTTTACAAAATATAACATTACAGGTAATAAAAAAATTCTTATTAGTCACACTATACAATCTATATGATTTTGAAGATTCAAAATAGTCTTTAAAAAATCAATGTTGATTTTGACAATTAAACTTATTTCATTTTTCCTTCAGATTTAATGCATAATAGCTCCAGCTCAAAATCTAATGATGTCAAATAAATAGGAATAACCAAACAAAAATTCATATGGAAACATCTAGTGACGTAAAGATGAAATAGATCTAATGTGTCGATAATTTTTTACTTTTGTAACTTATACTACAAAAAATTAACTATATTTGTTTTCAATACAACATCTCTCAAACCATATTTCATGATAATTATTTTTACTCTCTCAAGAAACCACTGTATTTTAGAGTACCTAAAATAGTCATATAATGTTGAATCTTTTTTTAATTGAGACAATCTTTTAAAACAAAATGTAAAGCTCCCCTCATCATCTATTTTAAGAATGTCAATTTTAGATAGTGTTCATTTTGAATCATAATGTGCAACTTATATATATAATTTTTTATTAGAAGTAAATCCAGATTATTTGACTATGATCATTAACGAACAAAATAAAAATTACTTACATCTTTCAATAGAGTTTGTTGGTAAGGGCCTATATAGATCAAAATGAATAAGTCATACTTTTTTTGTTGATCAATTTGAAAAATAAAAATAATTTTTTTTATGTTGTGCCAAAATATAAGCTTTATATTTTTAGATGTCTTAGATAAAGTCAAAAAAAACCAGAACACCATTATTTCACATAATTTGAATGTTATTATAATTAACATGTCTACATTTTTCATGCCATAAAAGAGTACTATAAAGATTATCTTCTTCAGTAAGATACTCAAACTATTAGGAATAGTTGAGCCACTTTAGAATTTTAATAATTATCACCTTTACAATCAATAAATGTGACTTGAATAAATGATTATCACCTATCCATCTTTCATTAAAATGGTGCGGCCTTATAGTTGAATTAACATTACTGAGAACAAGTTACATCCTAATTAAGGAAGATATAAGATATTATGAAGTACAAAATGTAGAAGTATGGCAATTTGTGAAAAATGGTTCCTTTCTCAATAGTCCCGAGACTTAATTTATCTCACAAGTAGGTAAGACATCAAGCACCTTCATGGAACTTATTAAAATGATCACTCTAAAATTTCATATGATTGGTGGCTCTAATATCTTACTATGTTGCCATCATTAGAGTAAAATAGGCAAAGTTTCATATAGAAAACTTAAATTCAACATAACTATTTTCACATATTAATTGAGATCTAGATATTTTATCATTGTTGTATCATTTTTTTGAACTAAATTTCTATCTTAACTTGTGAGATTTTGCATTCATGGGTGTCATGAGTATCTTTTCAACCACCTCACTTGCAATACAAATGATTTATATCATTTTCCTTATCACATTAAAAGTGTCATATGACATTTGTGCCTCCTCCTCTATTCTTATATCCACATCATTCTCTTACAAGGCTTGATTATTATGAGCACCTCTAAAAGAAACTTTTTTTTTGAGGATGATGACAAATATTTTCATTAGTACCATCAATTTTTCTTACAAAAGCCTTGCCATATTTTGCAAACTTAAAGTGGCGGTCTACGACTAGTTGCTTGCATGTAGAGACTTTAAGTCAGTTGAATACCATTTTTCGTACTAATAACATTAACATTCTATTTCACAACTCAAATTTGAGAAGCCAAATTCATAACATCGCCTTCATTTGATTCAAGCTTAGATAACTTCAATTACAGCTGAATGAACTACAACTGTGATTGAGAATCATATAGATCTCCTTTTTTTTAAGGATGTCCTATGCCAATTTATTTGTTATTGATATTTTTGGTTGAATAGATCTCTATCACAAATATTACACGGTAGATCAATAAAATAAGAATATATTTTTCAATAATTCTATAGATCTCTTTTCTTATTTGAATTTTCCAAGTTTATAATAATAAATCATATCATATTATATCTCTTATTCAAATTTATTTTTTATTTTTATTTTTAATTGAAAAAGTAAAGAAGCAAAAATAATTAAAAAACTCTTCATGACTCCATTTTGTGCTCTGTTTGGGAAAATCCGCTCCTATCATAAATTTGAAACACAACACACCAAGCCGTCTTTTTCTCTTCAGTTTCTGCTGCCTCCCTTAACAGAGACCTCAACACGCACATTGAATTGAAAGACTGATTTTAATTGTTATATGCTTTGGATTTTTCTAACAACGAACTGCTGCACGCATCTAACTTTACTGTTGGTTGTATTGTTAGTTTTTGGGGTTTTTTATTGCTCTCTTTTTAATTGTTGTTCTCGCTGAACTTGCTGACACAGATTACTGTAAGCATTCAAACATTTTGAAATGTTTTACTGTAAGCATTCAAACTTTTTAAAATATTTTTGTGAGTTTATTATGACAACTTGTATAAATTTGGAGTTTTGAGGGTGTAGCTTGGATGCTTCGCAGACGGACTGTTTTGTTTTGCTTCGTAGCTGCTCTCTTGACTTACAACATCATCATATGTTATATATTAATAATTAAAAGAAGTATTGGTTTTTATATGGATGAATGAGATGAATGGAATCTTTTCTTCACTTTCTTTTTAGTTTTTCTTCTTTACGGTTAGTATTCTTGTTTTTATTAAAGGAAAAATAGGTTTTAAGAGAATCTGAAATCTTTTTACATCAAAATATTTCAGTCAAAAGATATCAACAGCGAAACAAACATTAGACACCAACAAAACATAAGCAACAAAAATAGTACAGATTTTCTCAGTACATTTCTATTCTTTTGAATCAGATCATTGTTGATGCTGCCAATCCTATCGACGATGCTATTAATGGGACTGATGCCTTTGTCCTTGCTATGGAGCCTAGTGGCCAGACCAGGAAGAGAGCCAAAGGCCACCACAGGATCAGTCATATACTTCTTTGATTTCACACTGCCAGTAGAGGAATCAGAGGCACCCTTAGATAAACATTGGATAGCCTCTGTCTAGGCATTTGACTTCTTTAACCCATCCGAACTATTTTCCATTGTAGTATGGCTCACCACCACAACGGCCCTCAACTTTTCATGCACTTTTGCAACATTGCATCTTCCAAAGTTTTAATGCAATGTTCACGCCCCTCTTTTATGTCCTTGATCCCTTTGTCAACCTCTATATACTAGCAAGGATTTTATCCAGATTATGCACATTGCACATTGGGGGTTTGAATACACCTATCCTTCAAGACATTAATCTTAGTGAGCTTCTTATTCAAGAGAGTGATTATTTAAAATAAAATTAAAATGTGTAACATATATATAAGAAAATTAGAATATTTAAATTTAATAGTTATTAGTGCTTTTAATATTTTTATAAGCTTTTAAATATATTCTATTATTAAAAACCAAGAGAAATCATAAAATTGTATCTTTTGTACTATATATATATATTCTTAGAATTATCAATATACTATATGCATTCTTAAGTATTGATGCTTCTTAAATACATCTAAAATCACAATCAATTATTGTACGAATTAAATTGGGTTATGTTATGATAGTTGAAATTCTATTACTAAATGTTGCATATATGTATCTACATATGCATGTATGTTTGTGTGAACAAAGATATATGTATACAAAGAGACATGCAAGTAAAATTCATGATAACATTTCATAATACATTTTCCACCTTATCTATGAAAATATCCCACAAATAATAACAAGTATTGTTGTAGTTAAGTAAAGTCATTCAAGATTATCAAGTTAATTTTTTTATAAAATCTTATATATCACATTACAATTCCAAAGTTATCATTCATTGCAACTTCAAAAAGAGATAAAATGAAAATGTGGCTCAATTATATATTGACTTGGTACATGAGAGCATGAAGTGGGAAATAAAAACCTCTTTCTAGTGAAAAGACCTTAAAACTGACCAAACAACCAAATGAATAGTTGTAGAACATCCACTAATCATGTAGATTGTAAAAGACAATACTTAAAAAGATATTGATACATAACTATAACAAGGTTGGCCCAATACACTCCTAGACCACTTACTACATCTTTGCATTTTAAGGGTCCAAATACTTGATATCATCTTTCCTTCACAAAAATTGTAAAAAATGATGCAAATTTCAAAATTATTTTAGATAATAGTGTTCATGCACTCCAAGGTCTATGAAATGAAGTCCAACCAATATAGAATGAAAATTTGCACCTTACAAATTTGAAATTTGTGCTACTTTATGCAACTATTTCCTCCACATCTAAAACTATTTATTGTGTAGTACTACAACTCTTAATTTATAGTTGTTTGAGATCTATAACAACTTTTATTTTTTCTCTTAATAATTTCATTATAGTAGAGGGTTTAGTGAAGTGATTGTCGGTGTTGAATTCAATATTATCAACAAAATCTTAGATGTCCTAAATAGGCCATGCCAAAGTCTAATAAAATAATTAACACATTGTGACCAATGATAGATGATCCCAATGAGGATTCTAAAAAATTTGTACAAATAGGAACCATGATATAGATTTCATAAAGAAAACCACAGTATCTAGATCTTATAACTCTTAATGACCATGCCATGTGGAGAAAACTCTATTAATTCTCCATCACTCAAATGTAAAATTTAACAAATGGAGATAAGATCAACAAAAATCCTAAGAATAAAGGGATCATGTCATTAATGCAACCATTTGTAGACTACTTAGTATCTTCAATATACAAACTAAAAGCTATGAAGATTCAATAACTAAATTTTTTGAAATGTCAAATTTAATGAAAAGAATAGGCTGATTGAAGGGACAATCAATAGGATGGGTGATCAAACTAAAAATTAACCTTAAAATCAAAATATAAACTCTTGAAAGGGAAGAATGATGTTAGTAGAAAAGGCTTGAAAAGAGAATAATATATCTTATAGCTTGATAGTATAGTTGTACTTGAAATAAGATCACAAGTGTTGATGCAATAGCATGACTCCATAAAGACCTACAAGGACATCACAAAAGATGTGTTTTCATATTAGTTGTTGAAGCTTGATGCAGTGAAGAATATTGTGACATGAAATGTCTTGAATTCTTTAAATTTTTTGTTACTCCTTGAAAATTTCTTGAATGTTTGAGGTCATGAATGCTTGGGAAAGATAAGATACACCAAAATGAGGGAGGTATCCTTTCTTTAATATCTAACCAAGTCATTTTGAGGCCCTAAACTTGAAGGAGGTTGATGGGGTTTTGAACATCCCACTAAAATTAAAAGATCATTGCACCATTCAAATTTGGGTCCAATTTGCAAGGTATGGGGAAAATCCCAAGATTTGTGGCAAGTTCACTCACCCCATACCTTCCCAAACATTCCATAGCATCCAATTAGGGCTTAGATTTGAGTCAGGAGTCAATTTAGATATGGAGAAGCCCAAAACACACACAAAATCAAGGTTTGATATCAAAATAAATACAAAATACCACCTTTAATAAAATAGAGCCTATACATATGAAAGGGATGGTTGGATGAATGAAATAATTAAAGGGGTACACCAATTATTAAGGTTCACATAGAAATTAAATCAAGAGAGGACTCATATTTAAATATTTATTTATTTAACACATAGAAAAGTCCTATGATGCATGGAAGAATGAACACACACTAAAATGGGTGCTAAGTAAGTGTGGAATTGGAAACCTTAGGAAGTGTGTACAATTCATGACACCACCAATATCAAAATTTTAAGGAAGAATATTATCAAATATTATGTGAAGTACTTAAATCAATTACCCAACTCAATATTGTTGCATGCAAATAACAAGAAGAAATAGATTTTTATTTACCAATAGAAGATTTGGAGATATAAATTTTATGTTGTTAGATGGCTTTCTTCAATGCACTTAGCCTCTTACAACACCTACATTCATCATATTCAATTTTTCACAAAAAAAATTGTGTCATTAGCCGACTTCTTCATCTTGGATGAACTCTCATTGGACACGAGAAGAGGAGAGTTCTAGTAAATTTTGAATTATAGTTCTTATTTTATTTAAAGAGGAGTACTTCTTTATGTAGAGGGGGAGCATGGTGCAAGAGCACCCAAGTCTACTCTTTTGCTTGTATCCATCTTTGGCAATTTTTTGTTTTTCCTAAGGTCATGTTGACCAACGTGTGTGATCCAATAGGGATTAGAGGTCCAATGAGGTCCTTGTCTTAGGTCTTGAGGCTAATATGTTATGAGTCTTTTATTGGTTGAGTATGATTAGGTGATGTCACCATGATATCACAGGGCTTAGGGTGTGTGAAAAATCATATTTGAGTCTTTTACATAGTCTAGAACTCCATAGTACCTAACCAAGGTCTATGGTTGGCAAGATTGTGTAAAGTTATAAAAATGTTGTAAAAGTTGCATTGCAACTTTTGCATTTTTAAAAAGTTGCTCAGACCAAAGTTGTCCAAATTCCCTAAATTGGCCTAGGAGTGCCCTAAAGCCAACCTAAGACCAACCTCAAAGTATTTAAGTCAATCTTGGATCAAATCCTGAGGTTGGACATTCTGGTGTATGGAGATTTCATTCTAAAAGTGGGAATAGTGCGTGGGAGTTTGCTATAGCTTTGTAATCAGTGAATACAAGAACTATGTTTTAAGTTGCAAGATGGATTGTGATTAATGGAGTGTGTAGTGTAGTGTTTTTCTTTGCAGTGTGTGTCTTTAGACTAGGTGTTTTCTTTCATTTCATTGTTCTTCTTTAAATCTTTTGCTTATCCCTGTTCACTAGTTCAAACTAGGAGGGTGTAGGAAATGGTGATATAACTCACTATCCCACTGTTCATTCTATACAGACTTTTGGGGATAGTGAGTAGAATCCATGTATATAATATGTATAGGAGCATCAGCCCTGGAAAGCCTTCCAATAATTTATGAAGGTTTTCCATAGGTGAGCCTATGGTGAGCCCGACTAGGAGAGACTAAGCCAAAAACATTTTAACTTGCAAAGGTGTGTATGAAATCATCAAAAAGTAATTGGAGGTCAAAGGAAAGGTGTTTTCCAAGAACTACATGAAGGGAGAAGGTTCCACCAATCCATTTGGTCACCAAACTCTTCAAGATAAGTGATGCAATAAAAAAAGGCCTAAAACCCTCCCAAAAGCACTCATTCTTGGTTAGGGGGTTGTATGGCCAGGGGAAACCCTAAAACCTCCAAAATATTTGAGAGGTTAGGTATTGAACCAAGAATCCATTATAAAGTTGTAGGGTTCTTTGGAAGTGATTAGGAGAAAATCCCTATTTTCTCAGAATAGGAGGCCTAATTGGGGCTCTTCCTTGTAGCCCTAATTTGGGAAGAAATTATGAGATCAGTAAGACATGGTATGGAAGTAAGACCTCCAAGACATCAATTTGAGCTAAATAAGACATATTAAAGAACATCCTCATGTCTGCAAGATTCTATGTTAGTTTGGAGGTGGTGAACCCTTGCAAGAGCATTAATGGTCATAGTGAGCATGAAGGAAGGAAGCACCAAGAATCTTGTTTTGTCTTCATAGATGTTACTTGGTAGTTAGGCTGGATAAGTAGACTAGGGGATTGAACCTCTAGAGGGATCATATAGGTCAATTGGTGTCAGTTGAGAACACCTCAAGGTCACTAGGTGGACCTAGGCAAGAGCTAGTGATTGGCTCTCCTAACCTCCCTATCAGGTAGTAGCATCATCTTGTGTCTCTTCCATGATATCTACCCAAATTTTAAAGGTATTCAGTGTCCATGAATAATTTGCACCATTATTTTGGATATTTTTAGAGAACCACATGTTCCAACTTTCCCAAATGATCATATTTTAGATTGCCTCATTCTAATTGATGATGCACATAATATTTCCTATGATTATGATACCTTATAGGAGATTGAAAAATTTGCAGCACTTGAGAGTTATGATGATCTAGGGACTTCACTTATAGCTCCTACTTCTCCACTTGAGATCACACATTCATCTCTTGTTGGTGATTCCAATGAGTCATTGCAAGAGATATCTATTTGTCTTCTTGATTGGGATTCTTGTTTTTGAGACATTAGTGCAATTTTGTGGAGTCTCACCCTTCAAATTTGGAAGACATAATTGAGGGGGTTTCTCTTCTTTTTTATGACAACTTCATCATAGTTGGAGGTAATTCTTCACATTCTTTGGAGATTGGCATTCATGAGTCTCCTTCTACACTTGGTTTGTCACATTTTATGATTTAGGTTGGTCATGCTTATGTGATGGATTCTATGATCTTGGAGATACATATTCAATTGTCAGAGATGCATAGTTGGATACTTCCTTCCTCCTTCCACTTGTACACAGATTGGCTTATCCATCACTTGATGAACTTTTTTCTTCCTAAGGGGAGACATGTTGTTTGTAGGCATTAGATCATCTTTTATTTGTAGGCACTTTTCATCAGCATTGATTATATATACATGATGCATGTAGTCTTTGGGAGGTCTTGAGTCCTCCATCCATGCATCATTTTTGTCTTCATCTCTCTTTTTGAGGGGATTTTTATCTCATGAGGTTTTATCCATTTCTCCACTTTATGAGAGGTTGTATTGTATTTGCATATTGTACATAGGTCTCTAACATGGCCTAATAGCTGAAACCCATCTTGCATTGTGAGTTTAAGTGCATTCCCCTAAGTTTCACTTAAGGAAGGTTGTTGGTGTAATAAAATATTAACTAATTACACTTTACTTAAGCTTACTTAGGATAATACAATCATAGTAGTTTGCATCTGATACACCTAGGAGTTTCCACCTTTATTTGTACATGACTTAGGATAAATACCACTTTAGGTGGTGATAGTAGATACCTGATTATATATACACAATGTATGTAGTCTTTGAGGGCTCTTGAATCCTCCATCCATACATCATTTTTTTCTTCATCTATCTTTTGGAGGAGAGTTTTGTCTTATGAGGTTTTCTCCCTTCCTCCTCTTTATGAGAGATTGCATTGTATTTTCATATTGTACACAGGTCTCTAACATGGCCTAGTAGCCAGGGCCCATCTTGCATTGTGAGTTTAAGTGCATTCCCCAAAGTTGCACTTAATGAGGGTTGTTGGTGTAATTAAATATTAACTAATTATACTTTACTTAAGCTTACTTAGGATAATGCATTTTCATAGTAGTTTTCATCTGAGACACCTAGGAGTTTGCACCTTTATTTGCACATGGCATAGGATAAATACCACTTTAGGTCCAGTGATAGTAGTTATCACATTCCACTTTATGTGTTGTTTTCGACTTTAGTGATCTTATCACATTATCATCCTCCACATATTGCACATACTTCATTTCATAATGGAGGATGATCCACCTTTGGTGGACATGTGATTCCACCTTGTGTGGGTGATAACACATCTCCTCCTTATCATAGTCTCTTATTGTCTTGTCTATATAAACATTCATATCTACATTGTAAATCATTCCAATTGTATCTATTGAATCCAATTGGCTCATTATTGCATCATTGATGAGAATATAATTTGTTCTAGTCTATATCATCTCTCTTGTCTTTGTGTTGTTCATTGGCCTTTAGATCCTAGGTGGTTGTTAGTTCTATTGAAAAATTCTTACACAATGGAATGACTTAAGACTATTATATATCAGTAAATGACACTCTTGTACTAAGTTGGGACCATTCTCACCTATCATTACTTATCCTCATTTACATATTTCACCATATCTCCATGTCACCCATAGTCACACATATTTCCACATACTTGGTGTCTTTTATGACTCACATATCTAGACATTCATTTGATGCCTAGATATTACCATTTCCATGTAATTAGTATATATGATCAATGATATGCCCATGGATATCACCCCAAATTTCTCAAAATTCAAATTCAAATTTTGGTTTATTCTCACACATTCCTTTCCCACCTTAGCTAACGTGGTACACCTCTAGCATAATTTATTTCTATGTACTTGTAATTAAAGGTTTTTTATTTTTATTTTAAAACTTGTTCATATTTAGAAATTATTAGAAAAATTCATGTTTAATTAAGAACATGCTAAGAAAAATTTAATTGGACCACCCACTAATAAATTTTAGCTTGTTTTTTGATGAGGATTAGTCAAATTTTTGATACCAATTAGTCGACCCAATGACCATAACTGTTGTCAAAAAAATTTCATCAATTATAAGACACAAAAACCATTGTTGAAATTACGACATCTTTAGTGATTGAATTATCAATGGACTCGCCGTCGAAATAATCACTTCAACCTGGAAGAATTATCAATCATACCTTTCATCTCTGTGACCAATGTCAGTCGAAATTACGAGGACTTATGGTCGAAATTATCGTTGAATGTATAGAATGCTCATCGAAATAAAAAATAATGTTCGTCACTCTTTCAACACTCTCGTCAATAAGTATATTCTTTTTCCGTCGAAAAAGTGACATAAAATTTAAATTTTTTTTAAAATATATATAGTATAAAATTAAGCATAGCAATATTATGTCACTGTTGTTTACAAACAATCACTTTTATGCTCGTGAAGACACAGTTTGGTGTTTATATTACTAGTAATTGCAACCCAATAAGGTGAAATGGTTATGTCGATAGGAAGATATACTTGCATCATATATTAAGGCCAAGGAGGTTTCTTTTTAATAAAACCACATTTTCTGTCTTATTTCACACAAACACATGTTCTTTCTCAAGGTCATTAACCTTTCAATAAAACTTTGCACTTCTAAAGATTTTCCTGAGTCTGAACAAAAGAAAGAATAAGCATTTTGAGGCCATATTTATGCGAGGCATTTTGTCAAACAGTTGTGTGTTCCTTGTTTATATTTCAATATTTTGAAAATATGGCTTCAAGGACACTATAAGCATATAGCATACCATGAAACCACAATTCATTAAAATATTGGAGCTTTATGCCAATAGATTCTTGAGCCGGGGACAAGTTTGTTTTGTAGCCACGTATAGATTTCCCCAAAAACAATTATTGAAAATATGGCAATGGACTTAACATTGCGGTTTCAAGGCCGCTCATTAGGAACAAATGGGCAAGGTTTCAAAAAAAATAATACTTAAAGATTATATCTAGGCTATTTGCCTTCTTATTTGTGGGGTTGATGTGGGTGATGAGAAAGAGGGGGATGCTGTGAGGAGTGAATGGGTTGTGGGAGAGTTTGGCCATAGAAAGAGGCAACAAATCCTACTCAAAGATGGCTCTTATTCCACCCACATTCACATCCTCCAAAATTTTGAAAGGCTTTCTTGAACTGCCACTTTCCACCACCCACAATTTCCACCTTAGCATTCCCATTTCTTGGTAATACTTCTCACCGCATATGACAAGGTAGAGCTCCTTGTCCATTTCCAGTTGTACATCTTCTTTCATAGTTAGCCTTAGCATTCTACAACTTATCTTGTTTCACCATGTCATTTCCTTCATAACAACTTCTTAACTTTTCCCAAACATCATGAGTTATTTCTAATGATATAACTTTAGTTAACTCAACCTTTGATATAATTCACTGAGAAACCTTCTAGGTCTTATATATAACATATAAAGGTTTTAGTTCACTAGTTAGTTTCACATATTTTCTTTCAACAACCTTCTAGGTCTTAAATTATTGAGCTTCTCTTTGTTTCGAGAAGAGTATAACATTCTCTACTTAACAGGGCCAACCACATGAAGGTGGAAGCTCATTTGGGCCCTCCTAGGAGCCTCTTATGACCCTTTACGACATTTTAAGACCTCTAAGATATATTATTAGGGATTTTAAAGGGTCGTAAAGGGTCATAAGGGTTCATAGGACACAACAACTAAGAAACATAATTGTAGGCATCATGGTCACATTTTTTTGGAGACAACGTAGTTGAATGGTATACCTAGACAATGTAGAGCAACTTCTGCTCCTCTGGTTCCAAGTTGACACTGCGGGATCCAAAGACCATAGATAAGGAATAAATTTAGAGAGGGGAGGAGGGCCATAATGACCAAAATAATATAGGACAAACCTCAAGTTAAATGAGGCAACTACAAACATTTTAATAGATTTTTATTATTAAATAATGAAATTTGCATATACTAGTGTTCTAAGCACCCTCATTACATGATTTATTATTGTAAGCCCCCTCTAACTTACGCATCTAGAAAATGAAACTACAACCTATTGGGATTGAGACAAACCTTATAAAACAACAACAACTAAGAAGGATCGCTTGCCAACATCTATTGAATACATCTGTTGGAGGACCTTGTATTCATGAGCAGATGTTGGCAAGTGATCCTTCTTAGTTGTTGTTGTTTTATAAGGTTTTTCTCAATCCTAATAGGTTGTAGTTTCATTTTCTAGATGCGTAAGTCAGAGGGGGCTTACAATAATAAATCATGTAATGAGGGGGCTTAGAACACTAGCTTATACAAATTTCATTATTTAATAATAAAAATATATTAAAATGTTTGCATTTGCCTCATTTAACTTGAGGTTTGTCCTGTATTATTTTGGTCATTATGGCCCTCCTCCACTCTCTAAATTTATTCCTTATCTATGGTCTTTGGATCTCGTAGTGTCAACTTGGAATCAGAGGAGCAGAAGTTGCTCTCCATCGTCTAGGTATACAACTCAATTGTGTTGTCTCCAAAAAAATGTGACCATGATGCCTACATTTATGTTTTTGAGCTGTTGTAATATATACATTTATGTTTCTCATCTATTGTGTTTATGTGCATGTTTTTTATGTGTTTGGGAAGACATCTTTCTAGCCTGGGTCTGGATTCTTCGGTAATTAGCTTCATAATAATGTAGATGACAGATGAGAAATTAGCTTCCCAAGAAAATTCTCATAAATGAACTATGTGTACCCCAATTCATGTGCCCTCTATGCATACCCAAATGATATATTTGAAACAACAAGGGTAAGGCTAAATTTACCCTTGTTGTTTCAAATATATCATTTAGGTATGTGTAGAAGGCACACGAATTGGGGTACACACAATTCATTTACGAGATTTTTCTTGGGAAGCTAATTGCTCAGCTCTCATCTGCTTCATTTATTATCAAGCTAATTATTGAAGGATCCAAGCCCAAGCTAGAAAGATGTCTTCCCATTCTGTTTAAGCCATATTCCTTGTTCTTGTCAAACTTCCTTGGTACGGTAGACCTTCTCTCTATAGTACTCTTCTTCAATCTATGTTCGACGATAAGCATCTTCTTCTTCTTCCTAATTGCAGCCAGAGCTTCCTTTTCATTAGGATTCAACTCCACTTCCCCCATCTCATCATCCTCATCCACTCATCCCGATTGATTGATCTCTCAAGGACCATGTATTCAACAGATGTTGGAAAGCAATCATTCTTAGTTTTTGTTGTTTTATAAGGTTAGTTAGTAGTTACAGTCAGTTTATTCAAGTTAGGAGTCTATTTCAAAGACATCCACGTGAAGTGGAGTGGGTGTGGTCAAATTGATGTATCAAGGAACAAATGGAATAACCAAGAAAATGCTATACGTTAAATCATGCGATTGATAGTAGGTTGGGGCTCACCTGAGCCATAAACATGAAGAATTATTATAAAAAAAGATGTAAACCATATATATGCATACTTGAGGCAAAGAGAAGTTACGCCATATCCATATTAAAATACTAGTTACAATATGAAAATACTAAACTGACTAATTCCTGAGCTCATCTCCGCATATGGTTGCAACAAAGATATGCGATTACAATACAGAGAAGGCATTGTAAAAATATAATTTCAGCATTTGCCCTAGCCTGACACGTTTTGCACCCAAATCCTTCATTGTGGATAACTGGAGATGGGTGGATAGATGCAGATGAGTTGTCATCAACCCAACTAAAGTATCTGCAACCATTATTTCCCTGTGTTGCGCAATCTACATCATTTCTTATAATATAATGAATAGTATTTACATTAGAAACATTAAATATATACACATTAGCAACCTTTTTTCTATTTGAGCAGCACCAAAATTATTGTCCAGGGTTGTTTTGTGTCTGTGAAGTCTTCAAAACACACTGCCTGTATGTGGTTGAACGTGGACCTCTAATCCAACTACAGATGCAACATAGTCATTACTCACACGATCAAATTACGAAAGAAAGTATTGATTACTCAATTCAAAATTCATGGTGAAGTTACCTGTTGCCTCCTATATAGACGGGGTGTTTAATTACTCTCAAAACGAGAGCCCAACAACCATTAGACCAGTACTACAATGGAGGATTTGAAAACTTATGAAGATACTCAAATTGAAATTAATCTAGAATGAAGTGCAATTAATCTAAGAGCTTGAAAATAAAGATGAAATGCAAATTTACTGTAAAGAACTTGAAATAAAGATGAGATTAAGCTATGAGCAAGTAAGAAAACTAATTATAATGAAGATGCAATATTAAACTAGATGAAATTAATCTAAAATATGCAATGAAAGCTTGAAAGATATGAAATTGAGACAAAAAAATGCTATAGTTTAGTTACTCTCAAAATTCCTTCCTTTCAAATGAAGAATGAGGTTCAATAAATAGACAAGCCCGGGGAGAGAATGAAGAGGTTCTTGATTTGAAACTCCTGACTCTTCATTCCCAATTGAGACAAAAAGGCATGAATTACTTAATTAAAAGAATGTTTATTGCCACATAAGGGTGACCGTTTGAATAATTTGAATTATTAATCCAAATAAAGGTGTCCATTCAAATAACAAGTAATATTAATTCCTTTTTATGTATATTAGCCAAATGGGGTGGGTTTAATTTAATTTAAAGCACTTAGGACTTTAGAATTAAATTAATTTATCATAGGGGTAATTTAGCTAATAAAAGTCAAAAACTTTAGGAATTAATTATAATATTTGATTAATGCAATTTAGGGTTTTTGCAATTGACATCAAGTCAAATTAAGTCAGGTAGGAGAGAGAAAATTGCCTAGTAAACTAGGATTTTGATGATGTAAAATTGATGAAAAATGCACCAAATTTGATTGAATTTATTAGGTGCCAATTTTGGGGTATTACATTTTCCCCTCTTTGAATTAATGTGCGAACAACATGTTGATTCAAAGAATAGTCTAAAGTGATAGATGACAAGAATTTTTAGAGGTCTAGGTTAGGATGCCAAGACATCAAACAGATCAAAGCATGATTTTCCAAAGTCTAAGTTAGATTGCGAAGACAACGGTCTTGAGAGAATCAGAATCAGGGTTAGATTGCCCCAATACTAATTGATGAGAGATGCAGACTTAGGACTGTCTCCAGAATCAGGGTTAGATTGGGCCAATATGAAAGCTTAGCCCTCCGAGACCCAAGTTAGATTGCCCAGATAACGGTCTAAAAGAGATTTTGAGAGCTATCTCTAGAACAAAGATTGACTCCCAGAAATTAGGGTTAGATTACCCCAATACCTAAAAGATTTTGAGAACCATCTCCAGAATGAAGCTTGATTCTTGAGGATCTGAGTTAGATTGCTTAGATACCTAAAAGATAGATGACCAGATAGCAAGATGTGAGGTGCGAAGATGCCCCTAGCAATGAGAATTGATGATTTAGATCTGACTGATTCAAGAATTGATTCGACAAGATTTGGATGATGCAATCATCCTGCCCCCTTAGGAGAGAAATTGAAAGATGACATATCAGAAGGATGATTGACAATGAGAGGTTGCAGAGTAGAAGCAATCAGACTAGATTCGAGAAGTTGTAGAAGCAATTTGGAGTGATTGGGAGGTCCTGTTGACCAAGTTTAACCATGGTTGACTAGATTTGACTAGAGTTGAATTTGATGAAAAGAGAAAATATCTTGAGAACATGATGCAAAGATGAGGGTCTGGCAGGAAGATGATGCCAGAAGGCTAACTGCACAAGCGTCCGATCCCAAAGGGTCTCAAAATTTAAAATGTGATTTCAAGCTATCTAGAGATGTCAGATTTTGATTTTGATCTCAAAAATGGATTTAGAGAAGTCAATTTAACCAAGGGTGTAATTTTCACACAAAATGAAGCACTTTTGAAAATTAGGTCAAAAGCTATATAAGGCCCGAAGGGGTCATTTTCAACTCATTAGTCACTTCATCTTCTTGTTGGTTTTGAGCTCTGAGAGAGAAATGGAGGGTCTTCCATTGCATATGCATCGATTCAAGCGTTCCCAATGACATGCCTGGCCACCGGAGTATGACGCACCTATAAGTAGTCAATAAACCTCTTTGCATTTTGATTTGTACTGCTTTCTAGGTCAATTTAGGATAGATCTAGCAAGTTTTAGGGTGTGTTCTTCCAATCTCATGCAAGGAAGTAGTTTCCTCACACCGGCCTAGGTCTCCTTTCACGTGAGGAAGTAGTTTCCTTGCATCAGTTAGGGTTTCTTCACGTGGTGTCTGTCTAGAAGCTCACATGAGTTGAAAGTTGGTCTCGCACAGAATTTATCCTACTTGCACAAGAACAAGTCCTGTCTCATGTGAAGGAACAATTTCCTCACGCGAAAAGCTACTATAGTGTTGAAATGTGTTTGCCAAAATTTGTCAAATTTGCATAAAATCAGCCAAGTAGAGCGTCACAGAGTCATGTCTAGGGTCGATGCCTTGCTGCATTTATTGTTTTTATTTTGAAAACCATCATGTTGAGATACTGATCAATGTCATCGCTTGCTTTGCAGGTTGACTTCCCTGACATTGCCTTCAAGTCACACCATCGAGTGATCACTACATTAGTTTAGAGATTGACAGATGTAGAGAATGCTCACATTGAGGAACTCAGTCTAGGATACCTGCATGATCTACCTGACATTAGGGTAAATCATGATCTTCTTGGTGCACTCGTAGAGGGTTTCCATTCGAAGATGAACACTTTCCATTTTCCAATAAGGGAGATGACTATGACTCCTGAGGACATTTATAGGATCTTGCGGATACCCATCCATGGTACTCGAGTAGAGTACGATACACAGTCATGGTAGAGTACAATAGCATTAAGGACAATCTTTCAAGATGATCTAGTGATGGGTGGGGCCATCTCTTGGGAGGATCTTATTCACAGATATAGCAATGCTCATCCATTAGCCATTATTCTTGCTATGTTCCTCAGCTACTACTTTGTTCTAGATTGGGGTTAGCATGGTTTAGAGTGTGGCTGGGGGATGATGCTGCAGAGGATGTTGGCTAGACCAGAAGTTAGATTCGGATGAGATGAGTGTATGCTCACACAGATGTACCACAAGATTCATGAGATCATGTATCATAGTATGAGGATGATGGTGGTAGGTTTCTTTGTCTTATAGATCTGGGTCTGGGAGCATCTCCCTGTTTGCAGGGCTATATTCCATGATACACGGCAGGTGTTGGAGCCTTACATATATAGGTACATAGGTCTGATGACTCAGCCTTTGCTGGGTAAGATGGAGCAGTGGCGAGGATAGCTAGACGACATGGCTGTTGTTGTTTAGAGACCTTGGGTTGCCACTAAGCCCTGGGATGATGCTCGTCAAGAGCTTTCTTTCATGTTTGTTTCACGTCCACTGATTGGACATAGTGTTACTATCATTGAGCGATTTCTTGTCACATGTGTCTTGCACTAGTTTGTAGGCAACATGATATTTCACATGAGTACTGCCCCTATGCCCACTTCATCGATGAGGAGAAGAAGGGGTGGCACATGAAACTTGATCCAGGATGATGTGTGATAGAGGCACGCATACTGACTGGACAATGGGACTACATGGTGGACGTCACCACTACAAGGGTGACACTTGCATATAGAGACCATTTGATAGCATGACCACATCCTAGATTTATGGACCCTATTGGTATAGGAGCGCAGAGCACCCTGCATAGCAGTAGCAGGTACCGATCTAGCAGGTGCCAATTCAGTAGCCTACACAGTAGCAGGTTGCATAGCATGGGCCATAGGGATAGCGGTAGAGAGTGTTGAGGCCAAGATTTGGATAGACTAGCATCCCTGCTAGGACCATGGGCTCAGATGCAGGAGCTGGGAGTAGTGGGGCCCAACAAAGGTCCACCAGGTAGCGAACAGGTGATTCATCACAATAGGCTCCTCCAAATGATGATACTGATATGCCTGATATTTTGATAGGAGCAAGGAGACCATAGCTACAAGAGGCTCTCAAGAAGAACCATGAGAGAGTGAGGCAGGTCCAGTGGGAGCGAGATGACTACCATACCTTACTCATCAGAGAGGAGACTTGCATAGCAGATAGAGATGCTGAGATCGGGTAGCTATGAGAGGAGCTAGCATAGTCAAGGATCGAGAGGAGATATGAGGCTGCTCAGGTAGCTTATTACTATGTAGCTTACTATGGAGTCATTCCGGATCTAGTAGAGTAGGTGCCACCATTTTCTGAGTATGTTGGAGCTGTGCAGGCACCACCACCAGCACCTCCACAAGCACCACCACATGCACCTCCATAGCAAGCACCTCCACAGTGGTCGATGCCACTACCACAGAGACCAATGCCCCTCCCACAGAGACCACTTCCACCACCTCCTCTAGGTGGCGAGGGACATAGTTAGCACATTTTGATATCCATGTATTATAGCCCATTTTTGATACTGTGTTCGAGTAGCACCCTTCTCTTTTGTACATGACATTGGATCGAGATATATATATGAGATCGACAGTTTTGATATCATCATACTTGTTGATATATTGCTTTGATATTGATGTTTCATGAGATGTGTTCTATATTCTTAGATGTATGGATAGAAATGTATGAAATGCACAT
Organism: Chamaecyparis obtusa; assembly: GCA_027943335.1. Taxonomy (NCBI): domain Eukaryota; kingdom Viridiplantae; phylum Streptophyta; class Pinopsida; order Cupressales; family Cupressaceae; genus Chamaecyparis; species Chamaecyparis obtusa. Next base: position 985,570 of record BSBK01006496.1, read on the forward strand.
GTTTTATTTTATGAATATGAATATGCACATGTTTTATTTTTTATGATGATGCAATGTGAAATGCAGTGATAGATGGATAGAATGTATGCAGATGTGTAATGTATGATTTGAGTTATGCTTATAATGGATGCACATGTATATGCAAATGAATTTATGAATGAAAATGAAAATACAATGGATATGTAATGTATATGGTACTAATCATCTCATGCAGGATTGTCGCAATATATGATAGGTACTAATAAAAAATAATATGTTTCGAAGATCGAGAGAGAGGACCGAACACTTGTGCAGCCAAGATGAACCCAAGACAAAAGATGAGAACCTTCGATGAACAAAAAGCAATCAAGAGAGTACCAAGATATTGTCTCAAATGCAAGCTTAGCATGAAAGATGCAAGCCTGAGCTAAATGCAAGCCTATAATGAGCAGATGCAATTCCTAGGACTTGGTTGTTGGACTCATTGTATTATCATCATCAAGTTCGTTTAGGTATGGGGTGATCACAAAAAATGCCATATAATCCTCACTAACATTGCAATCATGAGAATATGAATATGACATAAGTCTTAGATTTGTCAGAAATGAGATGTAAGCATTAAGGAACAAGAAGCCAAAATGACCTGAACACCTATTCCTTTTGATTTAGCAAGTTAACATAAGCATCAAAGCACAATTTCTAGAATGACCTGAATGTTGCTTGCAAACAAAAACACCAAACACACAAGAGTTCCTTCCTTTGCCAAAGAATTCTTGCAGTGATCCTTACGTTCACTTAGCAGGATGAGCGTTAGCAATTTTACTTGTAGCAGAAAGAAGTCACTCAAAACAGACAAGGAGAAGAACCAACCTCACCAAAGCATCCATATAAAAGGAGTCAAGGTACGCATGGCCATCCAATATGAGATGAAGGCTCTTATAGATAGACACCCCTCTTATGTAGATTCTTTGGATCATTGGAGCTAAACCAGCAAACAGAAAGCACAAAAAAAGATCATGCCCCCAGTCTTAGCGTTTCTCTGTCAAAAAAGACATCTTAGATTTGCTCGAGGGGAAATGATAAAGAAAAAAAAAACAAGCAAAGGAAAAGCTCAGCATGCTTCAAAGGAACAAAAAGTCATTTTTAGCTTTAGTTTACATTTGTGTTCAAGTGGATTGAAGTTGAATCAGAAGTGTACAATGTTTGAACTCTTGATGGGGTAGCAATAGCAAGCAAACGCAATGAGAACCATTGGTGACCGTCGTGAAAGATGAAGTCTCAAGAAGATATCACAGTGTGAACCAAGTATCAGTAGGCGGACGTAGTGAGAACCACTGGTGACCGATACAAGGAAGATTCTTGAAAGAGAGAATAAAGCACAAGTGAAACATCGGCAGGTAGATGCAGTGAGAACCACTGGTGACTGATGTAAGAAAGAGATCCCGAAAGAGAGGGGTTTGAGTGAGAGCTAAGTACTAGTAGGCAGGCATAGTGAGAACCACTAGCGACTGATACACGAGAGATTCTCAAGGAGAGAAATCTCAAAAGTAGCTAGGCATTAGTAGGCAGACGCAGCAGGAACTGCTAGTGACTAATGCTCGAATAAAACTTCTGAAAGCGATAGGACAATGCCACCTAGACTAGGAAGGTGCCCCCAAGTGTGAACCAGTTCTAATCCATGAAGAGTCGAGGAAAATCTTGAAGACAACTGAAATAAAGTGCATGAGTTGGAAAACTAAAGAAGGAAACAAACTAAAAGCCAGGAACAAACTAAAGCAGGAAAGCGGGAAAGCAAACTAAAGCAGGAAAGTGGGAAAGCAAACTAAAGCAGGAATGCAAAGAGACTAAAGCAGGAAACTAAGAGCCAAGTGATGCTGAGATGAGATATAGCTTCAGGAAATAAGAGGTGCCTATTTACCAAGTTTTCACCATCTTGGCATTGATTCTATTTTTGCTACCATGACGCTTGTTTACCAGGTTTTCATCAATGGCACATTTTTCTTCTTTTTTAGTTTTTTTGTACTTTTCTCTTCTTTTTTTTTGTATTTTTGAATATTTCATTTTTTTGTATTTTTTCAATTTTCAATTTTTTTTATTATTATCAAGGCACCTATTTACCAGGTTTTCACCAAGATAATAGATACATCAAAGTGCCTGTTTACCAGGTTTTCACTAAGATGATCATTTTTTCAAGACATTTTGCAATTTTTAGGATTTTTTGCAATATACCATTTTTTGGGATTTTTTCAAGACCAATAAATATGTACATGAGCACATAGAGAATGCCTCAGCTATAGAATTTCTTCAAGTGAAGAGCGTTGATAGGCTCTTTGAGCTATTCTCCTTAAGTGGTGGAGAGTTGATAAGCACCAGACCCAAATGTTGTAGTAATAACATACGAACCAAGCTAGTTTGGTTCAAATTTCCCTTTCTGGACTTGTTGCTGCTGATTCTTGGGGTTCTCTCTCAGGATGAGATCACCCACTTGGAATTCTCTTTGTCTGACTTTCTTATTGTAGGCTTTGGACATCTTCTTTTGGTATTCTCTTAGATAATTGAATGCCACCTTCCGACATTCATCAAGTCACTCAAGCTCTTGAAGCCAGGATATTCTATTTTCTTCATCAGTGATGAGGCCCCTCAGAGAGATTCGCAATGTCAGAATCTCAACCTCAATAGGTAATACTACATCTACTCCATAAACCAAGGCAAAGGGAGTGGCTCCTGTTGGTGTTCGAATACTTGTTCTGTAGGCCCACAAAGCTGAATTAATCTGGAGATGCTAATCTCTACCAGATTTATGAACTGTTTGGTGCAAGATTTTGAGAATTGTCTTATTAGAAGCTTATGCTTGTCCATTACCCTAAGGATAATAGATAGATGAACAATGTTGAATGATTCTAAATTTGGTGCATAAATCTGTCAGGTCCTTATTTTTGAATTATCCCCCATTGTCAGTGATAATGGATTGGGGTACACCATATCTACAAATGATATAGTTCAGTATAAACATAGTCACAGACTTGCCATCAACTACAGCTAGAGGCACTGCCTCAACCCACTTGGTAAAATAATCAGTAGCTATGATGATAAACTTATGTCCTCTTGAAGAAGAAGGATGTATTTGACCTACCAAATCAAAGGCCCATTGCTGAAATGGCTAGAAACTGATGAGAGGACTAAGCTCTTTAGCGGGAGCATGAATCAGATTCCCATGAAATTGGCATTGTTTGTAAGTCTTGGCATATTGAATAGCTTCTTTTTCCATGTTTGGCCAGTAATAACCAGCTCTAATAAGTTTCTGGGCTAACATCAGACCACTCGAATGAGACCCACAGATACCTTCATGTACCTCATCTAGCACACATTTGGACTCATCAGGTTCTAAACACGTAAGGAGGGTAGCATTTAGACCCTGTCTATACAAGTCATTTTCTATGAGGACATATTGTGAAGTAGTATGAATGAGGTGAAATTTTTCATTCTGGGTATATGTGTCTGGAATGATTTGGTCACGAAGTTAGGAAAAGATATGGTGGTAGTGGATGAATTATGTCCAATGACTGAATAGATCATCCTAGATTCAAGAATATCATAGGCAGGGTAGTGTAATGCCTCCACCAGGAATTCATGTCTGAAGTCATTTTCTGGCATTTGTAACATTGAAGCAAGAGTGGCCATAGCATCACCTGCTTTATTGTCTGCCCTTGGAATTTTTTGAAAAGAAATGTGTGCAAAATACTATTTGAGATCATCCACCATTCTTTTTTAGGGTACTAGCTTGTCATCTTTTGTTTAGTAAACATCATTGACTTGGTTGATGATTAACTGAGTCTCCAAAGACCTTGAGCTCATCCACATGCCATTCAAGGGCTATATTCATACCATTGATGAGAGCTTCATATTCAACTATGTTGTTTGTGTAGGGAAACAACATTTTGTATGCTTTGGGTAATGAGTATCTTTGAGGTGTTATAAATAGAATGCCTACACCTGATCCTTGCTGAGTAAATGATCCATCATAGAACATGCTCCAAGATTGATGTGTGAGAAGCATGATGGATTCATCTGGGAATTCAATACTCAAAGGCTGGTGATCTTTCAAAGGAGCTTCCACCAGCTGATCAGCAATTTCTTGTCCCTTAATAGCTTTTCTCTCAACATACTCAATGTCAAATTCACTAAGTATCATTACCCATTTTGCTAATCTACCCGTGAGGGCAGCCTTGCTCAATAGGTACTTCAGTGGATCAATTTTTGCAATAAGCCTTGTGGTGTGAGCTAGCATATAATGTCGCAACTTCTGAGAAGCAAATACCACTGCTAAAAAGTCCTTCTCAATGATAGAATAATTCATTTCATAGGAAACCAATGTTCTACTGATATAGTATATGGCTCTATCTTTGTTGTTCTGATCTTCTTGAGTAAGAGAGCACCCAAAGATGTGTTCGTTGCTGAGATGTATAGTATGAGTGGCTTCCCATGAATAGGAGACATCAATATAGGTGGATTAGAAAGATATTGTTTAATCTGAATGAGTCCCCTATCACATTCTTCATTCCATTCATAGGTCACACCCTTATGCAAGGTTTTAGTGAGCGGTTGTGACTTGTCAACCAACTGTGAAATGAAGCATCAGATAGATTGTAGCCTTCCCTATAATCCTCTCATTTGACTGATGTTCTTGGGTGGAGGCATGTCTATAATAGCTTGCACCTTTTCAAGATCAACTTCTATGTCTTTAGCTGAAATGATATAACCCAAGAGTTTCCATAAAGTAACACCGAATGCACATGTTTTTGGATTAAGTCTGAGACTAAATTGTTCCATGCGGTCAAGGATGGGACCCAAATTTGTGAGATGAGTTCTTCGCTACATGGTTTTGGCTAAAGTATCATCTAAATAATCTTCCATTGTTTTATGCATCATATCATGGAAAATAGTAGTGACAACTCTTTGATATGTTGCTCCAGCATTCTTAAGCCCAAAAGGCATAACATTCCAGCAAAAGGTGCCCCAGGCACATGTGAAAGTGGTCTTTTCTTGATCTTCTGGTCAGAGTAGGTCAATGCAAAGTTTATTTTCTTTCTCTGAAAGAAGTTAGTGAACTCTTCTTTTTCTTTGGTAGACAATGATTGTGCTAGATGAATAATTTGTGGAGCAGCCTCTGTACCCAAATTTATTGGCTATGTTGGCTCAATCAATATTGATGACCTCTCTTGAAAGTGGCTCAAAAGTGTATCAAGTATCTCATCCTTGGGCACCTCAGAGAGGTTTTCACCCTTAGATACGTCTTTTATTTTTACTATGTTTGGCTCTGATACTGCCACAGAATGGTTTTCACCATCAGAGCATCTATTTTTTCTTCTTTTAATTTTTTGACTAAGATACTTGATATCCACCTCTATCATGCTGACACTACTTTTTCTGGTGGAGGACATCACAGGTTCAATATCATGGAGGTAATAGGCTAGATCATAATCATTCTAGAATGTTAGGACTTCCTTGGATGCGGAAGGGGAGTTCCAGTTTATCAAATTGGTATGGTAGAGTGAAAGGGAAGTAGTGAATGGTTCAATTGCATTCATGGTATAACCATCAAAAGCATGGATGAGCAAGTCAAGACCTAGAGCAATCTTGTCTAAAGGAGCATTTGAATCCCTATAAGACCTTACATTGAAAGTAGAGGACAAGTTAACACTAGTGGCGTCTAATTCATGTGGCCTAACGCTAGACCCTTCACCTACTTCAAGAAGTCTTTCATACATGTGAACAGTATCTATGTCTACATCATAAGTAGCATCAGACAAAGATTCAAACTCATATTCATGTGATTTAGCACTTGATGTGGGAATTTCATTAATACTAGTTGTATAACCTGACTCATCATCATTCCTTGTGGCATTAATGGTCTGTTGGAGTTGTTCTTGTTCAAGATACTTTTGAAAATGTGGTGGCCTGTATTGTTCACCTAGAAAATTGGGATCATCATTTAGTGTTGCTTTCCATTCCTCATATGTGAATTGATACACTAGATAATTTTTATCAGAATCAGTATCAGTATTAGTATCAGTCTCTACCATATGGACTAGTATGATAGGCTCATCAGGTTGTGCAAAGAGTACCGCAAGATTTGGAGGAATAGGATATGGAAATGTGTCTTCATCAGAGTTGGCCTCTTCATTTACCTCTGGAGTGGCATCTTTAGTTTCTTGTTCAATTTCAGGTTTAGGTTTAGGTTCCGGCACAAACTTGTTAATCCCTAGATGAAAGGGGATCTTCTTGAAACCTAAAGTAGTGGTATCCTTTGTGCTATGGCCTATAGCTTTAATGGGCTTTAGCAAACCATTGTCATTCTTCCCTATAGGACCAATCCCCTTATAGCCGAAGCGGTTCATGATCTTGAAGGCCTCACTGTATGGTTCTTGCTCTAAATCTGGAGTAGTTGTTTCGGCTGTCTCTTTTCCCTTATAGATCCAAGTTCTAATAGCTCTTTCTTCATCCTCATCTTCTAAAGGTATAGAGGCCCTTACAAAGGTGCCATCATAAACTATTTGGGGAGAAGCATTAGGAGGTGTGTTATTCTTAGAAGGTCTCCCATAAGAGCATGGGGATAGAGGTAGAGCATCAAGTGATAGCACAGGTTCAATTCGGTATTCTCCCATGCCTATATCCTTAAGTCTCAAAGTTTGTTCCATTTCCCTTAGCTTAGCATCATAAAACTCAGTGGATTCTCTATTTTTCAAAACAAAGCTATTTGCAAATTACGCAAGAGTGTTGCAAGAGTAATTGGTATTAGTAGGCACAGTGACTTCTGCCCCATGGAATGGAAACTTAATACATTGATGATACATAGATGGAACAACTTGCATCTCATGAATCCAAGGCCTACCCAACAAGCTATTGTAGGCAAGAGGAATGTCAAGAACTTGAAAAGTAACATCTCTCTCGACAGGTCCTACATGGATAGATAGCACAACTAAGCCTTGGGACTTGCGTTCTTCCTCATCATAAGCTTTGATGGTAATTTTTTTGTAGGAGTCTACACAATTCTCATCATATCCTAGCTAAGTAAGTAGCTTAGTGGAATAGATATTAGGACCAACACCATTATCTATGAGCACTCGGTGTACGTGCTTAGGACCTATCATGACCTCTATATGCAAGGGAGGGTTATGCGGGTGACTCAAAGAGTGATCATCTTCTTTATAGAAGGATAGATAGTGAGTCAAGGTCAAATGACCCACCATAGATTGGAAACGGTTGAGATCAAGATCCTTGGGAATGTTTGCCTCGATGAGGGCTTTATCTAAAATCTACCTATGAGAAGGTAAGATCTTCAACAACTCAAAAATGGTGATCTGAGCATTGGTTCGTTGGAGTTGATCTAAGATGCAATAACTAGTTGAGCTAGCTATAGGAATAGATTTTGGGTTCTTGTTCACAGGGCCAATAGTAGTCTTATCCGCAGTTTGCTTCGAAGCAGATGTAGAAGTATTGGGATCCTTATCCATAGTTTTCTTTGGAGTAGATGTAGAAGTATCAGGACCTTTCAAAACAACTCTTCCTCATGATCAAGTAACCACATTAGCACAGTCTTGATGTTGTTCAAATTCAGATGAATGAGATGCATAACTATGCAAGATGAAAGGAGTCTTAGGTTTGGAAGCATCATCACTCCCCTTAATAGTAATCAAGTCGTAGTACTCTATCTCAACAGGTTTGATCATGCCAATAACATTGTCATCATTAGTGTATGTGTAATTGACTTTAGCATTGGTATTCTTTGCGTTTGAAGACTCACCCTTCTCATGAGGAGGGAAGGGATCCTTAAATGCTTGATGGTTCAAATTCTTGTTATGGCCATCCACAACAATGTCACCACTATCAATCAAATCTTGGACCTTGTGTTTCAGCAAAAGACAAGTAGAAGTCTTAAGACCCTTATTCTGGTGATAGTAACAATAAGCATTATCATTCTACTAATGAGGTCATGGTTGTGGGTCATAAAGATGCTTTTCCAAAGGAGTAAGAATCTGATTCTACATAAGAGTTTTATAGACCACATCAAGTGGTTCTCCCAAGGAAGTGAATTTGCGCTTGGGTCAAGATGCCCAAGGTTTGTTTCTAGAAAACCTCGAAGGTTGCTGATTTTCTACCATAGGGTTTTCAGCCATTTTAACTACTTGTATGGTGGAAGAGAGATTAAAAATAGACTTAGTAGGTTGTGGGGTCACATTGTTGACCACTCCATCATTCACTACGTCTCTATTCTTATTCAAAAACTTCCCTTTATCCTTATTCAAGTTTGAAGATCCTTTCTTGTTGTCTTTACTCAAAGTCAATTCACCTTTCTTGATCATAAAGGCCTCTATTTGCATTGCTTATTTGATCACGCTATCAAAAGTTAGAGGACCTTGTAATTGCACTTGGTATCTGAAGTCTAGGACAAGATTGTCCAAGAAAATGTCGAGTCTCTCAGACTCTAGTAGCTTGTGAGAACACGTTGTACATAATTGTCTCCACCTTTGGAGGAATGTTAGGAAAGATTCTCCTTGTCACTGTTTTAAATTGCAAAGATCCCGGATGTTGACCGAATGCTGAATATTATGTGAGTAATGTTGGAGAAATAGATTAGCCATTTCATCAAAAGTCTTAATGCCAGTGGGCACTCTAGAAAACCATTACATAGATGGCCCACCCAAACTACGAGGAAATAAGCACATAAGATATGTTTGATCATGCATGAATTCCATAGATAATGAGCTAAACTCCCTTAAGTGATCTTGGGGATCAGTTGCACCCAAGTATTTGTCATATTTAGGGAGCTCTACACCTCTGGGAAAAGGTGGCATATGAAGACTTATATCAAAAGGGAAAGGACAAATACTTTCCATCATGAATTATTGAGCGGGTTTGTCCTTAATCTTCACAAGTTGACTAATTTGATCTTGCATGTCTTAGACCATCTTTTGCAACTTTGTAGTCTCAGTTTCTTCTTCCTTGGCTACGAGTGTTTCAACTTGATAGTATGGGGGTAACTTGGTCCCTTTATTATCTAACTCAAGGAAGTATTTTTCTTTCTCCTCTAGGAGAAGGATCTCCATCATTTTAACAAGACTCTTATTACCTTTGGCAGCATTTATATCATGTTGAGTTATCACATCATTTTCATTCCCAAGAATCTCATAAATGCTTAGAATCTGATCTTGTTGCTGATCATATTGGTTTTGATCGAATGGAGGAGGATGATAGAAATATGCGGGCTATCGATCGGCTTGAGGTTTGTTTCGAGATTGATCATCATTGTGGGACTGATTTTGGTCATGTTGAGATTGACCATGAGGCTGCTCATTCTGAGGTTGAGCATGATGTGGGTCATTAGAGGTTTGACCATGATACTGATTGTTTTTAGATTCATCAAAATTTTGACTATACTTGCTCGATTGGAAGTCAAATGGATCTCCCATCTTGTTGGTGTGGAGCAATGCATCGGTTGAAGCCTCAGTAAAGTGATATGAATGATGTCAAAAAGGCGCAGCTAAGGTAACCTTTGGTGAATGAACAGGATCATAAGATTTAATAAATTCAGGTGGGAAGATACTGTGATCAATGTCAATAGATTCAATAATAGGAGCAGTCCGAGGGAGTGGTCTTCCAAAGTTATGAAACAATGAATTGTCTTGGAAGTATGAGTTGTCTTGCTCTTGAAATGAGAAACCAGGTCGTGCTTCAAACAACAGATTAAAACACTCTTGGAACACTAGAGGTGATGGTTGAGATGGACTATCTCTTGAAGTACTCAATGAGGAACTCAAGGATCTCTCACAAAGTTCAGATTTCATGATAGATTCAGGATGATCTATTTCTTTATTAGGAGGTTCACTTCTACCTTGATTAGTATTCTGAATGGGATAAGTCTTGCCACTTCTAGTCATGACAATCACAGATGAAGATGTGACGATAGAAGACTCAAGATAATGCTAGACTCTATCTCTAAGATAACAGAAAGGAGATAAATGGCTAGAACAGCCAAGATGTGAGATGGACCTAGTACGAATCATCAAAAGAGGTGGCTAGAATAGTTGAGATAAGACTATCACAACATGAGATACAAAAGGCATAAAGAGATAAGGTAAACCAACAAGAGACAACATGAGTCAAAGAAAAGATCGATCAATTCCTAACTCGAGACAACTAGTTTTTGACAGTGAATGATAGGAAAATAGAAAAATAGACCTTAGACAAAAAGTAGATCAGGAAAAAGTTTGACCAGTCAACAGGAATCTAGTCTCTATTTTTGAAACTGGGCATGAGAGAGTACCAAGCCGCATGAGAGAACACAAACCTTCATGTGAAAGAACAAAGTCTCACATGAGAAAGTGCTCTAAAAAGTGAAACTTCACGTGGGAAAAATCCAAAATCTGACAATTTGACATAGTTTTCGAGGTAAAAGTTGAATTCTAAGGTACAGCCTGAATTGATGTCTAACAGAAAATCTAGTTTCCTGATAGGTTTGAAGAACAGTTTAATCAACAATATTGTTTTGAGGTTTCAAGCATTTGTTTAAAGAAACAAAGGTTTAAATCAAGCAGTTGTGATACAAGAAGTAGTTGTTAACAGATCTATCAAGGACAAAGCAACTTGATAGCATCAAGGGAGTCTTTGTTTGGTAATGATTGGACAATGTTTAAGACTCAATAACAAACACATAGCTTATCCCTACCAAAAAATGGTGAGAAGACAAAACCTTTGCCCCATTTCTTATGCGCATACATGCACCTCACACAGCCGTATCACCCCCTAGAGGGCACCCATGTTTCTGGTGTTTCCAAGGACTCAATACTATACATTCAAAGGTTACCCTTGTGGTAGGGGCTAGTGTCATATACCACCTTTAAGCATCTAGGTGTATGCCTATGATGGGAATCTACGGGAGAGATTCTTCCCCCTCCCCACGCAAAGATTATGCCTCCTTTCGGAGGTGAACCGGGTAGGCCACTAGCTAAGGAAAGTTTTTAATAGGCTTTTTTTCATACTAACCTTTGGTGCCCCTAATACAGGGTTGAGGCCTCACAGCCACACCAGCACTTGGAAGCCATACACCCTCGCAAGCAAGGCTAGGAGCGGCACTGCTCAATACAACAAACAAGGCCTTCTCAAGATGATAGTCGAAATCATGAGAAGGAAGCTAATATGGCTTTGGAGTCTTTAGACTCAACAAAGTGTTCTTTATTAAAGTGAGGTGTACTCACTTGGGTCATTCCCGGAGGTTCAACTTCTGGCAGGCCCTCTAAAGGTGACACAACTTGGCTTAGATTTGAGAGTTTGATCTTCTATTTCTCTCAAAGAGAGAAGAGCATACTTCTCTACCTCATCACTTCACCCAAACACATCAAGAAAGTTCATCATCGAGTTAGCTTCACTTCACCAAATCTACAAGCTTTTGGGTTTCTGGTTCTCTCAGAGAGAGAAGAGCATAATCCCCTGACAAGTAGAAGTGTTAAAGATTCACTACCTTTCTCTGATTCCCCAAGAATCTTTCATATTAGTAGGATCATTAGGTTTTCAGGTTCATTCATGGTCATCACCTCCACATAATGAAGAGCCAAATTCCCTACCCACTATCAAAATTCTCAAGAAATTTTAACAGAGCCCTAATTAGACTATGTGAGTGAAAGCAAGAAACAAACACAACATTTTATGAGATCTTTGACTATCGTCCTACAATCAAACCATTAGCATGTTTTATGTTCTTCATCAAACATCCTGCAGAAAACTATTATGCTCTAAAAATAATAGAAAAATAGAATTTAATAGCAAACATAAACTGTCAGAAATCTGGAACAGGAAAGACAGAGATTGAAAAAATTAAAAAAACTATAACCAAATCTCGCACGAGGAAGTACTCCATAGCACACGAGAAAACATAGGGTGCCATGCAAGGATGTAAAAATTTGTGTGAGAGAATGCCACTGGGAATGAAACTTCACGCAGTATGCTCTAGATTCTCATGTGAGAATCCGTACATAGGAAGTATGGACGCAGGACAGAGCTCAAATTTCCTGTCAAAAAAATCAAGAATGAGGCCAGAAATTGATCTTTTCTACCCCACAGTGGGTGCCAAAATGTATGTGGTTGAACGTGGACCTCTAATCCAACTACACATGCAACATAGTCATTACGAAAGAGAGTATTGATTACTCAATTTGAAATTCATGGTGAAGTGACCTGTTGCCTCCTATGTAGACAGGGTGTTTAATTACTCTCAGAATGAGAGCCCAACAACCATTAGACTAGTACTACAATGGAGGATTTGAAAACTTATGAAGATACTCAAATTGAAATTAATCTAGAATGAAGTGCAATTAATCTAAGAGCTTGAAAATAAAGATGAAATGCAGATTTACTCTAAAGAACTTGAAATAAAGATGAGATTAAGCTATGAGCAAGTAAGCAAACTAATTATAATGAAGATGCAATATTAAACTAGATGAAATTAATCTAAAATATGGAATGAAAGCTTGAAAGATATGAAATTGAGACAAAAAAATGCTATAGTTTAGTTACTCTCAAAATTGCTCCCTTTCGAATGAAGAATGAGGTTCAATAAATAGACAAGGGGAGAGAATGAAGAGGTTCTTCATTTGAAACTCCTGACTCTTCATTCCCAATTGAGACAAAAAGGCATCAATTACTTAATTAAAAGAATGTTTATTGCCACATAAGTGTGACCGTTCAAATAATTTGAATTATTAATTCAAATAAAGGTGTCCATTCAAATAACAAGTAATATTAATTCCTTTTTATGTATATTAGCCAAATGGAGTGGGTTTAATCTAATTTAAAGCACTTAGGACTTTAGAATTAAATTAATTTATCATAGGGGTAATTTAGCTAATAAAAGTCGAAGACTTTAGGAATTAATTATAATATTTGATTAATGCAATTTAGGGTTTTTGCAATTGACATCAAGTCGAATTAAGTTAGGTAGGAGAGAGAAAATTGCCTAGTAAACTAGGACTTTGATGATGTAAAATTGAGGAAAATGCAACAAATTTGATTGAATTTATTAGGTGCCAATTTTGGGGTGTTACACTGCTCACCACCACATTGGCAGTTTGGCACATTGAGAAGAGTCATCAAGCCTATATCAATAATGCACCACACCATCGTTACTACATTTATTACATAAATATTATAAAATATAATCATGTATGATTATAATAATCATACATTCACCACTATTGTTCTATTATAGATTCAAGTACTTAAAAAATGTTTGCAATCAATGGTAGATAACATTTTCCATCACCTTTTCTTTTAATGTTAGACCACAATCTAGTAATTGTCTCCCTATTTTGTTGTGGGTTAATATCATCAAACATGGTCTTTCTTGAATGGAATGACTTGTTGGTCTCACTGAACAACCATTTTCTCAACTCTAATTTTCTCAACGCAAAGGGGCATTTATCATACCGAAGAAACCTGATTATTTTTATATGGAATACACCGAGTACCATCAGAAATATTAACCACTTACAATAATGAAAAGTAAACCGAAATCAAATAGCTCATTTTTTTTATTAGCATGTGTAGTCTGTGTATAGGAAAAATGAAAGAAATATCAAGCTGAAATAAAATAGTGAACAAAATTGTTTTCTAGATAGACTGAATGAAATATACCATCAAAAGAAGGTGACAAAATCCTGTCACAAAGCACAGACATAGGAAATAAAAAAGGGACAAAAGACAAGAAATAAGAAAAATTATTACGACTATAGCAAAATCATTTAGACTATAATAAAAAAAAGAAACACTCTTTGTCAACAATTTCCAAATTCATTAGGACTATAGAAAAATAATTAAGACTATACAAAATCAAATTTTAGAAATGGACGGTTCTGATGCTTTTCCATTACAACAATTGAGCATTCATCATTTGGTATTGTGTATTCCATTTAAGTATGTCAATAATGTTCAAAATCCTGTCACCAAGCACAAACATAGGAAATAAAAATGGGACAAAAGATAAGAAATAAGAAAAATCAAGTTATAGAAATGGACAGTTCTAATATTGCTTTGCCATTACAACAATTGAGCATTCATCATTTGGTACTTCTTGTTGTATTCCATTTAAGTTTTTCAGCTGTCGTGTTTATGTCCATGTTCTTTATGTGTTTGGCTTCTCTCCCTCGCAAGGGATACGTCGATAGATAATTTATTTGAAAGCATAATGATTTGACAATTAGAAGATTGGTTAATAGATTCCAGTCAATTCTTTGTAGAGGGAAGTCTATTTGGAGTACACTTAATTTCTCTACAATTTTGGAGTACAGTGTCCTGTAGGTATAGTTGAAACAACAACGTATTGATTTGAAAGTTTATAATGTGATCTTTGCTTGGTGGTAACATAGGAAAATTTCTAGGCATTAGTTTTACTTGTTTATGCAAGAACTTTGTTGTTTTTGTTGTTTTTGATACAATAGGAGTAACTGGTATTGTGTAGACAGTGACTGGCCAGATTGTTCCTGGAAAAAAATTACAAAACTGAACCAATGGCATGTTAATTCACAAAAAAAATTTACAAAACTGAACCAATGGCATGTTTACAACAAAGACATAGAATGATAATAATTGATGAACTACAATTGATTTAGAACCTGAATGGAGAATCTGTAATTAAAGATTACTAAGGAGTTGTTGATTAGATATGAAAGATGATTAAATTAGTATTATGTTGTCATTGATGTCAACTAGCTTGACAGTACTTATCTTCTAAGTTACTATACCGACACATCTGAAGAATGGTGAAAGAGATGAAGAATAAAAATTTCTACATGAGGAAGATGTATATATCAAATGAGGATAAGGAATACACTGAGTAACTTGTTGATGAGTCTATGACTTGATGAAATTGACTTTATTATGTTGCATTCATCTATAATGAAGGATAGAGCTGAAAGACACAAAGAAATGTTGTCGGTAAATAAAGCATTCTAGTATACACTGATGGAATGTAGTGTTAACCGAGCTTGTGTTCACCGATGCATTTCTTTGTTAACCAAGCAAAATAGAAAAGAATTAAATGATCAGTTTAGCTGATAAAGTGATGAGCTGTAAAGTATATGAAATCGAGGTAACAGATAAGGTTTGTTATGAAGATCGATGGCTAACATAAATAAAAAAGGATCTAATGGAGAAGATTGAAATGTGTTACTGACACATCAACTAAGGAAGCTTAAAGCGGCAAAATCTATGAATATGATTAAGCGGAAAAATCTAATGGAGGAAAAGAAAATGATTTACTCGTCTGTATAAGAGACATTGGTTTCATTATTGAAACATCACCGGAAGAAGAAGATACTGCAGAATTATCACATGAACAAGTTTTCCTGCATTTTGATCATACTAGTTAACAAGAACCGAGCTGTAGAACAATTACCGAGCTACAGAGAGTAATTATCGACAGACAGTAAGTTGATATAGTATTGAATCTGAAGTGGTATATTGATCAGAAATATTTGAATGAGCTGAACATTGATTTGTAAACTTCAATTAAAGTTGTTTCAAGGAAGATCATCTACTGTTACATATTTAACCATTGTACATAGTCAAATCTCTTAACCGAGTGGACTATGAAAGTCTTTTGATGTTTCATTCATAGAGTGAACATTATTATCCTATCAACCCCAAGTGACTGCTGGTTAGATGATAACTTCTAGTCTAGAATCCTCTAACAAGGTCACACCTAACAGCATGTTTGTAACCTTTAATAGGGTTGGGTCTTCACCGACCTCACTTCAGAAGAGTGAACAATTTTGGGTTGTCGGTCCCAGGTGGTTTTTCCCTTCACAGGGTTTCCACGTTAAATCTCTTGTGTTATGTGTTGATTTTGATATTTGTTTGTTATCATACTTTTCATATTACATGTTAGATTTGATCGGTAAATATTATAAAGTTTAGACTGACAATAGGTAAAGACACAAATAGTGAAAATATTTTATGTTTTCCGAGTAGCAGATGTAGTAGAATTGTTTTGGATTATACATTTTGATTTGGGCCACTGGATAACTGATTCACCCCCCTCTCAGTTATTCTAACAATTGGTATCAGAGCGACAGTTTCTTAGAATAGAGTTTTAAGGACTCTAGAAAAAAGGTCTCATGATGTATAAGAGGGAAGTGTCAAAGCTGAACAAAGATAACTTCACAGGATGGCAAAGCTAGATGAAATTGCACATATCTGGAATTGGGAATTCTGCACTAGAACTGATGGAGAATGGCTACAATGAACCAACACCAGGTCCCCTGACACTTGATCAACTGAAGGACGGGCATGACCATAATATCGCTATGATGGAACTTGTTGCTGCCTGTACCGATGCCGAATTTGAAGACATCAAGAATTCTGATACAGCTAAGACCATGTGGGACAAGTTGACTCTAATATATAGTGGAGATGTGAATGTTAAGAGAGCCAGAGCAGAAAGCCTAAGAGGTCAATTTGATGATATGAAGATGAAAGAAGGTGAGAACATTGTGCAATACTCAATAGACTAAAAGAGGTAGTACATGCTATTGGAGCATCCAGTGGAGTTATTGAAAATGAAATAGTAATAAGCAAGATTCTCATAACTTTGTTGCCAGTTTATGCAATCAGGATCTTTGCAATTCATGAAACAAGAGCTACATCCAACCTTACTCTTGACACTCTGATCAGTAAGCTTACAACCTTTGAATTGAATAATTTTGACAATAGTGTTGTACCTTTTGTTGAATCCTCTTTCATGACTTCTTTGAAGATTGGTAAGTCTAGTAGCAGGAATGATAAGAATAATGATAGTGATAGTAATACCGATGATGAACTTGATGAGCTTGAAGCTCTTATGGGTAGAAGATTGCCCAAAGGTAAGGGAAGGTATAGAGGCAAGTTACCATTAGCATGTTTTAATTGTAAAGAATTTGGCCACATCGTTGCTAGATGTTCGAATAAGAAAGATGATGATAGATCCAAAGACCGATCCGAAGGAAGCTATGGGAGAAGAGTTAATAGAGGCTATTGACACAACAATAGAGATAACCGAGATAGCTATGACAAAGGGAAAAATATATGTTACATAGCCAAAGAATTTGAATCTAAATCTGACACTGATGATGATGTAGAAGTAGTATTTGTTGCTATGAAAGATGATTCAAAGGAAGAAGAGAAAAATGAAGAAACAACACTAATCTATAAAGTAAGCAGAAATGATACATGGATCATAGACAGTGGCTGTACACATCATATGACTGGTGATATAGATAAATTTGATCTACTTGATGAATATGATGGAGGATCTGTCAGAATGGGAAATGATGCACCTTGTATGGTGAGAGGTAAAGGTTCACTGATGATTAATGATACAATAAAATGTGAAAATGCATATTGGGTAGATGGATTGAACTATAATTTGTTAAGCATGGCACAACTGACTAACTTAGGCCACCGACTTGTTTTTGAGAGCAGAAAGGTAAGAATCTATGATAATGGAGGAAGACTTGTCAGAACCGGTACACAATCTAGAGGTAATCTATTTTATCATGATATTGATCATTCTTCTTGTTTATTAATGAAGGATGAAGATGCATGGTTGTGGCATAAGAGGTTATGTCATGTGAATTTTGATAACATGATGAAGATTAGTAAGAAGAAAAGAGTTAGAGGGTTGCATAACTTGTCAAAACTGGATCATGCTATGTGCCATGAATGTCAGAAAGGTAAGATGACTAAGTCTAGTTTTAAAAGAAAAGACTACTCAACAAAGAAGATACTTGAGTTGGTTCATACCGACCTATGTGGTCCTATGAGAACTCAGAGCTATTATGATGATAGATACTTTATTCTTTTTGTTGATGACTAGACTAGATTGATGACTATTATGTTCTTGAAAGAGAAATCTAAAGCATTTAAGATGTTTAAGTGGTATAAGGAAAAAGTAGAAAAAGAGACTGGTAAAGAAATTAAGTGCTTAAGATTTGATAGAGGAGGTGAATTTATCTTTGATGAATTTACTAATTTCTATAATGAGAATGGTATTAAGAGACAGGTCTCTGCACCAAGAACACCTCAGCAGAATGGGATTGCTAAAAGAAGGAACAAGTCAATCATTGATTGTCCTAGGACACTGATGATACAAAAGAATGTTGCTCAGACATATTGAAGAGAAGTTGTTAGTACAGCTATATATGTGATTAACCAAGTAAAACTAAAGAAGGACACCAACCAGACACCTTATGAGATATGGTTTGGACACAAACCTACTGTAAGTTATTTCAAGATTTTTGGAAGCAAATGTTCTATTCTGAAAGATGAGAGAAATGGGAGATTTGATTCTAAAGGTGATGAAGGAATATTCTTAGGATATTCTACTAAGAGTAAAGCATACAAATGTCTGAATAAGGTTACAAATAAGATGATTGAAAGTACTAATGTGCATGTTGATGAGTTTGATGACATGAACACCAAAGAAAGAAAGGAACCAAAAGAATATGGTAGATTCACTTACATTGAACTTCCTGATTATCTACCAAAGTCGTAACCTATGATAACCGGTCAACAGGAAAATAACCCTGAGGAACAAGAAAGGGAAACCGACGAACAAGATGGTGCTACCGAGCAAGCACATGAACTTGAACAGGATGAACAAGAAAGAAGAAACTTATTACTGGCTAGTTTTGTCAGAAGACATCATCCTGAAACATAAATTATTGGAAACAGACAAGCTGGAATGCAGACAAGAAGCAAAACAAGATAAGGTACATGTCTAGTTTGTGAATTTGAACCAAAGAATGTGAAAGTTGCATTAGAGAATGAAGAATGGGTTAATTCAATGAAAGAGGAAATAGAACAAATAGAGAAAAACAAAACTTGGTCCTTAGTACCCCGACCTAAAGATAAGAATTTTATTGGTACTAAATGGATATTCAGAAACAAGATGAATGAAAATGGTGAAGTGACAAGAAATAAAGTGAGATTGGTATGCAAGGGATATGCACAGGAAGAAGGCATTGAATATGGTGAGACATTTGCACCTGCTACTAGATTGGAAGGAGTTAGAATGCTACTTGCATATGCTACACACAAGAAATTTAAGGTTTATCAAATGGATGTGAAGTCAACATTTCTGAATGATATACCTAAAGAAGAGGTCTACATAGAAAAACCTGAAGGATTCATTGATCCAGACAATAAAAACATGGTATGTAGATTACACAAAGCTTTATATGGTTTGAAACAAGTACCGAGAGCATGGTATGAAAGACTGCATACTTACTTGTTAAGTATTGGATTTGTAAGAACTAGCAAAAACAATAATTTGTACATGAAAGGTGATACTGATGACACTATTCTTATTGCTGAAATTTTTGTTGATGATATTATTTTTGGAGGTCAAGATCATGTATATAAATATTTTGCTGATGACATGAGGAATGAGCTTGAAATGTCTATGTTCGGAGAGATTAAATTCTTTCACAGATTACAAGTGATTCAACAAAGTGATGGGATATTCATCACACGGTCCAAGTACATAAAGGAAGTCTTGAAGACATTTGGCATGGAAGATGCTAAACCTGTAGGAACATCGATGGCTACTGGAAGTAAACTGACAAAGGACGATGAAACTACAGAGGTAAACCAAACACTTTACCAATCCATGATTGGTAAACTAATGTATGTAGTTCACAATAGACTAGATATAGCACATGTTGTGGGAATTATTGCTAGATATTCTGCTAATCCTAGAGAATCACACATGATTGCTACCAAAAGGATCTTAAGATATCTGAAAAAGATAGAGGATTATGGATTATGGTATCCTAAGGAAGGTAAGTTTTAGTTGAAGGTTTATACTAATGCTAATTGGGCTGGAAATGTGGATGATAGAGAAAGTACCACCGGAGGAGCATTTTTCTTTGGTAAAAGACTTGTAACCTGGACAAGTAAAAAGCAGACTTGTATTTCTCAGTCTACAACTAAAGCAGAGTATGTTGCTACTACTACTAATTGCTCAAACATTGCATATATCAAGCAAGTTTTGGAAGGAATGAATGAGGTAATCACTGACCCGGTGATTATATATTGTGACAACACAAGTGCTATTAATATTTCAAAGAATCCAATGATGCACTCTAAGACAAAGCATATATCAATTAAGTATCACTACTTAAGAGAACAAGTGCAAGAGAGGCAAGTGAAGTTAGAATTTGTTACATCCAAAGAACAACTTGTAGATATCTTTACAAAGCCTCTACCAAAGGACACATTTGAATATTTGAGGACTAGACTTGGGGTCCGTCCCCTGTCTATCAGTCACTAATGTGATCTGGATGTTGCATCAGTCTAATCTTATCAGATGATCACACATGTTGATGCAACATAGTTCACACTTTGGATATTGTTCAAGGTTGTGATTAAGTTTGAAGAACTAAAATAGATTGGGATATTAGTATACTAGAATACAGAGATTGTAATAGACAACAGAGAGTTACTTAGCTACTACAAGAGATTATTGTTTATTTGTTTCTTTGGCATTGTTGTCAAAGGGAGAGATAAATAATATGAAAATGAAAGATGAAAAGGAAAGGGAGAGGTAATAATATGAAAAGGAAAGATGAAAAGGAAAAGGAGAGATATGCATCGATGATAACTATCTAAGGGAGAGAGAATCTAAAAGAAAGAAACAGGAACAGGAACCTGAGAGCTGAAAAGATTATATCTACAGAATGACAAAGCTATATTTTATAATGTTGGTTAGTAACATAGTGATTAAACATATTAAGCCAGGGAGAGCTTACACAACATTTGATTATAGAGTTGTAGAATACATGTTTGGTATGTGTATGGTACATTTCATATTACTTGAGTTGCCATCAATGCCAAAGGGAGAGATTGATGGACTACAACTGATTTAGAACCTAAATGGAGAATCTGTAATTAAAGATTAGAGTTGCTCATTAGATATGCAAGATGATTAAATTAGTATTATGTTGTCATTGATGTCAACTAGCTTGACAGTACTTATCTTGTAAGTTACTATACCAACACATTTGAAGAAAGGTGAAAGAGATGAAGAACAAAAATATCTACATGAGGAAGATGTATATATCAGATGAGGATAAGGAATACACTGAGTAATTTGTTGATGAGTCTATGACTTGATGAAATTGACTTTATTATGTTGCATTCATCTATGATGAAGGATAGAGCTGAAAGACACAAAGTAGTGTTATCGATAAATAAAGCATTCTAGTATACACCAACAGAATGTAGTGTTAACTGAGCTTGTGTTCACTGATGCATTTCTTTATTAACTGAGCAAAATAGAAAGGAATTAAAAGATCAATTTAGCTAATAAAGTGATGAGTTGTAAAGTGTATGAAATAGAGGTAACAAATAAGGTTTGTTATGAAGATCGACGGCTAACATAAATAAAAAAGGATCTAATGGAGCAGATTGAAACATGTTACTGACACATCAGCCGAGGAAGCTTAAAGTAGAAAAATCTATGAATATGATTAAGCGGAAAAATCTTATGGAGGGAAAGAAAATGATTTACTCGTCTATATAAGACACATTGGTTTCATTGTTGAAACATCGCCAGAAGAAGAAGATACTATAGAATTATCACATGAACAAGTTTTCATGCATTCTGATCATACTAATTAATAAGAACCGAGGTGCAGAACAATTACCGAGCTACAGAGAGTAATTACCGATGGACAATAAGTTGGTATAGTATTGAATATGAAGTGGTATATTGATTAGAAAGATTTGAATGAGCTGAAAATTGATCTGTAAACTGCAATTAAAGTTGTTTCAAGGAAGATCATCTACTGTTACATATTTTACCATTGTACACAGTCAAATCTCTTAACCGAGTGGACTATGAAATTCTTTTGATGTTTCATTCATGGAGTGAACATTGTTATCCTGTCAACCCAAAAGTGACTGCTGGTTGGACAATAACTTCTGGTCTAAAATCCTCTAACAAGGTCACACCTAACAATGTGTTTGTAACCTTTAACAGGGTTGGGTCTTCACCAACCTCACTTCAGAAGAGTGAACAATTTTGGGTTGCCAGTCCCAAGTGGTTTTTCCCTTCACAAGGTTTCCAAATTAAATCTCTTATGTTATGTGTTGATTGCGATATTTGTTTGTTATCATACTTTGCATATTACATGTTAGATTTGATCGGTAAATATTATAAAGTTTAGACTGACAATCGGTAAAGACACAAACAGTGAAAATATTTTATGTTTACCAAGTAGCATATGTAGTAGAATTGTTTTGTATTATACATTTTGATTTGGGACACTAGATAACTGATTCACCCCCCTCTTAGTTATTCTAACAAATAATATGCTGAAAATTCTATTATGTTTAATACACGCCAAAGGACTAGTCCCAACAATTCTTAAACATACTTTATCTGATATGATGAATTCTTAATAAAGGTTTAGTCAATTTTTACTACTAGCATGAAGGAAGATTTGACCTAGCCAAATCTTCCTTGTACCACACAAACAACTGTGAATAACTATGTCTACTCCAACCTTAATTTTTTAAGAATTCATCATATCAGATAACGTATGTTTAAGAATTGTTGGGAGTTCTATTAGACCTTTGTTGTAAACATGTCATTTGTTCAGTTTTGTAAATAAAATTTTTGTGTTAAATGCATTTAAATGGAACATTAAGTATAGTAATAATATGCTTAATCTATTAGTAATTGGCAGATTAAATGCTCAAAGCTCAATCATGGCAGGGTTGTGTTATGTCCTTTTCTTTCTCATGATTTGGTCCTAGGTTAGGGGATTGGGAAATGACCAATAATGGTTTTAAATGATGTAATAAGGCTATCATATTTAACTCCATAGAATCAAGGCTACCATAATGAAGAAATTCTGCAAATTGGAATCAGCAAAACCATGTTTTTGAAGTATTTTTACTTGTGTTCGTTCTTGCCCGAGCCTGTACATATAAATTTTTGCAATCTGGCTTCATAGGGAATTGGAGCATGTCCCTAGCTTTCATTTAAATCCAACCAGAGGTTCTGAGGTGGAGTAAATTGGGAAAAATTGACTGATAGTCATTTACAGGCCATTTTTTACATGAATTTTAGGTTGTCGTGAGGAATGCCAAGGATACTGTCAAAATTAGAAAATTCATTGGTGAAATTAGAATAGTAACATAGTGTGCCATGGAAATGCACTTCTTGTCTTATTAATATCTTTCGATGATATATTCAAAGGTATATACTAAGAGGATTTATATGTGTTTGTGTGTGTGTGAGAGAGAGGGAGAGAGAGAGAGAGAGAGAGAGAGAGAGAGAGAGAGAGAGAGAGAGAGAGAGAGAATCATATACGTAACCTATCAATATTATATATGTATATATAAGATTTAATATATTCAACATTGACATTACAGAGACTATCAAAATTGTAGACATGAGACACAATGCTTCCACCCTCCGATATTAAATATGTAATATATTTAATATCTATTATTTATGGAATTTGATTTTTGCATTGAATTATTTATTTGGGCCCTAGAGTCGGCCTTCTTTGATTAATCATTCAATTCGGCCCCTTTGGCTTTCTCCCTTTGTCTCCTACATATAGGAGGTTGATTCTTGAGAGAAGAACACACAAGACATAATGTGTTTCTTCTCCCAAGAATCAGTAAAAGAGGCAGCAGAATCATCATTCGAATCCATGTTGGTGTCTCATCATTTCACATGGTTGTTACAGTCTAGTGCAGTGCTAGATAACACACGACCATTGCTATTTGGGGCAAGGTGGTAGATTGATAGTCAGGTGGACTATGAGAACTGTGTTTATGGAAACTTTCTTGCTTTGTTTATGGAATGCTATTGATCCATTGCATCTTTGACTTGTTTATGCAAGTAACTGAAGAATGTACCTTGTATAGTTATTTTTTGGGCTTACTCCTAGTTATAGCTTCCCCTCATAATCTTTGTGATTTAATACATTTAAATTTTTATAACAGTGACTTATAATAGACGCCATGACATAAGATCTTCCTTTTCTAATCAATGACAAGACATATTTTGATATATTCCCATCATAGCACTATGACATAGTTTTGTATTTTGAGGCTAAAAACTCTATTTATGAGCATTGTGGTTCACGATGACTGATGTTAGTGTACTATATTATAAATGTCTTACTATTGTCTTGTAATATTTGATACTCATGATTATGCTTTGGAATCAGAGTTTTCTTTCATTTGATATCCTGCTACAACATTTCTTTTATACCTTGAACATGGCTTGAGTTGTCAGATCTTTATGTATATGTTTACATTATTTCTATAAGACCTATATGATCATGACATGCTTCATTATTGCTTCTTATATAACATGTTAACAAAATGAATAATACATTGTTTGAAAAATATAGGAGTAATACATTTTTATACATTTGGGTGCATGATTTCTACTTTTGATGCACTTGTTGATAAGTGACAGTAAGATTAAATTGAGTTGGCTTAGGGTTGTGATTAAAGCTAAATCTAGAAGATGGGGGAAACCTTGAAGTAGGACAAGGTTCCTTGGATAAACTTGACTTTAGAGAAAGTATTAGTTTGATAATATTGACTAATTTGAGTAGGTTGAATTAGCTATAGTGTGTGACTAAACCAACAAAGCACTTGATGCAAGAGCATCTTTGGTGAATCGGTGAGCAACATCAACCAAAAACATTTTCTATTTTGATTATTTGATTTTCTTCAGTTCTAGTTTGGTGGTTTGACAAACAAGTTAAAATATCACTTCTACTCTATGGTGGTCAACTGTGAAATGGGAGTTTTGGAACAAAGCATAAACATCAACTATTTGATAGAGTACCTCAAATAGGAGATTCCTATTCCACTGTATTGTCCCTTGTCTGATCTTATGAGATTTGGGACTCAATTCCTATATTTCAATTGCAAGGTTCTTGTTTCTATGAAATAAATACCGATATCCTTATCTTCTTGAACCATAGACTTCGATTAAATCTAGTGTTTTTCTATAAAGTCTAATCTGCAGATGTCATGAAGATCATATTGCTGCAATCTTCTCATAATAAAATCTTCTCTGTAATGTACCTATCTCTGTGATGTCCTTGTCTCTGGTTTAGACAAATAAGGTGATCTTGTAAATGAATTTTCTTCTTTATTTGGATCAATTACTAAAGATAAATCACAAGTTATACTATGTCTCTAGCTGATCAATTGATATGATCAATAAAAGGTGTCTGAATCCTAAGCCCATAGAGTTATAAGACTCAATTAAAAGCTCATAGAGTTATAAGACTTCATCTCAACCATTTCAACTAACTAATAATCCCTCCACTAATTGGAAATCAAACTGTCATCTCCAAAGCAATGGAGACTTTCAAGGGACTAACACTATTTCATTAGTTCCAAATAAACTTTTCCCCCTTAAATAGATGGTGGCTAAGCTCCCTACAAAACACACCAAAGACCAAAAAATGTCAAACTTTTTTTTTTAATTTGTGAAAACACAACAATTTTTTTACAATTTTTTTGTGGTTTTCGACTACAAAATATGCAAATCATGAAGAATAGATGATGAAAAGTTCACGAAAATCTATTGTGTTTTCAATTTTTTAAAATTTGATCAACAGTACATTTCGTGGGAAGCTTAACTGCATCCCTTAAAATCATTAACAAAATACTATCATCCAAAATCCAACATCTCTTAAAATCCTCAGCAAAATACTATCATCCAAAACCCAATATCATAATATGCAAGCTTCTAGATTGAGTCTCTCCCCATGGAAGTTCCACTTCTTAAACAAGAAAACTCAATGAACGCATGTATTGGGGGAAAAATCAATGAACACGTGTATTGGGGGATTTCTTCCATTGTTGGTAGTGGGACTGTAATACCCTCTCCGATGATTATACTTGGACTTTTATTTGGATACTTTCATTATGATGTTTAGAACTATATGTTTACAGTTTTTCTTATTTAGAGGATGATACACTTATTAGATGCTTAGATACACTTATTTATTATTATCATTTATATGTTTATGAAGTTTGAAAACATCTATATTTACATGATTTATAAAGCTAACCCAAGGAATTGAATCTAACCATTATTATCTATGATGTCTTATGTTTTCATGTGTATAAGATGTTTAATGTGTGTTCATGACTTAGGATGAAGTCATAGTTACTCACATAGTTGAGGTCCACATGATGTATCGATCTTGGTCATATATATATATATATATATATATATATATATATATATATATATATATATATATATATATATATATATATATATATATATATATATATATATATATATATATATATATATATATATATATATATATATATATATATATATATATATATATATATTTGCACAGGTGTTTCTTCTCGGTAATGCAGGACTGTAGGTAACGGTATCATCTCCACCTGGTCTCATAGGTCTGAGTGATCCCTCAAATCCTCGATTGTTGTTGTTGTTTCAGAGATATCACCAAGGTTCCATGAGAAGGAACTCAACCTTTGACCCTTTTGACCCTTAGGCGGGGAGTTCCTGAGTCAGTCCCTTGTGTTGTTGATGTATCATTGTGTATATCAATTTGTTGGATTATGGTGATCTTGTTGCTTATTCTTGTCTCTTGCATTTTAGGAGACTAAGGTTTAGATATGGTAGCTTTAATTGTTCTTAATGATATGCTCGATCATTGCTAGTAGATAATTTATATGAGCTATTATTTCATGCAAGTATAGGATGTTGTGATTGATTTTGCTAATTTTGTTAGAACATCTTGTGTTAGTGATTGCACGCACACACACACACACACACACACACACATATATTATTTGATTGGATAATAATATTTTATAATACCATAGTAGTAAGATGTTTATAATATTAATAATAATATTGTTTTTCATAATATTATAACAATATATGTACACATAAGCATATGAGTGCACACATATGCCTATGGTTACATATATCCATATAATATGGTGTGAAAGTAATTGTATTTTAAATTATAATAACAAATAAATTATTTACTTGAAGGATTAATTATTGTATGGTAAATCTTGTACCATAGCTTTAGTAAATAAGGTGATAAGTAATAATAGTAATAAATTATTTCCTTTCCCTTAAATAAAATAAAATCACATTAGTTTATTAATATTTATGAGCCTCTCATATTTGATTTTATTATTAATAATATTAAATTAGCTATTCCCTTCCCGTGAATGGCTTTAATGAAATTAATTAAAGCCTAAAATATAAACTACCTTTTGGTTGGGATGGTTGCATCTGTTGATTTTCCCGTGCAACCAATTATTCAACCTATTTACAAGAGAGATCTTTGAAGGATGGGGAGGTTGGCTGGAAATTATACTCAGGAAATTGGATTGTTGCTTTAAGAGGATATTATATTTAGGAGGATTATAGTATTTTGGGAGAGGAAATATATTATTCTTGAAAGAATAGTTTGATTGTGAGTTTCCAGTAGAAGGTTGGTGCCTACATCCGGGAGGAATTTGGAGAAGTGCTGGAAGGAGATTGAAGAAAGTTGATTTAGCCTTCATCAACAGTTTTCTCTGTTGGAAGCCAGGTAGGAGCTATCCTGAAAGATGCTCCTCCTTATTTGATTTTCTGATTTCTTTAAATCTTCCTTTGTGTTTTCCTATGTGAATTTGAAATGAATATATTCGATCATGTCTGCAATTTTGTGTAGGAGAAAGGATAGTGTGTTGAAAAACTAGTAATGTATAAATAATTATTCTTTTTCTCTATGTGTGCTATGATTCATGTGATGATATATTATTTTTTTATTTACTGGATAATATAGGGCTATGATTTATATTGGTAAATATGTCACTACCTTTTGTCTATCTCTTTCCCAGATCAAATTTATTTAAACAATCAGCTTACCTACGACTGTCCTAACATGATAGATTTCTTCCCTCTAGATAGAACTGTACTTAGATGTATATAACTTTTTATTCTGAACAAAAATCCTCAATCGCTCCAGTGAGAATGGGAACAACTAGTTCTTTCAAAACATATTTAAAGATCATTGAAATCCAATGGTTTAATTGAACGTTATGGCCCCCTCACTGAGGGTCAAGTTTTTCTAATATCGTATTATTTGTCAATCAGAAATCTCTATCTTCAACCTCTTGTATATCCCTGCATTCAAACACTTAATGGCACATAAATTTATAGTAATAGACTTCTCCCATAATCTATAATAACCAAAGAAATTGGACAGCCTATGTGCTCATTTAAACTTCAAAACAATTGACTGATTGCACCAAATCAATAACAGGGACAGTCAATGTAAATGAGGACTTCCTCTATTCAAAGCCTCATAAAAACAAATTAATCCTGTATGTAAATGGTTAGAAATAGAAACCTATACTATGTAAATCCATTTCTAATCACATTTACATTGGAATGGATATTATTCAAATACAAAAGGGCTAGCTATAACCTCACGGTAGAGAACAAGAAAGTTGTAGAGTTTTTCATTTGTATTCAAAGAAAACTTTATTTCCCTCTCTCTTCCACACACCAAACCCTCTAAAAATCTCTTCAAATTTTAATGTTATGTGTTTATGATGTTTTGGTAAGGTTAGAAAACCTAACTTGTCACTTAGAGTTTCTACCTAGCCTTAGAACCTTTTGGGAAAGGGTTTGTACTTTAATTTTCTTTTCAGATGTTATTTGGGAAAGGTTACTCCAACCCTAGGTATGGCCTAGATATCACTTCCTTGTGGACCTTGGTGTTTATCTCCTAGCACGGGGGAGTGGGCCTTTTGGTATCCATGTGGTTGGGTGGTAAATCTTTTATCGAGGTACCTTTCACAGTTGCAGAGCTTATGGATTCTTGCTTGTGTATTGTTCCATTTTGAAGAAAGAAGACTTTGAATTTATCTTTTAGTATTCTCAAATGTAAAGTTATTATTACCTCCTAGAGGAAATGAATGTAATGTAACATTTAATGTATTTCAATTTTATTTTGGATGGGTAGATTTAGGGAAAAGAAAAGGGAATGGTGAACTTTATGTAAATCGTGTTGTTGGAAAAGCAAAAGAAGTTTCAAATACGTTTCAAGAAAAGTGGCATGTTTCTTATTACTATTGTTCAGGAAAAGTTAGTAAAACAAATGTGTTAATTTCATATGAGAAATATTTTAAATCCTAGATAAATTCTTTTACAAATGATTATGCTTTAAATTTTTATGAAAGAAGGTTTAGGGAATATTGATGGAATCAATTGGTTAGTAATCAAATGATAGCATTTATATTTCTCTCTAAACAATTTCAAAGGTTATGCTTTAAGAGTTAGTACACTTAATGATCTTAAAATAATTATAAATGTACTATTAGGGAACCTTGGAAGGATTGTAAGTTAAATGATGTTTATGGATTGTTCATGCAAATATTTTGAAGTTCAATTTTTTTCATAATTTGTTACTTAGGTTTTCTTTTCTAAAGAGAATCTTTGTTCTCTTTCCTGGTTCCCTTGCGGGGCATGACAGGGACAAGAGGGTTTGGTGTCATCAAATTTAGAAGAAACCCTATTCAAAATGGTTTACAATCGAAATGGAAGTTGAACATGTTCTAAAGGGTCCACTGTTGTAGTAGCATTTCGAACAAAAACCTCAATAGTAAAATTCAGCCATTGCTTTGAAAGAGATAATTTATACAACGAGGAACCAGGTCAATGAGTGAGAGTGGAAATGCTTCCTGGCTTACTTGTAATATCATTATGGTCAATTGAATAGCAGTCGTACAATGTTATTGATATCCACAACTCACATCAATCTCAAACCATTATGTAAAGAGGGACGGTTGAAGGAAGCCCTGCACATTCTACTCACTACACAAAAGCCCAATGGAGCCTTATTTTCACAAAGAAAAAATGTTCACTCTTTCATCGTTCCCAGGAAATTTACATTTTCTACAAGATTTCAAAATAAGCTTATAAACATGTATGACAGGTGCAGAAGCCTGGTGGATGCACTTAAAGTGTTTGACCAAATCAAAGAACAAGATAGCGTCTCATGGAATATGACTATTTCTACATACCAAAGACATGGGTATCCTCACGAGACAGTCGCACTGTTTCACCAAATGCAACAAATAGGTTTTGAACCCAATCATTTCACATATGCCAACATGATTACAGCTTGTGCTGAAATGGGAGCTCTACAATAGGGCATAGATATCCATCAAAGCATGAAGGATAGAGGATTTTCTCCAAATGTTTTGGTTGCAACTATCCTGGTGGACATGTATGCCAAAAGTGGAAGCATAGACAAGGCATGTGAACTGTTTCACAAAATGCCTCAAAGAAATGAGGTCTCATGGAATGCCATGATTGCATGATATATTCAAACTGGATTTGTTGAAAAGGCTTTTAAAAATTTTAAGCAAATGCAATTGGCAGATGTAAAGCCAAATTCCATAACCTTTGTCAGCATACTTCCAGTGTGTACCAAAATGGGAGCTTTGGAATAGGGTATGGACATCCATCAAAGGATAATGGAAGGGCGGGGTTTGTCAGATGTTGTAGTTGCAAGTGCCCTGGGAGACATGTATGTAAAATGTGGAAGCATGGCCAAGGCACGTAAACTGTTTGACAAAATAACTCAAATAAATGTGGTTTCATTGACTGCAATGATTGGAGGATATGTACAAAATAGATATGTTGAAAATGCTTTAGAAGCTTTCAAAGAAATGCAGTTGGCAGGTGTAAAGCCAAATGCTAGCATCCTTCCAATCTGTGTCAAAATGGGAGCTTTGGAACAGGGTATGGGCATTCATCAAAAGATAATGGAAGAGGGATATTTGTCAAATGTTATAGTTGCAAGCTCCCTGGTAGACATGTATACAAAATGTGGAAGGGTAGACAAGGCACGTCAACTGTTTGACAAAATGCCTCAAAGAAATGTGGTCTCATGGACTACAATGATTGTAAGCTATGAACTAAATGGATTTGTGGAAAAGGCTCTGGAAACTTTTAAACAAAGGCAATTGGCAAGTGTAAAGACAAATTCCACAACCTTTGCAAGCATCCTTCCAGCCTGTGACAAAATGGGAGCTTTGGAACAAGGCATTGATATCCATAAAAGAATAACAAAGGGGGGATTTTTATCAAATATTTTAGTTGTCAGTGCCTTAGTAGACATGTATGTTAAATTTGGAAACATAGACAAGACACGTAAATTGTTTGACAAATTGCCTCAAAGAGATGTCGTCTCATGGACTGCCATGATTGGAGGATATGTTCAAAATGGGTTTGTTGAAAAGGTATTAGAAACTTTTAAGCAAATGCAATTGGTGGATGTAAAGCCAGACTACTCAACCTTTCCTAGTATACTCCCTGTCTATGGTCAAGTTGGAGCTTTGGAACTGGGCACAACCATCCATGAAAACTTATGCAAATCAAACACAAATGGCTTGGCTAGAGCCATGCAATTTTGGGAATTCAACTATAGTAGGGTATGCAAATGTATGCAAATGTATGCAATCAAGAGGTGTAAAACCCTAATGTATGCAAATGTATGCAATTAGGAGGTGTAAAACCCAAATGTATGCAATCAGGAGGTGTAAAACTAGTCTCGAAGCATAAATCAAATAGTAAATAAGTCTTGAAGAAAATGATAATGCTGATTGGGTATCCAGTAAATTAAATAGTTGAGAGAAAGAATGAAAAGCCTCCAAAAACCCCAGGTTAAGGTTTCTAAGCTCAATCTCCTTTGCATGTGCGCTGCCCTTCTAATTCGTCGGCCGGGAATAATGAAATGAGAAATGAAATTTCCTTTTTTTTTTCTAAAGCTATGCCAGTGTTTGTCAAAATTTTGACCACCATGGAATTTTTCAATATTTCGACAAACACGGGCATAAATTTTTTTTAAAAAACAAAGTTTTCCTTATATAATCCAACCAAGCAAAACCTTTTTATTTTTTGGTCAAAAATTTTGGTAAAAAAACTAGGTCAAATGTACTAGTGACCTATTTTAAGAATATAATTATTACATCATTCTAGAACATCCACATGTTTGAATATTGCTATGCTCAACCATTTTCATGACTATAAAGACAATCATATCATAGATGTCAACCCAGGAGAGCACAACCTTCGTGATGTAGCATTGTCTCTTAGGTGTTACTAAACACCTCAAATCGTTCACATTAAACAAATCATAAAGAATCAAGTGAATCAAAAAATGGGATAAACAATTGCTTTACTAGATCATATCTATTCCCACACAAGACATCCATGTGTTGTGGTTCAAATGTAGACTATGATTTTGAACCTGTTACCTGTCTTGAAAGGTTGAAACATTCAAACATTAGACTAATCTAACATGTTCATGAACTAAAAAATAGCATAAGACATGAAAATAAAACCAAAGCCACCTCAAAATTGTTGCTAAAAACAAGTGCTATAGAGCAAATGTTTGATTTGCTTCAATTAGAGGGATGTGGGTGTGCTCTCTAAGCACTTGGATCATATTCTAATGCATACTAAGATTGATTTTAGACCAAATATAGGTGTGATATGATGCTATATGCTATGCAAAATAATAAAAGAAACTATGTTAATCCATTATTACTAAGCTATGATGTTCTTTAAGAAAGCTTGAAGATGATAAAAAGAAACTAACAATTAGTATTGCTTATGCTAAGTCTAGAGCTAAATGGACATGATAACAATGCATAAAATGAAAGGTGAATGGATATTTTGCTCTTGGAAATGAGGACTATTTATAGACTTTTGGGAGGATGAATGAGTGGCTAGGATCAAAATCCTTAAGAGAGGCCAAGATTCATTCAAAGGGGAGCACATGGATTGTGCTAGTTCAAGGCCACCTCCTTGTGACAAGTGTCACAAGGGCATTGGGTTGAAAGATGGGAGGAATGTGCACAATTTGGAAAATGTGCCTTAAGGTCAAAGGGTGTAAGAAAGGGGTGAGGGGCTTCTTAAATGCATCATAAATGCATGTAAGAGGGATAAGGAGGCTTTAAATGCATCATAAATGCATGTAAGAGAAGCCTCTAGAAGTTTGTTGACTTTGGTTAAAGTTTAGGAGTTGGCTAATCTTGGTTAGGGAATGTGACAAGGTTAGGGGGAGGATTAGGATTAGGATTAGGGGATTTTACGATTAGGATGGGTGAAGAGGTTGGGTTGAGAAGTTTCTAGAAGAGTCTAGAATTCTCCTAGGTTTTATGGAATAAAAGTTTATTCATTCCAAAAGCTTAAGTTTGGGAAAATTTATTGAAATATTTTCAATAAATATGAAAATTAAATATTTAATCTTAATTAAATATTTTGAGTTGAGATTAGGGTTAGAAAAGATGGGATTAGCCTTTTAATCGAAATTAAGAAGGGATTAGAAGATTTTGGAAGAGGTTAGTGGTCTTAAGGAAATTGGCCAAGTTTTGGTCAAAAAATAAATTAATTATTTTTTGGGGGATTTTTGGTCAATTTATTAATTAAAATAATTAATAAATAGGGGATTAATGTTTAAATAAGATTTAAACATTTTTGGGAGGGATTTCTTAATTAAATATTTTTAATTAAGAAAAAAGGATTTAATAACATAAAAATAAATTAATTAATTAATTAAATAATTAATTAATAAATGATGATGTCATCAGAGATTTTTCAGAAAATAAAAATACTTAATTTTTTAAAGGATTTTTAGGTGTCTACATTTTGCCCCTCTTTGATGCGATGCCGCAAGTGGCATGGCTTCAAAGACAAGAAAATAAGATGCCCAAGGCTAGAATTTAGAGGAATAAGGGATTGTGCCCCCTTGAGAAAATAACGCAAGGAGTAAACATTGTAGAATTTTCTCGAAAGGAAACAGAGAAGGAAGGACCTAGGAAGAAGGGGAGATAAATAACCAAGCGTCCAAGAGCAAAGATGAGTGAATGCAAGATGAGATGGAATGCAAAATGCAGGATGCAACTACATGAGGATGCAAGATTAATCTATATGATGCAGGATGCAGGGGAGATGGGGAAGCTCCAAGTGCAAATGTGGAGAGCACAACCTAGTTTAATATAGCAATGCTAGAGACCTGCCAAGGATACTGGGATCACGAGGCCTTGTCACCAGTGTTGCATAGGACTGACGCGAAAAAGACACGCAGGGTTGCCCTAGCATCGCACATGAAACCCGAAGGAGGCATGGTGGAAATGATGCTGAAGAAACCACAAACACACGATTGACTCACAGGCAGAAGCAAAAGATCAAAAGACCTTGCCCCAGATTATCCTCATTCGCAGCACACCATGATATAAAGGATCGTGGTGACGTTGAGTAGAGAACAATGAGAAGCTGTAAAAGATTAACAAGACCCAAAGGACAAAATCCAAGGTCAAAATGAAAACTCCAAAAAGACATCCTTTGCCAAGGAGAGAGATTTGATTTGATTGATTTGATGGGGGGAAGATTAGATCGGACAGGAGGAAGGATACATCCTCAAGGACCCACTGTTTGATGAGAGAATGAGTGGTGTTGTTCGCTGGCAAATGATGAAGTCAAAGAATAATCACGGTGATCAAGAATAGTCGACAATTGAGGTTGTTGAAGTACAAGGCTGGGTAGGACAAAGTGTGCTGATCAAAATGCTGCTGCAAGACTGACAAGGACTGATGTACAATAGACGGGAAAAGATATACAATGGATATGTACAAAAGCTCAGAATTGGGGATAGGAAGATCTCGCTATACAGGATATGGTACAAGATATGTGCAAGATATGGTACAAGATATGTGCAAGAGGGATTGTGGCGTTTGCTGAAGGTTGATGGAAAAAGGAATGCTGGGGGATGGTGGATGGGGATGGGAATGGGAATGGGAGAAAAAGGACTGAGATGGTGGGATGGGGGATGGGAGTTTGATAGATAATGACTCGGTCCATTATGTATGGTGCCTGTTTGCCAGGTTTTCACCACCATACTTGTCCAAGGTGCCTGAATTGCCAAGTTTTCACCATTGGACGATTTTTTTTTTTTTTCTTTTTTTTTTCTTTTTTTGCTTTTTTTTTCTTTTTTTTCAATTTTTTCAATTTTTTTTATGGATTTTCTGAATATGTAGGATCTGGTTCAGGCATAGAACCTCTTCAGATGTATGATGTTGATTGGATCATTCAAAGGCTCTCCTTCTGGTGTAGATAGCTGATAAGCTCCGGAGCCGAAGCATGAGGTGACCACATAGGGGCCCAGCCAAGTAGGCTCAAACTTGCCTTTCTTTTCACGATTTTCTTGGACCTTTTGATTTTCTTTGAGAACCATGTCACCGACTTGGAACTATCTAGGATGGACCTTCTTGTTATAACTCCTTTTGAGTCGATTCTGGTATGCAACCAGGTGATCGTAGGCTTGCTGTCTCTTTTCATCTAGCAGATCTAGCTGTGTGAGCCGGGCTACACGATAATCTTCATCAGTTGTATAGTTCTTCATGGAGACTCGCAATGAGGGGAGCTCGACCTCGATCGGCAGAACGGCTTCAGCACCATATACAAGGGAATATGGGGTGGTGCCTGTGGGAGTGCGATAAGAAGTACGATAGGCCCAGAGGGCAGGATTAATTTGGAGGTGCCAGTCACGACCAGAATCATTGACAACCTTTTTGAGAAGTTTCAAAAGAGTTTTGTTGGTTGCCTCAGCTTGGCCATTTCCTTGAGGGAAATATGGACTGGAGAAACGGTGATGGATGTGGAGCCTGGCACACAGATCATCCACATGCTGGTTTTCAAAAGGTGTGCCATGGTCTGTGAAAATGGTAGATGGTATGCCGAAGCGGCAAATGATATGGTAGAGGATGAACTTGGATATTTGGATGCCAGTAGTAAGGGTGAGCGGAATCGCTTCAACCCATTTGGTAAAGTACTCTGTGGCTGTTATGATATACTTGTGTCCATCCGAAGAGAGGGGGGTGATCAAGCCAATGAGGTCAAGGCCCCAACATGAAAAAGGCCACAGTGGTGCAATAGGCTGTAGATCCTGTGCTGGTGCATGTATCAAATTGGCATGCTATTGACATGGGAGACATTTCTTGACAAATTCACATGCATCATGTTCCATTATTGGCCAATAATATCCAACTCTAAGCAGCTTCTTTGCTAGAACCATGCCACTCGTGTGGGCACCGCAAATTCCAGCGTGAACTTCTTGTAAGGCCAGGACGGCCTCATTTGAATCTAAACATCTAGATAGGACATTGTGATACCCGCGACGATATAGGGTGTTGGCTACAAGAGTGTAGCGGGAAGCTCTGCGAATAAGGTTTTGGTGTTGGTTATTGGTGAGATGGGGAGATATGATACCATTCTTTAGATATGCGTGGATGTCGTGGTACCATGGGGACTGAGGACCAACCAAGACACACACTATTTCTACCTCAGCGTTCTCATAAGCTGGCATATGTAGCTGCTCGACTAGGAATTCATACTGTGATGCATCGCGTGGGATTTCTAACAAGGATCCAATGGTTGCCATTGCATCTGCTGCTTTGTTCTGAAGTCTTGGGATCTATGTGAACTGTAGATGTAGGAAATGCTCTTTCAGTTTGTTCACCAGCTCTTTGTAAGGTAGCAACTTGTCATCCTTTGTCTGATATTCATCTAGGACTTGTTTGATAATCAGCTGTGAATCTCCAAATACTTGTAATTCTGTGATATTCCACTGAATGGCTGTTCTGAGACCTGAGATGAGTGCCTCATATTCTGCAATGTTGTTGGTACATGGGAATCCCAATTTGAATGATTTTGGGATGTAGTCACCGTGAGGTGTGACGAATAGGATTCCTGCCCCTGATCCATGTGATGTGTAGGAGCCATCAAAGTATAGTTTCCACATGGGCTGCTCTTCAATCATGCATAAGTGTTCATCAGGGAATTCCATGATTAGTGGATAGGCATCCACCAGTGGTGCTTCTGGTAGCTGATCGGCAATGACTTGCCCTTTGATTGCTTTGCGATCAATATACTGGATGTCAAACTCACTGAGTATCATGACCCATTTTGCCATACGGCCTGTGAGAGTTGTCTTTGATAGTAGATATTTGAGGGGTTCCACCTTTGAAATGAGCTTGATTGTGTGACTGAGCATGTAATGTCTAAGCTTTTGAGTGGCAAAGACCATTGCAAGGCATGCTTTTTCCATAGGTGAATAATTAAGCTCATATCCGACAAGAGTTCGACTGATGTAATAGATGGCTCTCTCCTTGTTGTCATCATCATGCTGAGCTAAGAGTGCCCCCAGTGCTGTAGTGGTTGCCGAGATGTAGAGTATGAGAGGGCGTCCTGGAATTGGCGGTACTAGGATTGGAGAATTGGCAAGATACTCCTTGAGCTTATCAAAGCTTCTTTGACATATGGGATCCCATTTGAAGCTTGTGTCTTTGCATAGGAGATGCGTAAAAGGTTGGCACTTGTCTGCTAACTGAGAAATGAACCAACGCACTGATTGAAGCTTTCCTTGTAGGCTTCTGAGCTGTTTGAGTGTTCTTGGTGGAGGCATCTCTGTTATTGCTTTGACCTTCTTGGGGTCTATCTCTATGCCTCATCGTGATACTATGAAACCTAGGAGCTTTCCAGATGTAACACCAAAGACACATTTCTTTGGATTAAGCTTTAAGCCATAATGATTCAGATGATCAAACACACGCTCTAAGATGTTGAGGTGTTCATCCCTTGTTTTGGATTTTGCAAGGATATCATCCACATAGTCTTCAAGGATCTTGTGGATCATGTCATGGAAGATCGCTGTCATTGCTCGCTGATATGTTGCCCCTGCATTCTTTAGCCCAAAGGGCATCGTATTGTAGCAGAAGGTACCCCATGGGGTTGTGAATGCTATTTTATGTTGATCTACTTCTGCTATATGAATCTGGTTGTAGCCGGAAAAGCCATCCATGAGTGATAGCATTTCGTGACCCGCTGTAAGGTCTATGATCATGTCTATGTTAGGTAGCGGGAAATCATCTTTAGGACATGCCTTATTCAAGTCCCTAAAATCTGTGCATATTCTGATGTCTCCTGAAGGCTTTGTGATAGGTACCATGTTGGAGATCCAATCTGAGTAATCTATAGCTCTGATAATCTTTGCATCTAGGAGCTTTTCTAGTTCTGATTTTACCAATAGAGCTACTTTGGGATGCATTTTGCGTAGCTTCTGCTTTACTGGCTTGACATTAGGATCCACTACTAGATGATGAACGACAAGATTAGGATCAAGCCCAGGCATGTGTGCATATGACCATGCAAAGTTTGTAGTAGCTTCTTGAAGTAGCGCAGTGAAAGCCATTTCTTCACCTTCTGTCATGCTGGCTGCAATGTAGGTGATCCTCGGACATTCCTCTGTACCTAAGTTGACTGGCTTGGTTTCTTCTATG
This sequence comes from Chamaecyparis obtusa, assembly GCA_027943335.1. Lineage (NCBI taxonomy): Eukaryota > Viridiplantae > Streptophyta > Pinopsida > Cupressales > Cupressaceae > Chamaecyparis > Chamaecyparis obtusa. The sequence continues at coordinate 1,024,030 of BSBK01006496.1, forward strand.
ATGATAGGTGATTGCTCAAGTCTGTAATTCTGGATGGGAGGAAGAGGCAAGGCTTCATCTTCTAGCGCCTAAATTGCCAGGTTTTCGCTAGAAGATACGCCCTTTGTTTTTACTATTTTGGAATCAGAATGTGCCCCAGAAGGGTTTTCACATAAAGACTCATGATGTTCTTTTGATTTATCATTTTTGCGACTAAAGCTTGCCTCTTCCCCAAAATATCCTTTTGGGTGAAGCGTATAAACAGATGTCGATGTTGGATCCTGGTTGACTGCTGGATCTGATGTCCCCATGAATTCTAGGAGTGCTTGTGTGCTTTGGAACTCGTCGATGTGTGCGATGCTTGGTTGGTCCCAAGTTATGAGTTCAGGGTGTGTGAGGGGAAGGTCTATGAGGTTGATGGATAGTTGTTGGAGGACAGAAGTCCCCAGGAGGGTGTTGTCGGCAAAGATATCATCGTAGGATGGGATGTCTTTCTCTTCGGGGATGTCTTCAATTTCCATGAGGTCATCCTGGCTATTTGAGAAGTTAACGCTAGTCATGTTGGTGCCCTCAGTTGTGGTATTGGGCTCTTATTCGGGCAGGCGAGGGATATTAAAGCCAAGTCCTTGATATTCTAGATTCTGGGATGGTATGATAGGAAACAAATTTCCATCTTCTTGTGGTCCTAGACCACCGCCCTGATAGTTATATTGTTCTGTGACATTCTTGTATGGGATTGGATATTTCTCTTTGAAGTACTCAAGAAGTTGCGTGTCACGGGATGGGGGATCTTTGTACAACCATCTGTTGATATCCAGCTCCATCTCTTTGCTGTTTATGTTGCCATGGGATTCAAAAGTCATAGATCCGATTTTCTTGATTTCATGATGCTCTTCAATAGGCTTGTTTTGACAACTTGGGCGCCCTTGAGTATGTGGATCACGTGGAAGAGCCCCTACAGAAAATGCATCACTGAGGCTGTATTCACCACAACCCTGGTTGTTGATCTTGACGGATGATAAGGTGGAAGAGAGGATGGTCTCTGGATCGCGATGGGATTGGGATGAGCTAGCAATAGAAGTACCAATATCGGTTCCAGGACAATGAGTAGAATGAGGGAAAGATGCTTCCATCACACGACAATATGCGAAGGGGTTAGGATCAGCGTGGATGGTAACCTCAGTGCCTTGATGTGGAAACTTGATGCACTGATGGTAAGTAGATAGTACAGCCTTAATGGAATGGATCCATGGGCGGCTGAGAAGAATATTAAATGGTAGGTCAAGATCAACAACGTGGCAGACAGTATCTTGTGTTGCTGGGCCTAGCTGGATAGGCAAGGTGATAGTACCTTCTGAGGTACACTCCAAGTTATCATAGGCTTTGATAGTGATCACTTCATGTGCTATATTGGCCTGGGTGAACCCAATCTGCTGAATGAATTTTAAAGTACACAAGTTTAGAGCTGAGCCATTATCTATTAAGACCCGTTTGATGGCAAAGTCTCTGACCATGACGGCAATGCGGAGAGGAAGAGTATGGTCAGGAGCGACATCTGGTATATCAGATTCTTTGAAGGATAAGGCACATGCTGCTGATAGGTGTCCCACAAGAGTTTCAAACTGAGTTGTGTTAATGTCCGTGGGGACATGGCCTTCTTTTAGAGCTTTGTCCAGGATCTCCTGATGGATGGGTGATGTGCGGAGCAAATCCAAGATAGATATTTGGGCTGGCATGTTCCCAAGATGCTCTATGATATTGTATTGTGCACTTGGTGCATTATGCTATGTTGCACGTGCATTTGATGCTGGCTTGGTGTTAGACTGTGCTGTGGATGCAGTAGACATTGGCCTTGGAGGAGCAGCTGACCTCGGAGGAGCACCGGCAATAGTTATCCTACCACTGCGGGTAGTTGCAGCACATTGTCGATCTGGCCCTCTGACGTGGATGGTATTGATGGTGGGCTCATCTTGGATGGGCTCAACCTGAGTTATGCATCCGACATACTTGTCATAGTTGATGTAGGCCGCTATGTGATCTTCTTGCTTGCCTTTGCCACAATTTTGGGGTTGATTGGCGTTGGCTTGATTCTTCTTGGTATCATGTTGAGGGAACACATTTTGATATATTTGCAAACCGGCGTTGGGTGAAGCTTGAGCTGGTGCATCGACCTGGATCTCCTTGCGATCAATGAGATCCTGGATGTAGTTCTTAAGCCGCATGCACTTCAATGTTGTGTGCCCCTTCACACGATGGTAATCACAGTATTCATGTTCTTTATACCAATTAGACTTTGGTGCGTTGTCATCCTTCTGTGGGATGGGCGGATATGTGATCATATTTGCCTTGGCTAGCCGATAAAAGATCTGATCCAGAGGCTCACCCAAAGGTGTGAAAGTCCTCTTTGGATTATTCTGATTGTTGGGCTTGTTCTGCCTTGGGGCAACGTTAACTGTGTTAACAGGATTGCCTTGACGTGCTGGCTGTTGCTGTTGGTATTGCTGCTGATACTGTTGCACAGGTGGTTGATGAGCTTGAGGAGGCTGCTGATAAATAGGTGCTTGATATGTGGGAGCTGGTGGTTGCTGATAGATGGGCGCTTGTGGCGATTGGTATGTTTGAGCTGGTGTAGGACTAGCCACAATGAATTATACATTCTTAGTGTCAGTGGCTCCATCTGTAACAACATTCTTGTTACGATTCCAGTAACGGGATTTATCATTGTTGGGTTTGTTCTTGGAATCATCCTTGAAGTGACGAATAGTGCCTTCGTCTAGGAGAGCTTTCTCGATGCCTATGCCTTTGCTCTTGATGTCTTGGTATGTCTGGAGACAGTTCATTTACATGTGATGGGATAGCTTTGGATGTAGGTTATCAATGAAGATCTTTGTTAGATGCTTCTTTGGCGGCTGATATGATAACCTGGTTGTAAGATTCTGCCATCTTTGCAAGTATTCTGCAAAGCTTTCTCCATCTTTTTGCTTTGAGTTGCATAGGTCTAGCAAGGACAACTCATTCTCCACATTATGGGCATAGTGTGTGATGAACTTCTCAGAGAGTTCAGCAAAAGTTTTTATTGTCCCATGTGGTATTTTGTAAAACCACTCAACAGCAGTTCCTCCCAAGCTTTTGGGAAACAGGCGCAGAAGATAGTTATCACTGTAAGCCACTTCTTGGCACGCCATGTAGAACTCTTTGATATGGTTTACTGGATCTCCTTTCCTCTGATACTTGTCGAACTTGGGCATCTCAAAATACTTGGGGAAAGGGATAGTTGCTATGGACCGATCGAAGGGATATGAGCACACCTCTTCGAACTTGTATGTTTTATTCTCTGTTTCACTTTGTAGCTCTTTTAGAGCATTTTTCATTGCTTCCCACTCAGCATTGAGTGGCGAGGGAACTAGGACTTCTGCTTGTGATGGAAGCTGTGGAACTGGATATGGCACTTGCTATGGATAAATGGGTTGGAACTGATTTTGGGGCAATGGTTGCTGGGGATATTGCTGGTGTGGCATAAGGGGATATTGTGGTAAATGATATGAAACCGCTTGATGTTGTTGGGCTGCTTGCTGTTGTTGAACTGGCGGTTGTTGTGGGACTGCTTGCTGATATTGGACATTTGGAACTTGCTGTTGTAACTGATGGGTGGGAACTTGTTGTTGCTGGGGGATGATAGGGATTTTTTGCTGGGGCTGATAGCAAGGGACTTGCTGTTGTTGAGGAATGATGGGTGTTTGCTGAAAGGGGACATGTGGTTGCTGTGGGGGAGGCTGTTGGAACGATGCTGCTTGGGGGTATGCTGGTGGTAGTTGCTGAGGTTGGCTTTGGGTTTGGCTGATATAAGCTGGGTGCATGCCTGCGTTACTTAGAAGTGGAACAGATGTGGGGAAGCTAGAAGCAAAGGGTGATGGGGTAAGATAGCTAGGGAAAGTTGGCTGTTGAGGTGGTGGAACTTGCTGGAAGGTATTTGGGATTTGGGACGAATAGCTTGAAGCCGGCGGTGGTTGGGGTAGTTGCTGCTGTGCTGCTTGGGCGAAAGCAATTTGTTGACTTGCAACCATAGATGTAGGGGATTGAGATGGGATCCCCCATGCCTTCATTTCTTCTTGTGTAAGGCCCCACTGAGAGCTTGTGTTAGGGTGTACTGCAGCGGATGATGGAATGGTAGGAGCAATGGGAGCTTGGGACACGAATGATGGTTGAGAGAAAGGAGCTTGTTGAGGTTGTGGTTGAGCGGATGCTTGTGAGGAGGAAAATGAAGGAAACACCCAAGAGAAAGATGAGGTTGGAATGGGAAGCGATTGCGCTAACCCCAAAGAAGAAGGTACGGGTGCTTGGGGGGTGAAGGGTGACTGTGCTCCTTTGATGGTGAAAGGCGTTGCTTGACTTGCGGATGGTGGTGAAGCTTTTGGTGTAAAAGCTTGCGTGAGAGGTGGAAGCTGACATTGGGTTAAGCATTGGATTTGGGCTTGGGCAGCCATAGCAGATGATGAAGCAAAAGGGGTAGGAGATGGAGCGGATGGCACTACAGCTTGTGTTGCGGGACTGGCGAGGCTTCCTTGCAAGAAAAGGGGAATGGTGGAAAGCTCTTGGGGTGTTTGCATGATAGGATCGGGGAATGATTGGACAAACGGAGAATATACTTGTGCTGAAACTTGGATAGTATTGATGGGGATGCGTGGATAGAGAGATGGTGGGATGGAGGTACTTTCTGGCAGATAGTGGGCAAACGTGCTTTGCTGATGTTGCAGTACAAGGGCATTGGTCGCTGGTGGGCTTTCTAGAGGACTTGCAAATGCCTGGATTGCCAACGGGGATGAAGGGATGTTTGGATCTTCACATGGGTTACTGGCTTGGATCTGGGGATTGTAGGTCATCATGGCATTGGTGAAAAGGTTGGGATCGGATGAGGTTGTTGGTGGATAAGGATTCATGCTTCTTTTTTTCCGAGATCTGGTCTCAACAGGCATGGAGATGCAAGTGCTAAATGGATGCAAGATGTTTGGCTAAAAGATGTTGATAGATGCAAAGTTGATGAACTTCTAATGATGATGACTTTCTAGAATGCAATGCAAGGATGGATGAACTGCTCGGATTTGGATCAAGGATGGTGGAAGATTGGTGGGAGATGGTGGTAAATTGGTAAAAAAGCTTGGTGATGATGGAGGATTGGTGGGATGCTCTGATTTGGGTCAAGATTGGGTGGAGGATTGGCGGGATGCTGGTGGAAGATTACTAAGTGTCAACAATGAGTTGTTATTTTTCCCTGATGCAGGATCAGTGATAGGATTTGGGCCAACCTAGGATAGACTGATGATCTTCGGTTAACTGGATGCTTATCAATACAAGCCAATCTCTTACTCGAGATGATGAGGTTGTGCAAGGACAAGTTGGATTTCCTTTAGACAATGCTCTGTCAAAAAGGGGATGCTTTCTGATTTAGGATAAGGGATGGAAACAACTCAAAGGTTTTGAACACTAAGTGTTTGTGGATTTTGAATCTCTAGATTTGGTACAAAAGATGGTGGGTTCTGATTTAGGTGATGGATGCTGGATTTTGGATGAAGGATATGGGATTCTGATGGTGGATTGCTGATGGAAAGATGGTGGAGGATGATGGAATAATGCTCTTTCTAAAGGGATGATGCAGATGCGACTGGGATGGATGATCTGTGATGCTGCTAAGAGGATGATGGTGCATGCAACTAAGAAGGATTTCTAGGATGTAACTAAGGTTTGGTGATGATGCAAGGATGAAACTAGGATGAAGCTAGGATGACGGACTGCCGAGATAAGATTTATGAGATCTGAAGGTAGAATGGACATGTGATGGATCCAGCTAATCTTCTCTTTCAAGGTTGATGTAGCGATGGTTTACTCGGAAATGGTAGGCAAACTGTTTGACTCTTGCATTATAGCCAATATTATCAAGCCTTTCTTGATATTTTTCTTCTGCTTGGGTTGCTTGGACAAAGGATTGATGGCTTTTAAGGTTCCTTTTTGCAACTTTCTTCTCTTGATAATCTTTGGATTTGGGCAACTTAGCTTTTGGATGTTTGATCAAATTGGGCATATCTTTGGAAAATTCTGATAGGTTTGGTCCGAGAACAAAAAGGCTCTTTGGATATCTGATTTCTGCAAGATTTCCTGAATATCAATTTTGTTGATTGGTTTGATTTTCTCAAGTGGCAAAGGATAAATTAAAAAGACTTCTGACAAAGCAATCTCCACAAAGGGCAAAGCAACCTTGCGGGATACAAACAGGATGACTAACTCTGATAAAGCTTTGAAAGTGTATGTTTCAACAAGTGTTTTCACGGAGTCTTTGACTGTCAAGCACTTCAAACAGATCTACCTAAGGAAGGTGAGTATCAAAATCGCTTGCCCACAGCTTGGTATCCCCCAGAAGGGAATACAAATGGTGAGTAATCTTGAGGCGACCCGGTAAACCCCTTGGAATCGGTCCTTGCACAAGGATTTTGATACTTTCGGATGTAGATAGGGTAGCCTCTATTTTATCAAGTTTTTAATAGTTCCGTGGAGTCTCCATACCCGGTTATGCTGACCGCCTGTGACTCACTTAAGAGCCTAGCCAACAACGCTGGGGGAGGAATATTTACCTTTCCCCAGACATTTGTATTTGGCACAAGACGCCCGGCGATTAGGAGATGTAAGTGAGTACTTTTTGCCTTCACTTTATTTATATACCGGCCGGGGGGGATACCGGTTTGAGGTCGTTCTCCGAGGAGGAAGCGCTTTTCTCCTCGAACAGGCCTCGCTAAAAGTAGAACAAGTGAACTTGTCCAAGTTCAAATGTTCTACGTTGCTTACTTTAACAAGGATTTTGCAAGAAGATAAAGCTCCTAGATGCACATCAAGCAAGTTTGTTCATTTTCCCAATTTGATTTAAGTGTGTTTGAACTTTGAAATTGAAGACACAAGTGTTTAAGATTTTGACTTTTTCTTTCTCCAAAAAGTAAATCGAGCGTTTGCAAGTTTTTTGACTTGGGCATTCAAGATTGAGTGTGCGTGTTGATTAAGAACTTTTTAAAAAAAGCTTTGTTTTGATCTTTAAGGCATTCAAGATTGTGTTTGCTTTTCAAATAGAAAATGACGCTTTAGGACCTAAGTTCTTCCTTTTAGCTTCATTCAAGATTTTGTTTTGACTCGTTTGAATGCAGATTTGATGTTCTTTTTATGCCCAAAAAGATATGATCATTCCTACTTTGCATGAATGCATTGTTAAAAATCCTTGATGTTGCAAGGATGCAAATGCCTTGATTAATTTTTTTGTTTTGTTTGTTAGAACAAATTTTGCAAATTTTAGTCCTTAATGCATTCAAGAATGATTTGGGGGTTCATTTTAAGCACTAAAATAAGGTGTGTATGATTTTTCTTCCTTATGGATTTTATTATTATTTTTGAAAAAAATAAAAAAATAAAAATAAAAAATAAAAAAAAATGGCCATGACCTCCTTGCTAGAAGAAGAAGAAGAAGGAGACGGAATAGAAGAAGAATATAGACAAGAAGAAGAAGAAGAATATAGACAAGAAGAAGAAGAAGAAGGGATCGAAGTGCTCCGTCCACCTATAAGCTTGAAAAATCTGAAAATGGTCTAAAACCCATCAGAATATTTGCAAAGAACCCGTGAAGTGGCTCCCACCGGGCGTGCCAGAATGTAGACTATGATTTTGAACCTGTTACCTGTCTTGAAAGGCTGAAACATTTAAACATTAGACTAATCTAACATGTTCATGAACTAAAAAATAGCATAAGACATAAAAACAAAACCAAAGCCACCTCAAAATTGTTGCTAAAAATAAGTGCTATAGAGCAAATGTTTGATTTGCTTCAATTAGAGGGATGTGGGTGTGCTCTCTAAGCACTTGGAGCATATTCTAATGCATATTAAGATTGATTTTAGACCAAATATAGGTGTGATATGATGCTATATGCTATGCAAAATAATAAAAGAAACTATGTTAATCCATTATTACTAAGCTATGATGTTCTTTAAGAAAGCTTGAAGATGATAAAAAGAAACTAACAATTAGTATTGCTTATGCTAAGTCTATAGCTAAATGGACATGATAACAATGCATAAAATGAAAGGTGAATGGATATTTTGCTCTTGGAAATGAGGACTATTTATAGACTTTTGGGAGGATGAATGAGTGGCTAGGATCAAAATCCTTAAGAGAGGCCAAGATTCATTCAAAGGGGAGCACATGGATTGTGCTAGTTCAAGGCCACCTCCTTGTGACAAGTGTCACAAGGGCATTGGGTTGAAAGATGGGAGGAATGTGCACAATTTGGAAAATGTACCTTAAGGTCAAAGGGTGTAAGAAAGGGGTGAGGGGCTTCTTAAATGCATCATAAATGCATGTAAGAGGGATAAGGAGGCTTTAAATGCATCATAAATGCATGTAAGAGAAGCCTCTAGAAGTTTGTTGACTTTGGTTAAAGTTTAGGAGTTGGCTAATCTTGGTTAGGGAATGTGACAAGGTTAGGGGGAGGATTAGGATTAGGATTAGGGGATTTTAAGATTAGGATGGGTGAAGAGGTTGGGTTGAGAAGTTTCTAGAAGAGTCTAGAATTCTCCTAGGTTTTATGGAATAAAAGTTTATTCATTCCAAAAGCTTAAGTTTGAGAAAATTTATTGAAATATTTTCAATAAATATGAAAATTAAATATTTAATCTTAATTAAATATTTTGAGTTGAGATTAGGGTTAGAAAAGATGGGATTAGCCTTTTAATCGAAATTAAGAAGGGATTAGAAGATTTTGGAAGAGGTTAGTGGTCTTAAGAAAATTGGCCAAGTTTTGGTCAAAAAATAAATTAATTATTTTTTGGGGGATTTTTGGTCAATTTATTAATTAAAATAATTAATAAATAGGGGATTAATGTTTAAATAAGATTTAAACATTTTTGGGAGGGATTTCTTAATTAAATATTTTTAATTAAGAAAAAGGGATTTAATAACATAAAAATAAATTAATTAATTAAATAAATAATTAATTAATAAATGATGATGTCATCAGAGATTTTTCAGAAAATAAAAATACTTTATTTTCTAAAGGATTTTTAGGTGTCTACAGCTATGCTCAACCATTTTCATGACTATAAAGACAATCATATCATAGATGTCAACCCAGGAGAGCACAACCTTCGTGATGTAGCATTGTCTCTTAGGTGTTACTAAACACCTCAAATCGTTCACATTAAACAAATCATAAAGAATCAAGTGAATCAAAAAATGGGATAAACAATTGCTTTACTAGATCATATCTATTCCCACACAAGACATCCATGTGTTGTGGTTCAACCAAATAGAAAAGAAAAGAAAAGAACTATTATAATTTCAAAGTAGATCACAAATAGAAATGAACCATTTTTAGTCCTAAAAAATAATGAATTGTTTTTAGTCCTAAAAAATGTTGGGATTTGGTGACATAAAAAATATTCCTTCTCCATCATCGGAACTAAATGTCTTCATCCCTCTACATTCAATTTTCTAGCTAATAGCATTTAATTATTTAATTATCACTCTCACAATAGTCATTAAAGAGAAGAGGGTCACACACAATATTTTTAATATTAAAGCATTAGTAATTGTGACTTTAAAGTTGTTAGGGTTAATCATGAGTAATGATGATTGAACAAAATGTATTCCTTAGATCTAAAAAGTAACAAAACATGTGATGCCACATCAACATACAATAAAACATGGCATAGAGCACAATTACGAGTCTAACTTTTTGAGGGACCATGATGGACACCTTAACAAAAAAATGTGCTAATGTAGCATCATATTTGATAATGTAAATCTGTACTATTAATTAAATCAAAAGATTTGTCAAATAAACTGAAATATAAAATTGAAAAATTTGAAATTACAATGAAATTTTTTGAAAAAAGTAAAATTAAGATACCTAACTATATACTTTTTAACTATCTCACATCTCTTCTTATGCTCTCTACTACCATCCTCATAACATTAGTGCAAAAATAATCACCCAATTTAATCCAAAACCTGTTATGCAGATCTATCAAATCTACAAACAAAATGCAAATTACTTATTTTTTCCTTCCCTGCTTTCAATTTCGTTGCCGTGCAAAACTGACGACTGTTACCATCCCTAAAAATGCCTTAAACTGTGGATGCAAATCCATCTTCTCCAAATGCTGGGAATCTGAAAGATTGGGTACTCTGTAAACATGTAAGTGCACAGGACATAAAAAATAGCTATAATATTCGGGTTTGTTCCAAAAGAGCATCTAACTTCAAAATAAAGCCAACGATGAGAGACCAAATGATGTGGGTCTGAAAGAAATGCTACTCTTTCGACAAGTAAATGGGCCTGCCAGAAGCTGTTCTACTCATATAAAAGAATAACTAAATAATGTCTGCCATTGTTCCGAAAGCTTCAAAGCTCTGACGTTCTGCAGAGCATCAAGTTAAAATTTGGTTATACTATTGGAAAAAGTTGACATTGGTTGTATTAGGTATTGGTTCTTTGTTTCTTGTTATTGGATTTTTTAATGGTTGTTCACAGACTATTTGCTTTTAAAGATCATGGATTGCACGAGGCGTTCAGACTTTGTTAAATGTCATGCGAATTTTGTGGCCAGCATACGAGTATGTGCAAGAGGAATGTCAATAAGACAATTTGTCGAAAACAAAAATAAATATTGGTTGATCAAAAATTTTGTGTTAAGTGGTCGAATTGATAGATAAATAGCAGACTTCATATCGAAGGTTATAGAGATGATGGTAGGGGATTAAAAATTGAGAAATCATTGAAAATGGGAGTGAGATGAAGGCAATGTATAGCGTAGTGTAGATTTTATTTTATTGATAGATAAAGCAGAGACTTCATTTCGAAGATAAAAGAGATGATGACAGTAGATTAAAAATTGATAAATTATTGAAATGGGAGTAAGAAGGCGGCAATGTATAGAGTAGTAAGATTGAATGTTAATGTTAAGATTTTTGCATTGTAATTTGTGTCAATTCTAAGAAATCATAAAATTAATTGATATAGATATAGATATAAATGTGTATGTGAGTGATAACATATATACATTTTAGAATTCTTGCATAAAATTATTTGAAAAGAAATATTTAGTATCTAGTTGATGATGTGTATAATGAACATTCAACAAGATCGGTTTATGTGAATATGAAATCTTGACCATCATCCAACATAATATAGATATGTCTATACTTGTGACATTAATATTAAACCAAATGAGACTAGTATTTGTCAATACACTCTTGATAGTTACTTATAAGATAGTGTTCTTAGGATTGGTTTATACTTGTAAAATAGAACATAATCTATTAAGGGGTACCTAATTAATTAGCACTATCAATAAACACAACTACTTTAAATAAATTATTACAAAGCGGGGATGGAATATAGGTAGAAAGGTGATAAATTTAAAATGCATCAATAGGTCAAACATAATATTTTCATAGAAAAGTAATTAGAAATCTATATCATTCTACTTCAACAATTCAAAAATATATGTATAATAATCTTTCATGTAAAAATACATAAGAATTTTTGTGTTCAACTACTAGGGAAATAGTAATTAAGTTTTGGTAATTTTACAACACTTTCTCACTAGATATGCTGATATGGCAAGATGTGCAATGAGTGACACCTTCAAACTTTAGTTGTAAATAGATGTGTGTGTGTGTGTGAGAGAGAGAGAGAGAGAGAGAGCCCACCAATGGGTATGAACTAAAGTCTCTAAGTAGTCCATTGTATGTACACTAGTCCCCAACAATGGTTGGTCACACCATCCAACCATGTGGCACCCTTGTGTCGATCACACCGTGCTCATGGAGATAGCCATGTGGCCTAAACAAGAACACAAGGCATACAAGGAGATATAAGCATACACTCCCACCAATCAATGCATACAGAATATAGATAATCAAAGGCTTACATAAGAGAAAATATGGAGCAACACTCAACATGAAGATGCACAAACCATAGTGCAATACTAAACATGTGCTAAAGAAAACATTATCCAAAAGATGCTACTCATACTACAAGGACTTAGGTGCTAGACTACCAAGCATAGGGAATGTCATTTGGCATGCCAAGTACCTCACTACTCTCTAACATCGATCACTCTCTTCATGAACAAGAATTTTAGGCATAGAAGACTCATTTCCACGTGCCCATACATGTGTAAATTACCATCTCAAGTCACCCATGGCCTCATGATAGTGCTCATGGTGTGCTTGGGGTCTTCAATTATCTTGTTCAACATTTAACGCATTAGTTTATTATTTTTTCACTTATTATAATCCCTTGAATGCATTTCCATCTAGTCACTTACTAAGTTGGGAATGCATGAGGTTCCACTCTTCATACTTACTCAAAACACCTAATCCTAAGGGTCAAACTCACAAAAGAAGGTACAATGCCAAAACCAAGGTATCATTAAATTCTCAAAAGACACAAGGTCATAATATCACCATTCTACATGGTATACTCAACCAAGAAGGTGGACACCAAAATGATCACACAATACAAAAGATATATCTCCATTGGCAAAAGTGCCAAGAGGGTGGATCTGAACAAGATCTCTTGAAACTAAAACAATATGACAATATGCCCAAAATATCATATCTATAATATAATATAATTCTCTTTGCAAGAAAGGGAAAATATGCAACACACACACACACACACTTGGCATTATAACCAAGAGCATACATCCCTATATTATCCAATATATGTCTCACAATATAAAATAATAATTCAGCTCATAAAAGTATAAAATACCAAAAGGAATATTTTCCAAGCAAAAAATGACAATCGTGTACAAGCACACTCAATTGGTCACAAAATTAAAAGGGTTTGGATCTCAATGATCCTTGTTAGATAATGAATATTTGTTGTATTGTGCATATTTTCATATGTTGTATTAATCTATTTCCCATATGCTCAAGAATATTCTCATCAATTTTCTTATGCATAATTAATCACATGTTTGTACATTCATTCTCTACCTTAAGTTCATTTAGTTGAGCCTAAATTTAGGTTAGTCTAGTCTAGTTCGGTTCTAGTTTGCATATTGTGCATATCATGCACTTATAGTTCTCATATCTATCTCTAGTTTGTTATTTTTAGTTTGAGTTATCTTTTTCATATTTTTAGAACTATTTCTTTCTGTAAAACCAATTAATCTCTTCATTATAAATCATCCCAAAATCATTCATCATGCATATTGTATTATTTTTTACACTAGAGGAATATAGAAATTATTTCTCACTACCCTTGCTTGTGGAAGGTGTTTTCATTTTATATTTGGTTATTTGGTGCTTATGTTACAAACTTCAACATGGTATTAGAGCATGGATTCAAAAATCTCCTTCTCAAGATTTGAAGGTTTCTTTTTACAACAGCAACGTAGGGTCTCCAAATTTATTTTTATGTGTAAATTTAGAATTGGATAATTTTATCCTATTTTTTTGTGCTTCATAGACCTCACAATCATGTTCACAGGTAAGTGCACCAAGATGGTGTGTTAAAAGGGGGGTATAAGTGGCCATTTTTTTCCTAAAATTAGGTAAACCTTAACTTCAAAGAGAAATTTGAGGGTTGTGCACTCAAAATTAAGATTCATGCACATAATAATTTTAGTACTCTGAATCTAATTTCTAAACTATTAAAGTTTTTTAAAAATGGATAATATTAAGAGGGTCAAACCCAATGTGCATGAAAACATATTCCTGATTTTTTCAAAAAAAATATACAATGTATTTTGTGTGCTTCACAAAGATATAACTATATTTCAGTATTTTGCAAAACCTTTTGGTAGAATGATAGGTAAGAGTAAGAGCTAGAATTTGTGTGTTTATTTATAATTTTTCATTGAGTTTTTTTTATGTTTTTTTGAAGTGGTCGCATTGTAAAAATTAGGTGTCTATTCATGCGCCAAGTTCAAAATAATAAAAAATGCAAACTTTTTTTAGAAAAGTGTATAGAATCAAGTGTAGAACAATAATATGTAATTTGTTTTGAATTTGGTCATGAACATAAAAAGTTATTAAGAAAATGGTAGGCACGTGTTTCTAAGAACTATGAAGACATTAATAAAAAAAATTAGAGTTTACTATGCTAATGTTACCTAAAAATAGAAAAATTTATATGGTTAAAAAGATGAGAAGATGTGTGAGATGATGGTGTTAATTTTAGAGATACCCACTTGATGATGTGTAAACTTGATGATGAGGAAGTTGATTAATCATTTTGGAAAAACAAAAGACGTGTAGAGGGAGAGAAATGGAGATAAAAAGGGCTTCCAGGCCTTAGGGTCATTGTCCAACCCTCTTACCTAACCATAACACATACGGGTTCCTAAGTAATAAAAAAACCATTCAAGTTTTGTAAGAAAAAAGTAGCTTTCCTAGTTCTTCATTACCCATACAGGTTATGTGGAACTAAAAGCATAGGTTTTTGTTCTATAGAACCCATATGGGTTATGAAGAAATACAAACATATGCTTGTAAACTTAGCATACACTACACAAATATAACTACTTACATATATAGTATGTGTATATGTATATATATATATACATGCACACACACAGACACATATATATATATACACATGTATCTCCTCATTCCCTCCCTCTCTCATCTTCCTTTCCCCATCACCATCTCTCTCTCTCTCTCTCTCTCTATATATATATATATATATATATATATATATATGTCTCTCTCTCTCTCTAGACAATTTTATATAAGAAAAACTCATAAAGGTTTGTAAAACTATGGATATGGTGCATTTAAGACCAATATGAATGTTGCACCTTTAGCTCAATGGAACCTGTACAGGTTTTGACTGAACATAACGTGTACATGTTTCATTGAGCTAAATATCATTCCCAATGACCTAAAAAATAGCATTGCAACTTGTTCCAAGGGGCCACTACTATTTTGCATCACTTTCTATGATAGCATCAAAAAAAATTTCATTTTTTTGTGGCATATGATTACAAATGATTTATTTATGTTGTTTTTTTATTTTTTCTTGAAGTTGTTTTAGTTTTAATACTTTAGATTATAACAAAATGATAATAATCTGCATTTTTTTTGGTAATTTTTGTGCATGTTCATCATGATATTATGTGTAGGACAATTGATATCAATGATGGGAAAGAACAAGAGAGGAAAAATTAAACAATGTGAGGTAGCAAAGGAAAGACAAAGGGAGGGTATAGGAGATTGTGTGAAGGTACATCATCTAATGCACCTAATGAAAATGATTAACATGCAACAATTAAAATTTATAGGATGAATGCACCAAATGAAGCTAATGCACTTAATAAAGGTGATGAACATACACCATTTCAAATTGATATGATGAATGTACCTAATGCACCTAATGAAATTGAAGAAAATACAATATTTCAATTTGATGTGATTAATGCACCGAGTGAAATTAAAGATAATACAACATTTCAATTTGATGCGATTAATTCACCTAATGATGAAGAACATGCACCAATCAAAACACCTCCTAGAATAATTTGTAGAAAACCAAAGTTTCTAATTGACATTGATGAAAATATTTTGAATCCAATACACGATAAAGTTTTTGAAATAACTTGTAGAATCTTGGATAAAAGAATGTGGAATAACCATTTTTAAAACTTAAATCAAACTGGAAGATGCCAATTAGTTGTTGAAATAATTAAAAATCTAAAATTTAGAGAGAATGAAAATTTTGGGGTTAAGAATAAGGGAAAATAATCTTGAAAGAAACATTGTGAGAAATCTATTTGATGTGTATTAAGCCATTGGTTTGAAATCACGTACTAAAGATGTTAATGTTACTTGACGTGTCCTCACATCAACCATAATGGGAAAGGAAATGAAAAAATCTCATTTAATAAGCAAAACAAGCAAGTCGTTAAGGATAAGTAGAATAACAATACGCAATGCCTTAGGGAGACGAGAGAAAATTAAGGATCCTAACAATAATTCTCTTTGGGAATTCTCTGGTAGAATCTCACATAAGGACAAGGTTTTTGTTGATGCACTAAGGATATTAGGTGAAATTTTTTGGCATGGAAACACAAGGGTTTCACCCAACGAAATAGATGTTAAAAAGAAAATTGGATTTAGAAATCATGAGCCACATCCAAAACACTATTTAGATATGTCTCAAACACAATTTTATGAAAGGTTTCTTCAAAAATTTCCTCAGATTAAAATTATTCAAATATTTTTTGAGATGATAAAACCATTTTATGTTAAGATTAATCATGCAAGTACTACATGTTGTTGTACCCTGTCCATGTTGAATTTTCTATGCATTATGATATTTATCATGATATATGTTGTACTTTGCAAACTAACGATGTTTTGTAGGAATGTGGTCTACAAGAACCTCCTAAGTCACCAAGAGAATTTATTTCAAGTGTACTATGTAAATGAGGTTATGGGTGCCTTTATTATAACATGATGTGTTTGAAAGGTTTTTGTCCTACATGTAGTAGTTTGCAATAGTTGCATAGATATCTACATTCTAGATAGCACACATGAAATTGGTAAGAAACTAGTTTCTTTTGGAAAATACAAGTCAATCACATATGATGTTAAAGATGGAAAATAATTAAAGAGGTGTGTGTTAGTAATTTAAAAGATATATGCGTAGCTAATTTTATGAAAAATTTTCAAGAGAAACTAGTTCAAGTTCAAGTTCTGTAAGGACACTTTTCCCCTCAGTACTATTGTCTCTGTCATTTATTTTGCTGAGAATTATACACTAAAACCTCAAAATGAAGTGCAACCTATGTATTACCATCCTATACAAGTTATAATTTTTGTACAGATATCATTCATGCATGCACATGTAATCATAAAGGAGGATAAAAAGGTTATAAGAGAGTATCACTTCTATATCATTGATGATCATACTCATTCATCATAATTTGTGAAAGGATGTGTTATAGTTTTCTATGATAGTTTAAGGGAAAAAGATATAAGATACAACCAACACACAATATGGTCATACAATTGAACCTCACAATTCAAGAATGCTAGGATGTTCTACTAGTTGACTAGGATGCATGTGACAAGTGGCGTGCAACATTTTTAAATTTCACTGAGGCTGGGCACAGAAAGGAAGAGCATGATGGTACAGGAGCATGTGTAAAAAGAGGTCTTCTAGAGAGGAACTGAAGTACAAAGGTGGCACAATGTTAATAGATGTAGAAATTATTCTGTAATGGTGTAACTCTACTATGGGACTAGATAATCCAGGTAAATCTATGGTTTGTAGATATTTTTGGTTGATACACGAATCTAACATTGAAAACTATCTAGATTGTTGTACACTAACATGATCAAGTGACATACATTCATTTAGAAGTTCAAATGCAATATCATTAGCTATTTATACTAGACAGATTGCATGTTTTTTCTCTTCATGTATGAATTTTATGTGGGAGGAATGTGAATTAAAAGAGTGGGTTGACCAATGGTCTTGTAGACCTTTGCAACCCCTTGATATAAATCAACTTCCTAGAGAACTACAATTGAGCTAGGTTGAAGCATCATTGGATTTTGATCATGTATTTGACCTAGTTGAACTAGGTAATTTATCAATTTATTACTTAGGAAAAAGAAATTTTAAACTAATTTTATTACACTTTACGTTGATTTTGGTATTAAATTAACCTTGTATACAATGCAGGTCATGTGTATGCAATTATCGTAGATGAGAACAATGAAGAAAGAACAAATTAATTTTTGTGTTGTATTTAGGCCAAAAAGAAATTGACAACTACAATCATTAATGGAGATTTTATTGAGTACCCAATAGGATCTATTATTGTGACAAGGACATGGCTTAGAAGGTACCCTATCAAAAAACTCATTTTATTACACTTTATGTTAACTTTTTTATTAACTTATCCTTCTATAAAATGCAGGTATCCTATCAAAAATTCTAATGTGTGGTTGTTTGAGGACTTTGAAATACATAGACATATTATTCATTACTCTAACCTTGTTGTTGCAACAAATATCCAATTGATTAAGTATCGTGGTTGGACTCTTAACAAGAATTTGTAAAAAGTTCATGAATCTGACCACAAGGCAATACTAGACACAATAAGGTTTAGAGATGATACAAAAGGTTCACTTGATTAATTTTGGGCAATCTAAAAGAATTATTCTACAAAATCTTGTAGAATAATTTTGACTATATATATATATATATATATATATATATATATATATATATTGTTAGATTAGGTGAAAAACTAATCTCCCAAGAACACCTGCATGCATAACCCTGTCACATGGAAGAAGCAAATAACAGAAAGCAAGAAAAGGCTATGGAGGCCGAAAAGCCAGAGACATCATATGCACAATATTACAATATGATATTCTAAAACTGATAAGAAATACAAAGAGGTGAATCCTTATAAAAGGAATCACGAAACCCTAAAGGGAAACCCTAAAGGAAAACCCTAAAGAATAATAAGATGCCTAAGTCTAACTTAAGTGTAGAGAATAATAGACTAATAATTAAATAAATAAATTATTAGCTATAATATGACTACTCTAACACCCCCCCTTAAGTGTAACTTAGGGAGAAGCTAAACAACTAAGGACTAAAAGATGCATGAAAACAAAAATGCATGAAAGAGCAATGGGTCCCGGCAACAAGGCCTGATCAGGTACCCAAGTACAAGAAATAAACTAGATGAAGGAAACAAATCCTCCAATCTAGGGAATGTCCCAAAGAAAGGAACAAGAAAGAGCATGAAGCATCTCTGAAGCATGAAGCTGCAAACACTGTTAGAAGAAACTACTAGAACCCCCACTGAAATAGTGCATGACCAGGTAGAGAAGACAAAGTCTGAAGAGCTGATCAATTGAAGAGGTGGCCTCCAAAAGAAGGAATGAATGAGTGTCTATATAGTAGATGATCCATCTCACCGAAATGCATAGGTGCCTAGCCACTGCATCCACCTAGTACATAGGAACAAAAATTGTATACGTAGATCACTTAATCGAACCAAGGAAGCAATAGAACCAATAGGTGAACCCCCCCCATAATTCTGAATAGGGAGAGGGGTGACAGGAACACCGAAATGCAATGCCAGAAACATCTGCAAGAAGAAGAATCAGTAACACCAACAGCGCAACAGAAGTACAAGCACAGGATAAAGGGCGGTGTCACAGACACACAGCATGGGCTAATGTCATGGAAGGTACACTCACTTGACAAAGGTGGATGAGCAAAAAAGGCAAAACATCATAACCCCCCATGGCACTTTATAACTGAGTGCGAGTACAAACAAACATAAGGAGTACAAGATCCTAGATATGCAAAAGCAGGCACTTTATCTCAATGCATTTATAGAAAAGAAATGCTACAGAAGAGAAGCATACAATGCTCAAAAGTTAGAAAGAAGAGTGAGCCAGAAGAATAGAAGAAGAGATCCCAGGACCTGTAGAACCCAAGTAATCCGCCAGAGTGTGAAAGTGAAAAACTCAGAGGAGAGAAAACTTGGAGTAGAATCTGGATAAAAAAACTCCTGCAACTGAATAACTCATAGAACTAACTTTCCAACGATATCTGGTGAGCCCAAAAATGAGTCCGGATGAGCGAGATATGGCTCCCGAAAGGCAAAAAATAAACATCACCTTTGACAGCAAAAAACAATGTCAAAATAGTAAAGCCAAGAACTCTAACCTCCATAATCGAAATGAGCTCGGAAAGAGCTTTTTGACGATATAAAGAAGTCTAAAAAAGACCTCTGTATGCTCCAGATAGAGCAAAAACAGCGCGGGAGGGTTAGAAAGGCTCCACAAGAAGAATTTAGAGCCCTTGGGGCTGAAAAAATTGAGCTTCTGAGCACATGGCATGCGCAGGGGGCTGGATCCGGAGCTCCTGGTCACCCATGTGACCACCGCTAGGGCCCACAGGGCTTAAAAACCCGTCGGGTGGCCCACGGAGCGGTGGGCAGAGCGGGGCCGGCGGGGCGGCGGAGGAGCTGGCGGCGGCTCTGCAGTAGAGCGGGGGCCACGGAGGGCGGTGGTGAGTCTGCAGCGAAGCGGAGCGGGGGCCGTGGTGGGCACAATAGCGGTGGGCGGAGCGCGGGCATGCTGGAGGCGCTGTCGGTGGCGGAGGAGCTGTGGAGGCCGCGACTGGGCGCGAGGTGGCCGCTCGGCGGTGCACCGGTGGCCGCTGGGCGATGCCTTTTAAAAATAAAGGCTGCGTTATTTTTAACACAAAAATAATTAAAAATTGATTTTTTTTTGTAATTTTTTTTTGGTTTCCATGCCCGTACGGCCCTAGGAGGCTGAAAAATTCACCCAGAAGTCCCAGAGGTCAAAAATAACAAATTTTATATGGTTTTTGACTCTCCCGGGCCTTCTGAGCGCAATGGTAGCATCCATTTTTACTCAAAATACCCTCAATTTTTTTTTCTTTTTTGCAGGCAAAAAAGAAACAAAAAATAACGTCCTACTTCTGAATCACTTCAACAAAAAAATGAACAACGAGTAGCAAGATGGCTCTAATACCATGTTAGATTAGGTGAAAAACTAATCTCCCAAGAACACCTGCATGCATAACCCTGTCACATGGAAGAAGAAAATAATAGAAAGCAAGAAAAGGCTATGGAGGCCAAAAAGCCAGAGACATCATATGCACAATATTACAATATGATATTCTAAAACTGATAAGAAATACAAAGAGGTGAATCATTATAAAAGGAATCATGAAACCCTAAAGGCAAACCCTAAAGAATAATAAGATGCCTAAGTCTAACTTAAGTGTAGAGAATAATAGACTAATAATTAAATAAATTAATTATTAGCTATAATATGACTACTCTAACACACACACACACACACACACACACACACACACATATATATATATTGTGAAACATTGCAACTTCACTTTTTTGTATATATAAATGGACATGAGGTGCTCTATGTGTATATTTGGAGGCCAAATTTTGTATATATAAAAAATAATGAGTTTTCATGTGTATATTAGATGCCAAATTTTGTATATAAATGTGGCCATGGCAATGATTTGAAAATATTGAGAGGCCAAATTTTGTATATCCTAATGTGTACCATTTGATTATAAGTACATATTGGATCTTCTATCATTACATTTGTATAACCTAATGCACGTACCATTTGAATATAAATACATAAATGAATTTTGTATCATATCATTCATGATGTAATAAAGTGCAAAAAATGTTATCATTTTGTAAAGTAAAAAAAATGTTGTCATTATGCAAAGTGTGAAAAATATTCTCTTCATGTATCCATGTGGTAATTATGAATCTTTGAAGTCCTATATTTATATCAATGGGCACTCTCACAAATTCACCCAAATCCACAATTTGTATAAATGGGTACTCTCACAAATTCACCAACACACCAATCTCACTTTTAGGCCTTCTAGGCTTGCATATAATGAGGTTTTATTAAAATGTCACTCCCAAACCTCTCCAAACTCTTCCAACACCTTAGACACATTCAATTAAAGGTCTTCCTAAGCTATCCAAACCATTTAATTATAAATACATATTAAATTTTGTAATGTTACATTTGTATGCCCTAACGGATACCATTTGATTATATCATAATGTGTACTTGATGCAGAGCTCCTAGAATACAAAGACAAAAAAACCATCATAAGAACACCAAGTACTGATTAGACATAGTGGGAATGGATGAGGCTACCAAGATCCACCATTTACTCAACTAGGATACCTCACTTGTAACCAAGGGTAACAAGACACAACACAACCTTAATAATTTAGAAATAAGTTAATTTAGGATGCTCAAAAAATGAGAGGATTGAGGACAATCAATGTTCAAATACAATGAGGCACATGGAGGCATTTAATATATATAACCCCAAAACAAGGATGTGACCCCAACATGGCTACTAGGGCCAAATGTAGAAAAATACCTTCCAAGGATTGGGACTTAGCTTTTATAATTTTTACACTCTTAAAAGACCTTTATCGGCTCTGAACAACCATAGAAACAAACCCATCAAACCGTTTAGTATCATTTTCTTTGTAATCAGCTATTAGGCCTTGTAGCTCCATTCTGAGGGTTATTTTTAATCATAACTTCCTAGCCTCTGACTATAGACCAAAACAAAGACTTGTTTTAAATACCCTTTTAGAATTTTTTAAACATATAGAAATATTGGCATCGAGTCCTTTGGCATGGATTGGTCAAACTTTGATTGACCACACTTTTTAAGGGGTGATTAGATCTCATTTACAAAGAGACTACCCTCAAACAAGACCTCAAAACTAAACTAGTGTTTGCAACATGTCTCATTTTCCTCCAAGCTATAGATTCCACCTTTATTTAGTGCCTAAACCACTCAAAATGACTCAACACTACCCATTTGCACTCACATCCATAGGAAAATAATGATTTTAATTATGGTATAGGCAGATCTAGGGCATCAAATTTCTCTTAGCCATAAATTCCATTCACTCTAAAACCAAAACACTAGGCATCTTGGCAAAAAACACCAATGCAACATCAGAATGTTCAATGTAAAAATATTCCTCTAATTCACCATTCAAAAATACAGACTTAACATCCATCTAATATACCTTAAATTGTTTGTAAGCTACATATCCAAGAAGTAATCTAACAGCTTCAAGTCTAGCTACAAGAGAAAAGGTCTCTATAAAATCAATACCTTCCATTTGGGAATACCCTTTACAAACTAGTCTTACTTTGTTCTAAACCACCTTACCTTCTTCATTCAGGTTGTTTCTGAATACCCACTTAGTTCTGATCACATTATTTTCCATAGGTCTAGGAACAAGAATCCAGGTTTGGTTTTTCTCAATCTAATTTGGTTTTTCTCAATCTAATCAATTTCTTATTTCATTGCTTTCATCCAACTTTCATCATTACATGCTTCATTTACATCTTTAGGCTCAAACTCAAATATCAAACATGTTTCTTCTCTAGAAATTCTTCCTCTAGTTTGAACACTTCTATTCTTATCACCAATAATAACATCTTCAGAATGATTAATCCTTCCATATCATCAAGTCTTTAGAATTTATAGTGGATCCTTGAGTATCAACATCCTCCTCATTTGCCATAGGTTTAGCTTGTTCTTCCAGACCATTATGATTATGATTTTATACTTCCATAAACTAATTATCTTCTTTAGGTATGTCATATTTGCAAGTTCTCTCAACAACTATGACATTTTCACTTTCAACAATATTCTTCAGTCTATAGTTATAACATTTATATGTCTTGATCTTAGTGGAATATCCAAGAAATATCCCTTCATCACTTCTAGGATCAAAGTTTTCTATATCCTCATCTCTATTAATATAACACTTGCTTCCAACAATTTTAAAATACTTCACTATAGGAACATGACCAAACCAAAGTTTATAAAGAGTCTTACCAGTTCCTTTCTTTATGTATACCTGATTCAAAGTGTATACTATAGTGCTCACTGCTTCTCTCCAGTAGATATGCAGAACACTTCCTTCAATCATCATAGTCCTAGTGTTAGAATAACTGAGAGGGGGGTGAATCAGTTATCTAGTGTCCCACAATTCAAAATGTATAATCCAAAACAATTCTACTACTTCTTCTATTCGGTAAACATAAAATAGTTTCACTATATGTGTTTTTACCGATTGTCAGTCTAAACTTTATAATAGTTACCGATTAAATCTAACATGTAATATGCAAAGTATGATAACAAACAAATATCACAATCAACACATAACACAAGAGATTTAATGTGGAAACCCTGTGAAGGGAAAAACCACTTGGGACCGGCAACCCAAAATTGTTCACTCTTCTGAAGTGAGGTCGGTGAAGACCCAACCCTATTAAAGGTTACAAACACACTGTTAGGTGTGACCTTGTTAGAGGATTTTAGACCAAAAGCTATCGTCCAACCAGCAGTCACTCTGGGGTTGACAGGATAACAATGTTCACTCTATGAATGAAACATCAAAAAACTTTCATAGTCCACTCGATTAAGAGATTTGACTGTGTACAATGGTTAAATATGTAACAGTGGATGATCTGCCTTAAACAACTTCAGTTTGCAGTTTACATATCAATGTTCAGCTCATTCAAATATTTTTGATCAATATAACACTTCAGATTCAATACTATATCAACCTACTATCCATCGGTAATTATTCTCTGTAGCTCGGTAATTGTTCTACAGCTTGGTTCTTATTAACTGGTATGATCAGAATGCATGAAAACTTCTTCACGTGATAATTCTATAGTATCTTCTTCTTCCGTCTCTCTTCAATAATGAAATCAATGTCTCTTATATAGACGAGTAAATCATTTTCTTTTCCTCCATCAAATTTTGCTGCTAAATCATATTCATAGATTTTTCCGCGTAAAGCTTCCTCGGCTGATGTGTCAATAACACGTTTCAATCTGCTCCATTAGATCCTTTTTTATTTATGTTAGCCTTCGATCTTCATAACAAACCTTATCTGTTACCTCAATTTCATACACTTTACAGCTCATCACTTTATCGGCTAAATTGATCATTTAATTCCTTTCTATTTTTCTCAGTTAACAAAAAAATGCATCAGTGAACACAAGCTCTATTAACACTGTGCTCGGTATACACTACACTTTGTCAGTGTATACTGAAATGCTTTATTTACCAACAACACTGCTTTGTGTCTTTCAGCTCTATTCTTCATCATAGATGAATGCAACATAATAAAGTCAATTTCATCAAGTCATAGACTCATCAACAAGTTTCTCAGTGTATTCCTTATCCTCGTCTATCATATACATCTTCCTCATGTGGATATTTCTGTTCTTCATCTCTTTCACCTTCCTTCAGATGTGTCGGTATAGTAGCTTACAAGATAAGTATTGTCAAGCTAGTTGACATCAATGACAACATAATACTGATTTAATCATCTTGCATATCTAATCATCAACTCCTCAGTAATCTTAAATTACAGATTCTTCATTCAGGTTCTAAATCAATTGTAGTTCATCAATCTCTCCCTTGGGAATTGATGGCACTTGAGTAATATGAAATGTACCATACACATACCAAACATGTATTCTACAATTTTGTGATCAAATGCTTTGCTAATCTCATACAACATTAATATGTTTAATCACTATGTTACTAAACAGCATTATAAAATACAGCTTTTTCATTTTGTAGATATAACCTTTTCAGCTCTCAAGTTCCTTTCAAATTATCTCTCCCTTAGGTAGTTCTCATCGGTGCATATCTCCTTTTCTTTTCATATTATTTATCTCTCCCTTTGACAACAATTCCAAGGAAACAAATAAATAATCAGCTTTGTAGTAGCTAAGTAACTCTTTGTTGTCCATTACTTCCTCTATATCTTAGTATACTGATATCCCAATCTATTTCAGTTCTTCAATCTTAATCACAACCTTGAACAAAATCTGAAGTGTGAACTATGTTGCATCAACATGAATGATCTTCTGATAAGGTTAAGATAATGCAACATCCAGATCACATTAGTGACCAATAGACAAGGGATGAACCCCAAGGCTAGTCCTCAAATATTTCATTGTGTCCTTCGGTAGAGGCTTTATAAAAATGTCTGCAAGTTGTTCTTTAGATGTAACAAATTCTAACTTTACTTACTTCTCTTGCACTTGTTCTCTTAAGTAGTGATACTTAATTGATATATGCTTTGTCTTAGAGTGCATCATTGGATTCTTTGAAATATTAATAGCACTTGTGTTGTCACAATATATGATTACCGGGTCAGTGATTACCTCATTCATTCCTTCCAACACTTGCTTGATATATGCAATGTTTGAGCAATTAGTAGCAGCAGCAACATACTCTTCTTCAACTATAGACTGAGAAATACAAGCCTTCTTTTTACTTGTCCAGGTTACAAGTCTTTCACCAAAGAAAAATGTTCCTCCGGTGGTACTTTTTCTATCATCCACATTTCCAGCCCAATCAACATTAGTATAAACCTTCAACTCAAACTTACCTTCCTTAGGATACCATATTCCATAATCCTCTATCTTTTTTAGATATCTTAAGATCCTTTTAGTAGCAATCATGTGTGATTCTCTAAGTTTAGCATAATATCTAGCAACAATTCCCACAACATGTGCTATATCTGGTCTACTGTGAACTACATACATGAGCTTACCAATCATGGATCGGTAAAGTGTTTGGTTTACCTCTGTAGTTTCATCTTCCTTTGTCAATTTACTTCTAATAGCCATCGATGTTCCCACAGGTTTTGCATCTTCCATGCCAAATGTCTTCAAGACTTCCTTCATGTACTTGGACTGTGTGATGAATATCTCATCACTCTGTTGTATCACTTGTAATCTGAGAAAGAATTTAATCTCTCTGAACATACACATTTCAAACTCACTCCTCATGTCATCATCAAAAGATTTACATACATGATCTTGACCTCCAAAAATAATATCATCAACAAAAATTTTAGCAATAATAATAGTGTCATCAGTATCACCTTTCATGTACATATTATTGTTCTCACTAGTTCTTACAAATCCAATACTTAACAAGTATGCATTCTTTCATACCATGCTCTTGGTGCTTGCTTCAAACCATATAAAGCTTTGTGTAATCTACATACCATGTTTTTGTTGTCTGGATCAAAAAATCCTTCAGGTTGTTCTATGTAGACCTCTTCTTCAAGTATACCATTCAGAAATGCTGATTTCACATCCATTTGATAAACCTTAAATTTCTTGTGTGCAGCATATGCAAGTAACATTCTAACTCCTTCCAATATAGCAACAGGTGCAAATGTCTCACCATAATCAATGTCTTCTTCCTGTGCATATCCCTTGCATACCAATCTCAGTTTATTTCTTGTCACTTCACCATTTTCATTCATTTTGTTTCTAAACATCCATTTAGTACCGATAACATTCTTATCTTTAGGTTGGGGTACTAAGGACCAAGTTTTGTTTTTCTCTATTTGTTTTATTTCCTCCTTCATTGCATTAACCCATTCTTCATTTTCTAATGCAACTTTCACATTCTTTGGTTCAAATTTGCAAACTAGACATGTACCTTGTCTTGTTTTGCTTCTTGTCTGCATTCCAGCTTATCTGTTTCCAATAATTTGTGTCTCAGGATGATGTCTTCTGATGAAACTAGCTAATACTTGGTTTCTTCTTTCTTTTTCATCATGTTCAAGTTCATTTTCTTACTCGGTAGCACCATCTTGTTTGTCAGTTTCCCTTTCCTGTTCCTCGGGGTTATTTTCTTGCTGACCGGTTATCACAAGTGGCAACTTTGGTAGATAGTTAGGAAGTTCAATGTAAGTGAATCTACCATAGCCTTCTAGTTCCTTTCTTTCTTCTATGTTTATGTCATCATACTCATCAACACGGACATTAGTACTTTCAATCATCTTATTTGTAACCTTATTCAGACATTTGTATGGTTTACTCTTAGTAGAATATCTTAAGAATATTCCTTCATCACCTTTAGAATCAAATTTCCCATTTCTCTCATCTTTCAGAATAAAACATTTGCTTCTAAAAATCTTGAAATAACTTACAGTAGGTTTGTCTCCAAATCATAGCTCATAAGGTGTCTGGTTGGTGTCCTTCAGTTGTACTTGGTTAAGCACATATACAGCTGTGTTGACAACTTCCCTCCAATATGTCTGAGCAACATTCTTTTGTAGCATTAGTGTTCTAGCACAGTCAATGATTGACCTATTCCTTCTTTCAGCAATCCCATTCTACTAAGGTGTTCTCGGTGCAGAGACCTGTCTCTTAATACCATTCTCATTACATAAATTAGTAAATTCATCAGAAATAAATTCACCTCCTCTATCAGATCTTAAGCATTTAATTTATTTTTTAGTCTCTTTTTCTACCTTCACCTTATACCATTTAAACAACTTAAAAGCTTCAGATTTCTCTTTTAGGAACATAATAGTCATCAGTCTAGTATAATCATCAACAAAAAGAATAAAGTATCTATCACCATAATAGTTCTGAGTTCTCATAGGACCACATAGGTTGGTATGAACCAACTCAAGTATCTTCTTTGTTGAGTAGTCTTTTCTTTTAAAACTGGACTTAGTCATCTTACCTTTCTGACATTCATGGCACATAGCATGATCTAGTTTTGACAAGTTAGGCAACCCTCTAACTCTTTTCTTCTTACTAATCTTGATCATGTTATCAAAATTCACATGACATAACCTCTTATTCCACAACCATGCATCTTCATCTTTCACTAATAAAAAAGAAGACTGATCAATATCAAAATAAAATAGATTACCTCTGGATTGTGTACCAATTCCAACAAGTCTTCCTCCATCATCATAGATTCTTACCTTTCCACTCTCAAAAGCAAGTCGATGACCTGAGTTGTTCAGTTGTGCCACACTTTACAAATTGTAGTTCATTCCATCTACCCAGTATGCATTCTCACATTTTATTCTATCATTAATCATCAATGAACCTTTACCTCTCACCATACAAGGTGCATCATTTCCCATTCTAACAAATCCACCATCATATTCATCAAGTAGATCAAATTTCTCTATATCACCAGTCATATGATGTGTACAGCCACTGTCTATGATCCATATATCATTTCTACTTACTTTAGAGATCAGTGTTGTCTCTTCATGTTTCTCTTCTTCCTTTGAATCATCCTTCATAGAAACAAATACTACTTCTACATCATCATCAGTGTCAGATTCAAATTCTTCGGCTATGTAACATACCTTTTTCCCTTTGTCATAGCTATTTTGGTTGTCTTTGTTGTTGTGTCGAATAGCCTCTGTTGACTCTTCTCCCATAACTTCCTTCGGATTAGTCTTTGGATCTATCATCTTCTTTCTTATTCGGACATCTAGCAGCAATGTGCCCAACTTCTTTACACTTAAAACATGCTAGAGGTAACTTTCCTCTATACCTTCCCTTACCTTTGGGCAATCTTCTAGCCATAAGAGCTTCAAGCTCATCAAGTTCATCATCGGTATTACTATGACTATCATTATTCTTATCATTCCTTCTACTATACTTACCAATCTTCAAAGAAGACATGAAAGTGGATTCAACAGAAGGTACAACACTGTTGTCAAAGTTATTCAATTCAAAGGTTGTAAGCTTACCGATCAGAGTGTCAAGGGTGAGATTGGATGTAGCCCTTGTTTCATGAATTACAGAGATCCTGATAGCATAAATTGGTAGCAAAGTTGTGAGAATCTTGCTTATTACTGTTTCATCGTCAATAACTCCATTGGATGCTCTAATAGCATGTACTACCTCTTTTAGTCTGTTTGTATATTGCACAATGTTTTCACCTTCTTTCATCTTCATATCATCAAATCAACCTCTTAGGATTTCTGCTCTGGCTCTCTTACCATTCATATCTCCACTGTATATTAGATTCAGCTTGTCCCACATCTTCTTAGTTGTATCACAATCCTTGATGTCATCAAATTCAGCATCGGTACAAGTAGCAACAAGTTCCATCATAGTAATATTGTGTTCATGCCTATCCTTCAGTTGATCAAGAGTCAGGGGACCTGGTGTTGGTTCAATGTAGCCATTCTTCATCAATTCTAGTGTAGAATTCTCAATTCCAAATATGTGCAACTTCATCTGGATTTTCCATACTGTGAAGTTATCTTTGTTCATCTTTGGCACTTCCCTCTTATACATCTTGAGACCTTTTTTTTGAGTCCTTAAAACTCTATTCTAAGCAACCAAAACTCTGATACCAATTGTTAGAATAACTAAGAGGGGGGTGAATCAGTTATCCAGTGTCCCACAATTCAAAATGTATAATCCAAAATAATTATACTACTTCTGTTATTCGGTAAACATAAAATACTTTCACTTTCTATGTTTTTACTGATTGTGAGTCTAAACTTTATAATAGTTACTGATTAAATCTAACATGTAATATGAAAAGTATGATAACAAGCAAATATCACAATCAACACATAACACAAGAGATTTAACATGGAAACCATGTGAAGGGAAAAACCACCTGGGACCGGCAACCCAAAATTGTTCACTTTTCTAAAGTGAGGTCGGTGAAGATCCAGCCTTGTTAAAGGTTACAAATACACTATTAGGTGTGACCTTGTTAGAGGATTTTAGACCAGAAGTTATCATCCAACCAACAATCACTCTGGGGTTGACAGGATAACAATGTTCACTCTATGAATGAAACATCAAAAGACTTTCATAGTCCACTCAATTAAGAGATTTGATTGTGTACAATGGTTAAATATGTAACAGTAGATGATCTACCTTAAACAACTTTAGTTTGCAGTTTACAGATCAATGTTCAGCTCATTCAAATATTTCTGATCAATATAACACTTCAGATTTAATACTATATCAACTTACTATCCATCGGTAATTATTCTCTGTAGCTCGGTAATTGTTCTGCAGCTCGGTTCTTATTAACTAGTATGATCAGAATGCATGACAACTTCTTCATGCGATAATTCTGCAGTATCTTTTTCTTCCATCTCTCTTCAATAATGAAATCAATGTCTCTTATATAGATGAGTAAATCATTTTCTTTTCCTCCATCAGATTTTGCTGCTAAATCATATTCATAGATTTTGCCGCTTAAAGCTTCCTCGGCTAATGTGTCAGTAACACATTTCAATTTGCTCCATTAGATCCTTTTTTATTTATGTTAGATGTTGATCTTCATAACAAACCTTATCTGTTACCTTAATTTCATACACTTTACAGCTCATCACTTTATCAGCTAAACTGATCATTTAATTCCTTTCTATTTTTCTCAGCTAACAAAGAAATGTGTCAGTGAACACAAGCTCAGTTAACACTGTGCTCGGTATACACTACACTTCATCGGTGTATACTGAAATGCTTTATTTACCGACAACACTGCTTTGTGTCTTTCAGCTCTATTCTTCATCATAGATGAATGCAACATAATAAAGTCAATTTCATCAAGTCATAGACTCATCAACAAGTTACTCAGTGTATTCCTTATCCTCATCTGTCATATACATCTTCCTCATGTAGATATTTTTGTTCTTCATCTCTTTCACCTTCCTTTAGATGTGTTAGTATAGTAACTTACAAGATAAGTATTGTCAAGCTATTTGACATCAATGACAACATAATACTGATTTAATCATCTTGCATATCTAATCATCAACTCCTCAGTAATCTTAAATTACAAATTCTTCATCCAGGTTCTAAATCAGTTGTAGTTCATCACCTAGTTGTGTCCAGAATAGTTCTATTCTTTCACTCAGCAACACCATCCTATTGTAGGGTTCATGGAGCAGAAGTCTGCATCTTTATCCCATGTTCTTCACAAAAAGCATAAAATTCACTGGATGTGAATTCTCCACCTCTACCCAATCTTAGGCACTTCAATCTCTTTCCAGAATCAGTCTTGACCATCATCTTGAATATCTACAATTTTTTAAATCTTCAAATTTCTCTTTCCAAAAGGTAACCCACATCATCCTTGAATAGTCATCAATAAATAACATAAATTAAATCTATCTCCATAATAGCTTCCTATCTTAGTAGGACCACACAAATCAGTATGTACCAAATCTAGCAATCCGTTTGAAGAATATGACTTATTATTAAAAGTATATCTAATCAACTTACCCAAATGACACTCTTTGCACATATTATTAGGCTTTGTCAACTTAGGAAAATATATTACAGCATTAGTAGTGTTAACCTTCACCATATTATGAAAATTCACATGACAAAATATTCTATGCCACAACCAACTATAATCAATTTTAGCAACCAAGATCTTGTTCTTAATAACTTTCAAATGATATAGATTACATGTAGTCTATGTACCAGATGGAATTAGATTTCCTATGCTTCCAATGATCTTACACTTCCCATCCATGAATTCCAATCGGTATCCCTTATACAGTAGTTGTCCAACACTTAATAAGTTACGTCTTAAGCCTTCAACATACAAAACATCTTTAGTACTATTCTTACCATCAAGAGTGATAAATCCTTTTCCCCTTATAAAACAAGGACTACTATTACCGAACCTAACAACAACACCATCATAATATTCAAGCTTCACAAACTTATCATTATCACCAGTCATATGATGTGAGCATTCATTATCAATGACTCATTAATTGCTTTTATCAACATGAAAAACCAAAGCTTTCTCTTCTTTAGGATTATCTTATTTAATAGAAATAAACATAATTGCTTCTTCATCATCAGTCACAACTTCAACATAAAACCTTTTATGACCCTTAGGATGAAATTTCTTAGACATGAACTTAGGCTCCACAAAAACTTTATTGGGACATCTAGATGCAATGTGATAAATCTTATTAAAGATAAATCATTTCAAAGGCAACTTTCATTCATACTTACTAGAGCCCAAGGTAGTCTTTTTGCAATCAATGCTTCAAGTTCATCAATATTCATTTCTTCTTCCATGATCTCTTCCCATTTCTTAGCATAGTGGTTGAAGTTGTCTTTATACGATCTCTCTCTCTCTCTCTCATACTTAGTCACACTAGATTTGAACGCAGTTACAACCTTAAGAAGTTCCTTGCTAAGAGTAGTCATCTCATAGGCACATAGTCTACCAGCCGGAGCTTCTCTTGAAATGTCTCTAATAGAACTCTCAGTTCCTCAATAGAAGTAACCTTCTCACATTAACACACAGGTAAAGATGTCATAATTTTATTTACAACTTCATCATCATTCAAGATACCACTAGCACATCTGATTCCACAAACCAGATAATTTAATCTCTATATATAGGCTGAGATAGATTCCCTTTCATTCATCTTCATATGTTCAATTTTTTTTTTAAGACCCTACAACTTATCTTTCTTAACATACTTGTCACCTTCATAAATAGTTTCTATTTTAGTACATACCTCATGTGATGTCCTCAATCCATAAATGTGTGAATACTCCATGTCTGAAAAAGCATTGATCAAAGATTCCCTTGCTAACATGTTCTTCTTGAATTTCTTCTTTTCATCAATAGTATCCTGAGACAACTCATTAGGAACAGTGTAAGGATTTTTTGTGATATCCCAATATTCATCTCCCATGCATATCAAATAAGTAGTCATATGATCCTTCCATATCAGATAATTTCTTCCATCAAACTTAGGGCTTTCTTTCCTTAGCTTTCCATGTTGGATCACCTTCAAGTGATTAAGCTTCTTCAAAAGGACTTGGATTTGATACCAATTGTTACGCCCAAAAGGAGGTAAGCATAAATAAGAGGGAGGGAGGGGTGAATCAGTTGTGCACTAATAATTAAAACTTAGAACACTTAAACCAATTAATGATCTAAAAGATAAACAATGAAGCAAGATCCATAACACTTAAAAGTATTACCCGGTTAAGAGAAAATGGAAGAAAAAAAAAGGGAATGCACATGCATTCATAGGCTCAATACCTAGCGTGCACTTCTCACAATACAACAACCTGGCCTTCAATTGGGTTCATTGATCAATCTCTGATTACAATTCACAAGGATGGACAAAATTTCCAGAATAAGAAAACTGACTTACAACATTTTCTATGCCAATACAGTTCCAATGAAGTAAAATTTCTACCTAAGTTGTAGAATACAAACATTTCCTTCTCTTATCAATTACACACACACATATACATCCATCGTTATCACAAAATGATTTCCCATTTATACATAATAAAATGAATAATCATCAACAAGGTCGGATAAGACCTATACACACCAAAGATACAATATTATGATCAAATCTCAAGGTGATCCAGATCAAGTTAGCCAAGAATTAGATAGGATCTATAATATTATCCTCGAACACACTACAACTTTTCCAAATCAGCTCCAAGAATTGTAACACATTACTTCATCAAGTCAGATAGGACCTAAATGAAGAAACGCCAACACACTAGAAAATCACCACACAATCACCTCGACCAAAGCAATCCAAGAACAAGGTCATAATACAATCCAAGAATACTAGCGAGCAACATGTTCATAACTTTTTGAGCCTTCTCATCATCTTGAACTCAAAGTCCAAAATCATCTCTTCACTAAATACCAACAATACTAAATGCTTGATTTTGCCACAATAGAAAGATAACTTTTTGAACTCTAAATCATGAACAACACTAGTTGAGGAAACAATAATGAATCCCAAACACACCACAAGATTCACAACATCTGAATCAACCATACCATTCCTCACCAAAGATATAAATCAACCTTTGTTACAATAGGAACACTAATATATTATCACTTGATAAATCAATCATATCTTCCTCAAGTTGTCAACCAAACTTCTATGAACCTCTATAGACCATCTAAAAATATATTTGAACCATATCTTACGATCGCAACACAAGATCTTCAATGTAGCATCTAAACAACCAAAATATTATTCACTAGACATACTGAACACATTGTCTACAACAACAATTAGTATGTTGACATCAATGACAAAACATTAATGTCATCACATACAAACAAGGTATAATCATCAATCTTTGACATGCTAAAAAATCTTCCAACAACTAATAGGGAATCTATAATGGAGAATAGATGGAAAACTAATGCAAAACGAGATGATCAAACTAGCAAGATGAAGATGATGAAACTAGATTGATACTAAGATGATTAATGGTATATGATATCAATCTAAACTAACATGATATGATATTTATATGAAATTCTTAAGCTAAATGATGAAATAACACTTTGAAAGTTTTATAATGCAATGAATATGGATTAAAAATACTAGCATAATAACACTACATGCAAAAGATGGATGAAATGTGTAGGAAGAGGCTCCTATTTATAGGAAATAGAGATAAATGGATGGCTAGGATTCAAAATTTAATGAAGGGTTAGGATGCATTAGGATTGATGAGGTGGAGCCAATGTGGAAGATACATAAGAGCAACACAGGCAATGTAGTTGGTCATGCAAAGGGTGTGAGTTTCTCACACGTGTGAGAAACTTTGAAAAGGATAGATCATTTAAGAGAGGAGACAAAGTGGAAGAGGGGAAAGACTCAAGGTTTCTCACACATGTGTGAGAAAATCCCCAAGAGGATAGAGGGAACAACCTTGTAAGGGTGTCAGTGCGTATTTAAGGAAGGTGGTTGGCCACCTTGGGAAGGGTTGCTCACACATTTGTGAGCAACATTAAGAGGTTAATATTTGTAGGAATCCAAAAATTAACATAGTTAATATAGGATTACCATAAGGGTAGGTTTAAAAATGATTTTGATGGGTGTAGGTTAGGGATTTAGGCTTAGATTAGGATTTAATTAGATTAAGGGATTATGATTTGAGAAGAGTTAAATAATAAAATTATTCAAATAAGAATGTTGAAAGGAATTAAATGTATTTAAATGAGAATTACTACATTAGGGATTTAGAACAGTAATGAATATAATTAGTTAAATAAATTTAATTAACTATATAGAAGAAAGGGGAAATATAATTAATTAATTAAAATTAACTATATAGCTAGGGTCAATTAATTAAATAAGATTTAATTAATTAAAGGGAAAATGTCATAGGAGTATAAGGGACATTTTTAGATGTCTACACTTTGTAGCAAGAACATCCTCCTTAATTTTCTCTCACAATCTAACCATCTTCCTACTTTCTCTCTCACAACTCAACTAACTTCATCCTAGCCATCTAATTCCTCAAGACCAATTCTTAGCCATTGATTCTTGCCACATAAGATTAGAACCATGAATTGCCTATAAAAGGAGATCATTCCCATTCATTTGAGACTAATTAGAGATTTCAAAGGATACTTGAGATTTGTCCATTTCTCTTATTGAGTTCTAATTGCATTCTTTTGGATTTTATCATGATTGTCATCTTAGTATTATCATATTAGCATCCTTTCATCTTAGCTATATCATTAGCATCATTTTGATCATCTTAGAATATAGCTTCCATCCATTTATCTTCATTTTAGTTTTGCATCCTACATTTCACCTAGTTGCATTTTGAGCACCACATAATTCAACCTCTTTTTAGTAATCTTAGAAATGTTAATAGTTCTAAGAGGAAAAAGGCAAAGAAAATAGATCTCAAGAGGAAGAATGACAATGGAACATGTTCAAGGTAATAGGTAAATGGTAAAGTTTTTGTATTTAGCATGTTTCTTATTGTTTCATTATTGTACTTGATAAAGGTAGGATTTTTAAATTATTTTGTGGTGTAATGCATAAATATTCTTTAGTTCACTTCAAGCACACGATTTCCATGCATCTTTTTGACACTAGGATGTGCAGAATATAGGCACAATGTGCCTCTGACAACACCAAGGAACGAAGATCACCTAAACCCAACACATAAATACAACCAAGGTGTCACAAAAGTTTGTCTAACTATAAGGAGTAGTCTACAAATCTTCCCTCAAGGGTTCTCTCAAACTTAATCTCCGATCCCACTTCCGAGCACCAAGTGTCACCAGGTAATGCCTCAAGAGTACAACTAAACAAATCCACACCAAGTACCAAATTTAAGATCTCATGCCTCCTAATCAAGGTATTTGAGACAACATTCTATTCCCCCTTAATGTAGTGAACATAAAAATCATGCCAAAGAGGAACTCCATCTAACAATGCTATCATGAATTTAGGTTCAATTGAGTAAATATGTATTTCAACATATGATGATCTTTATGCAACTCAAATCAGTAGTCCAAAAGAAAATGTGTTCCACACAAAAGTTCATGCACTGCCACAACTAACTCCAAATCATGGGTGGGATAGTTCAACTCATGTTCCTTGACCTTATGGGACTCATATGCAATCACTCATCCCTTGTGTATAAGAATCGCCCCAACCCCCTTCAACCAAAAAATCACATACAAGATCTATAATTGTCAAGATAGGTGCACTTGTCGATTTCTCCTTAAGAGCCTAAAAAGCTACCACACATATGGATCTAACCACAAACTTAATTTTCCTCAAAAGAGAAGTGAATGTGTCAACTAAGAAAAATCCTTCATGAATGGGCGGTAGTAACCCACTAAACTCATGAAAGTATATGCCTCTTAAATATTGGTGACCATTGTTGGCCAATCAATAATGGCCTAGATCTTTGAAGGATCCACTGCAATACCCTCTCTTGGGATAATATTCACCAAATACTTCACCTCAGTCTGGAAGAACTCACACTTGGCCAGATTTCCATAAAGCTAATGGTCATGCAGACACGATAAAATATAATGCAAATGGCCATCATGTTCCTCCATCTTCCTTGAATATATTAAAATGTCATAAAAAATACTAGGACATATCGGTCAAGGTAGGTGTGAAGCACTCCATTCATCAAACTCATGAACACCAATGTGCCATTGGTCAACCCAAAGGGTATAATTATGAACTCATAATGCCCATATTGGGTACATAGAGTTTTTTGATATGGCCCTTGGCCAACAACTCCTTCAACTATAAACAAAACTCACTCAACTCCTAAGTGATCATATGATACGGTGCCCTAGAAATAGGTTCTACTTTGGGAATGAGATCAATGCAAAACTCTATGTTGCACTTAGGTAGCATGCTTGGAATCTCACTGAAGAACACATTTGCAAAATCATGGAGTGGATGATCATCAAGAGATACCTCTTGAATCTCCCATTGAGGTACCTCACAAAGATTGCAAACAACTGACATCCCTATCACATACTTTGCTTTAGTTGCTTAGCTTAGATCATGCGAAGTGAAATATGTTGGCAATTTGGCTGAGGTATGTACATAAATATTGTCATTATGGCAACATATGTTCCCTATGAAGATCGCATAAGCTGGAAAGTAAGTATGGAAGATCGTAGACTAAAATTGTCTAAGTATGAAACAATGTTTTTTGACAGAGCACCCGATACAATTTTTTTTGGCAACGTTCATTGGAGCATGATCAGAGTTTGCGCAGTTGAACATAGACTTTATGGTGTCTAAGGATACCCCATCTCAGTGTGCAAAAGAGTACGGACAAAGTTATGATTGTTTTACCGATGATTGAGTACAGCCGACAGAGCAGTTTTGAAGGCAGAACTAGTAAATGAATTAAGGGATTATTTTGCTTGTCAAAATAATGACTTAATATTATAAAGAGCTGACATCCTAGATGTTTACTCTTGGATAAAGATATGCAAGCTGACTGAAGAAAGATATTATGTTTGTATCTTGTATAAAGATGTAATATTGTAATGTACTGAACATACTTGAAATGTAACTTGTGATAGTTGTATATTGTGACAGTGGCAAAAGTTGTTGATGCGAAGTTGTAAGCAGTACCATATTGTAATCAATAATCATTTGTATTACTTGTTTGGGCAGTGAGCTCATCTGGTAATAAGGTTTTGTATCTACAACTCCTAATAGGGTTGAGGCTTCTAACAAGGCCTATAGTCCCTTAACCAGGACTGGTACGCTATATGTTTGTAATAGATTCCTAATAGGGTCAACATCCTTAACAAGATATCTTTTGATTAGTGGATCTTTGTGGGTACCATCCCCACCGGGGTTTTCCCTTGGCCAGGGTTTCCTCAAGAATATATCATGTGTTATGAGTTCTTTACATTTACTGTTATGTATGCTATTTAGTCTCTTATGCTTTAAAGTAATTTGTTATATCCATAAGTGGGAAAAAATAAAAGTTTGTGAAATACTGATTCACTCCCCCTCTCAGTATTTCCTATTTCTAACAATTGGTATCAGAGCACAGTTACTCAGAGAAAGAACATTCAAGGAAAGCCTAGCAGCTTGAGTAAGATCTCTATGGATATGGATTAGTTACAAAAGAATCTTGCAGAAGCTCTTGAACAAATTGATATGCTTACTGATGAAAGAAACACTCTGAAAAGAAAGTATAATGATGCAAAGAATCTTATTGAAAAATTAAAAGGTAAGATAGAAGATCTAAAATCTGAGTAGGAATCTGAAATTCTTGTTGAAGATTGTGATGATTTAGAAAAAGAAAATGTGATAGCAAATCTAAAGCTTAGCTTGAAAGATGGAAATAACAATTTGAGATTTGAGAATGAAAGTTTAAAGAATGAGAATGAAGATCTGAAATCTAAACTTGTTAAGGTAACATCTGAATTTGATAAAGTCAAATTGCAGTATGATGAACTTGAGAAATACAACAAGATTGTGAAAGGTTAATTGACTCAATCCAAACAACAACTTGAGAGGCTATATTCAAACAGTGAAAAGATTGATGAGAGAGTATCTTATGGAAAACCATTCTATGACAAAACTAGTCTTGGATTTAACATATTGAAGATAGTTAGTGAAAGCAAGAAACCAGATCTGAATGTATATGAAAGCAGTGAAGAAAAGAAGTTAGATGAGAACAAATCAGAAGATGCACCGAAGCAAGAAGAACCACCGAAGCAAGATGAACCATCCAAAGGTATGCAAAGAGAATTCAAAGGTAGATGTTTTTCTTGTAATACTATTGGTCATATGAAGAGAGATTGTACAGGTAAACAATTCAAACCTCTTAATGGATATTGTTATAATTTTCATGATTTTGGACATAGAGCTATTGAATGTAGAAGATCTAAAGTTATTGAGAATAATTACAATAGTAGAATGCCTAGAAATACTAACAATGCAGATCAGAGATCAATTGAAGACATGAAAAGAGGAAATGGAATAGTATGTTACAGATGCAACAAAATTGGACATATTGCTAGAAATTGCAAGACACAAATCAATCAGTAAACACCTAGATATGGAACCAATGGAATCATTTGTCAGATATGTAACAAGATTGGACACACAACAAGATTTTGCAGAATGAAAAATAGAGGTTATCATCATAACCCTAACCCTAGAAACTATGCAAGAAGGAATGAAAATGCAGGAAATAAAGAGAAAGGTTGATGTAGCAATGAAGATGAAGTAAAATTTGTTAAAGGCACAGATCAAGGAGGTATATTCAGCACTGAAGGTAATCAGGAAGGTAATGTATCTAATGGTAAGAATGAGTCTTTACCTAACCCTTCTTTAAGCACTTAAATTATGTAAATTTCTATAGTTTAGGAACTTAGAATTAGTGTAGAATTAGATTTTGAATGAGTTAAGTTTTGCGCAGTTAGATGAAGGTTTGTTATGTTATACTAATGCTATGGTTAAGTGCGCAAAAAGAAATATTATGTTTTGCGAGTTCGCAAGAAGATTTATGGTTGCAAGTTTACAGAATCAATTTTTTGGCATTTTAGCAGCAAACGAATTGAATGCGATGTTAGATCGAGTAAATGCTAAGTATTAAAAGATTGAAATTGAATTTATTATGATTATCAAGCGATTAGAAGTGATTTGGAAAGTGAAGAAAGAAGTTTGGAAGCGATTTGCAGAAGTTTGAAGCGTCGATCAAGAGAAAGCCCTAATTTTCCAAATTTAAGGTATTTATCCGACTAAGATCTTGAATCAGCTTAAGTAATCAGATATAATCATGGATGTGTCATTGATTCACAACATTAAGGATAAGAACAGACCTAGAACTAAGAAAGATCTAGTTGAACCCTCAGAAAGACATGCTAGTTTAATTTTATCATCCGTACCAGACGGAGTTCTTCATTTAGAGAATGTTAAAAGTTATCTTGGATGCAAATATGAAACCCTAAGGGAGAGTAATTTTAATGGTGAATATCAAAAATTA
Organism: Chamaecyparis obtusa; assembly: GCA_027943335.1. Taxonomy (NCBI): domain Eukaryota; kingdom Viridiplantae; phylum Streptophyta; class Pinopsida; order Cupressales; family Cupressaceae; genus Chamaecyparis; species Chamaecyparis obtusa. Next base: position 1,064,752 of record BSBK01006496.1, read on the forward strand.
TACAACAAGGATATGTCAGTGAAACAAGGTTATGAACATCTAGAAAATAATGAAATCATTGAGTACTCTATGAAATATGAATTTGATGATGAGGAGTGTACTAAGATCATTTTGAGTAGGATACATAATGGTAAATTTTGGTTAGAAGACAAAGTTATAGACATAACTGTAGACCTAATTCATGATGTGACTGGATTATCAAAAGTTGGTGCAATTCCATTGAATGAGAAAAACCTGAGAAAGATTGTGATTGATAACATCGGTTCAATATACAATGGCAGAGGTATAGTCATTAGTAAGATTAAGCAAGATGATGTAAAATACTTGTGTAAGATTTTGACAAGAAAATTTTGTGGAAGTTCTAGAGAAGATGATATGCTAGCAGGTATGGTACACATTGCTTATTTGATGTTTGTGGAGAAGAAGCCTATGGATATGTGTGAAATTATGAGAATACAATTGTTTGAGAATTTGGAAAAGATAAAGAAAGCTAAATACACTCACTTTAGATTTTCCTCATTGGTTACTTACATGTTCTTCCACTTTCTAAGAAGATTTCCTTACACTATTGATTGGAATGATGGTGAGAATACTATGGAAAGAATCAATAAAGTTTACATGAAACATCTTATTGAGAAGGTTAATGACAGTGTAAAGTTAGTGTTGAAAACTTTTCAGAACATTGTGGTAAATAGATCAAGAATTCCTCCATCCCTAGTTGAGAAATACAAAGATGATATATGTTTTATGGTTGATATTGATTTCACTTACATTGAGGTAGTAGAACCTAGACATGAATTCATAGACCCTCTTGGCTATGAAATCTCTGAAGTTGAAACAGAAGGATATGTTAGTAGATTGTTGAAAAGTAAATTGGATGCTCATACCAACAGATTTGGAACTTATGATGAAAACTTTGATTCAGCAAAGAAACTTAAGGAAGAGAAATAATCAAAGAAGAGAGTGGAGACTACAATAAAGAAAATTCTAAAAGAAACAAGTTTGAGTGAGCAGGAATTTGATATTGCAAGAAAGACTGCAGAAGCAATAAGGCAAAGTGAGATACTATCATTCCCACCTTTAGCATCAAGTGCAAACCCTCAAGAACCCATTCAAGTTAAGGTAAAGGTTGAAGAACCTGAGAAGGAGCAAGAAATTAGTCAGACGGAGAAACCCTTTTTTTCAGCACCAAGCAAAAGAATGAAGGCAAGTGCTTCAGGACCGGGTAAAAGACAAAAAATAATTGTTCCACTAGTACCTAGAAGAGTTGCAGAGATAAAAGATGATGAAGTAACAATAAAGAAGAAATCATGGAAACCAAGGATAGAAAGAGTTAATGAAGATATATTGCAGCATGGAGACTTTACCAAAATGAACAAATACTATGATTTATATGGATCCTCTGACAGATTAAATCTAGAGAATGCAATGGTTACACATATGATTTTGGCAAACAAGAAATTTGATACTATTCATGGAAAGATACCAGAAAATTTGTACAACAGACTTGTGAGCAGAAAGATGAGAGCACAAGAAGAAGATACTAAAATGAGAGAGAATGTGATAAGACAGTTCTGTGACATAAGAGATGATGACCAACTTAAATAGATCCTCAAGCCACTTGAAACCCTATTAAGAACCAAAAGAAGAACTATACAAATAATGGGAGTTCAGTATGAACAAGTGAAGACTGAAACTGAACAGGTAGTTGTGCAAGTGCTAGAAAACTTGGTAGTAGGAAAAGATAGCAAAGATCAATTAGTTGCAGAACCAATAGAGAAATAGACTTTAGAATAGGCAGAGGCAGCAACAGACGTAGTTGAAGTTGAAGATACTCCCTCTTCTTCTATAAACATTGGTACAAAATCTATGGACATTGAAGGAACAAAAGTTACTTTAGATTCAGATGATTCAGATGATCTAGTACACCTATTCTACCTATGATACCTCAAGAAGACATTAGTCTTACTCCTAAGACTGGAAAGGAGAAAGGAATAAGAACATTGATTGAAGATTTGAGCAAGGAGGTTGATGTCGATGATCAATTAGAGTTGATCACTTCTTTGAACAAAATTATTGGAAAGAACAAGAAAGTTAAGAATTTGGAAGGTAGCCTGAAAGATTTGACTGAGAAGATACAAAGTGTTATATCTACAAAAGTCTTTGATTCAGACCCACTTGAAAGAGCAAAGATGGTAATAAATTCTTTTGATGTTGAGTCCACTAATTTGTCTGATATTGCTAAGGTTAAGGCTCAGGCAGCTTATGAAGCTGAGATGTTGCAGAATATAAGTCAGAATATCAAAAATGACATTGGCAGCCTTGATAGATACATTAAGAACTTAAGGAAACATCTTGAGACTGGAAAGTGTTTGTACATTCAATGTAAAAAATTTGAAAATATAATAATTGAGGAAGAGAAGAAGCTAAAAGAGAAGCAAGATGAAATTGCAACAGAGACAAACTCAATGGCCAGCCCAAACATAAAGATTAGTGCAGTTGAGAAAAAGATCAGAAAATTATGTGATGAGATAAGGACTTTGAATGATGAGAAGAACAGGAAAATTATCAGGATAAACATCTTGAGAGAGCATGTCTCAATCAAGTTGACTATAATAGAAGAGCAGCTAGAAGAATGTCTTACTACTAAGACATCATTTTAGAAGTTCAATTTTGAGTCCCTTCAAGCTTGTCAGATTGCAGCATATGAATTGAGTACTTTACTCAATGTAGAAGAATCAATTAAGAAGGCATGGGAGAAAGATTTTGAGGCTTGGAAGTCAAATTTTGCAGATTGTGTTGCAAGCCTACCGGCTTTGCAATAAGACAGTAAGGTAAAAGTTTTGACACAATTTTGTATATCCCTTTCCACCCTTTATTTTGTCATTGTTGTCAAAGGGGGTGAGATACTTAGAAAATTGTCTATATATGATAAGGAAGGATACTCATAGGGGGTTTTCTATGGAGTATTATTAAGTGTTATAGATTATGTGTATATTTTGAGGAGATATAAGGATAGTATACTTATTTTATACTATGGCCACAATTTTGATACAAATTTTGAGATTTTGACTTGTACACTTAGACAATTTTCTCATATGTTGCCACCAATGACAAAGGGGGAGATTGTTGGCAATTTGGCTGAGGTATGTACATAAATGTTGTCATTATGGAAACATATGTTCCCTATGAAGATCGCATAAGCTGGAAAGTAAGTATGGAAGATTGCAGACTAAAATTGTCTAAGTATGAAACAGTGTTTTTGACAGAGCACCCGACACAGTTTGTTTTGGCGACGTTCACTAGAGCATGATCAGAGTTTGCGCAGTTGAACATAGATTCTATGCTGTCTAAGGATACCCCATCTTAGTGTGCAAAAGAGTACAGACAATACGGACAAAGTTATGATTATTTTACCGATGACAGAGTACAGCCGATAGAGCAGTTTTGAAGGCAGAACTAGTAAATGAATTAAGGGATTATTTTGCTTGTCAAAATAATGACTTAATATTATAAAGAGCCAACATCCTAGATGTTTACTCTTGGATAAAGATATGCAAGCTGACTGAAGAAAGATATTATGTTTGTATCTTGTATAAAGATGTAATATTGTAATGTACCGAACATACTTGAAATGTAACTTGTGATAGTTGTATATTGTGACAGCGGTGAAAGTTGTTGATGTGAAGTTGTAAGCAGTACCATATTGTAATCAGTAATCATTTGTATTACTTTTTTGGGCAGTGAGCTCATCTGGTAATTAGGTTTTGTATCTACAACTCCTAACAGGGTTGAGGCTTCTAACAAGGCCTATAGTCACTTAACCAGGACTGATACACTATATGTTTGTAATAGACTCCTAACAGGGTCAACATCCTTAACAGGATATCTTTTGATTAGTGGATCTTTGTGGGTACCATCCCCACTGAGGTTTTCCCTTGGCTAGGGTTTCCTCAAGAACATATCATGTGTTATGAGTTCTTTACATTTACTGTTATGTATGCTATTTAGTCTCTTATGCTTTAAAGTAATCTGTTATATCCATAAGTGGGCAAAAGTAAAAGTTTGTGAAATACTAATTCACCCCCACCCCCCCCCCCCCTCTCAGTATTTCCTATTTTTAACAAAATAGGCCTCTAGACCCCTACAAGCTTAACATGTTTGCCTATGTCATCTAAACAACATACTAACTTATGTCAACAATCTATACAAGCCTATGGGATGCTAACCAATCAATACCTAAAACAACTCCATAGGATCCCAAGGGTAGGATGGGAAAATGAACAATGGTGGTGAAGATGTCCAACTCCAATACACAAACATGAACTAAAGAGTCAACGATCACCATAGGGAAAATAAATGAATTTGAAGCACTAAAATCAAGGTATAAATCCCACACAACACACTTGTAGTCTCCACCATGGTGTCTTGATGTTCAACCTTACAATTATCAACTATCACAAATACTATGTTGGACCTACGTGCATCCCCTACTATAGGCTCTAAAGTAGCCGACTTATGGCTAGAGCTTGGAATTGATCTCTTAAGGCAATAAATGACTATGTGATCCTAGTCTATAGAAACACCCTCTTCTACCATAACTATGACCTACAACAGGTACACTTGACTAAAGAAACTACCTTTACTAGAGCTCTATTGGCCGCTCTAAGGTGTAATCCTAGCTACACGTCTACGAGATCTATCTCTGGGACACTAACCACCATGACATCCTGACTAGTCACTACTAGAACCCTACATATGAGAACAAGCCTAAGAGAACCCCTCATAGAGCTAACAAACTATTATACTTTCAAGGTAGAGTATGACTAGAAAAGAACAAAAATGTTGAAATTTGGTGACATCAAAGTTATTCCTTCTCTATCATTCCAACACTAAGTGTCTTCATCCCTCCACATTCAATTTCCTAGCTAATAACATTTAATTATTTAATTATCACTTTCACAATAATCATTTAATAGGAGAGGACCATGCCCAATATTTTTAATATTAAAGCATTAGTAATTGTGACATGTTCGTGTTGATTACGAGTAGTGATAATTGAACAAAATGTTTTCGCTAGATCTAAGAAGCCACAAAACATGTGATGCCCCATCAACACACCAATTAAACATGACATAGAGAACAACTATGGGTCTCACTTTTTTGGGGGTCATTTTGGACACCTCAACAAAAGCATGCTAATGTGGCATCATATTTGATGACGCAAATAAAAGATCTTAATTATGAGCAAGGGGCTTGCCAAATAAACTGCTATAAAAATTCAAGAAAATTTGAAATTACCATGTAAGATTTTGTGAAACTATAAGTTAAGATGCCCAATTATGAATCCTCTTCTGTATTGCATATACTTTTTAAGAGTGTCAAATCTCATTTCTATCTTCTTATGTTTTTTACTACCATCCTATGATGAATCATAGAATATGATCCAAAACATTGATATTGAAAACAATTACACTTTTAAACCTAAAAACAATTACATAGATCCCAACACCAAACCATTCATTAAATTTTTACCCTCAACTTTTCTCACCAATATATAATTTTCTGACTGACATAAACTTCATATAACTCAGAGTACTAATTTCATGTGGATGCGAGAACAAAATGGCTAAACAGTCGAGAGGATTCCTTTATATTTTGCTTATCAATTAAATTAAAATTGCAAACCAGCTGTCACGTATTTTTGAATTTAATTAATAAAAGGCAAATAACTTCACGAGAAGATTTGAATTATGGGCCACACAACCCCTAAAATCAAACCTGCTATTTCCTTATCCTTTCAAGAACGAATGCAAGAGACAAAATGCATCCATTATTATCACCTAAAACAAAATTCAAATTCTTGAAATTTCCTGAAACACACAAATTGATGCAATTAAACAGACCAAATACTTCCTATATTCATGCTCCCCAACAGAGGATTGAATATCAATCTGCATAACTAATACTAATAATGAAGCACAGTGACATTATAATGGACAATTGCATTCCCAGCCTCGATGTCGAAGGAATGTGTATGAGCGAGGGCATAACCTCGATCCAGCCTGAATTTCCCGCTTCCTCCAACAATTGGCATTTCCCTAACGTCGTTAAAGACAGCATTATGACCCACCACGGACAGTGTGCTTCCATTGAATTCTCCACTCTGAAAAACATAAGTGACCGCCATTAACAGTTGAAGATCCTCTTGACTGGCCAGCGTGTACAGACCCTGAGCTCTGCCCAACAATTTTGAGGTGGGTAAGGGACCTTCTGTCAACAGATCGTCAATCACCAATACGGATCCAAAGAAAGTGGGCGAAGATTTGGTCGATGGAGCGTGGGCTACCTCCACGGCCGTCACGTTCTGTCCTGAAACTTTGTCATGGAAATAGAATTGCAGATTGCTTATTTTTTCCTTTCCTGCTCTCAATTTCGCAGCCGTCTCAGTCCGTTGTGAGGCAAAGATGATAATTGTGAGTAACAGTGCAAATGCTCCAGAATGACGATGCAGCTCCATCACCCCCAAATGTTGAGCTTCTGAAAGATCGGCTGCACTTTCAACAAGTAAATAGGGCAACAGCTACTAAGCATTTAACCTTAATGAGATTTAATACATTAGGGGTTTAGAAGAGTAATTAATATAATTAGTTAAATACATTTAATTAACTATATAGAAGAAAGGGGGAATATAATTAATTCATTAAAATTAACTATATAGCTAGGGTCAATTAATTAAATAAGATTTAATTAATTAAAGGGACAAATGTCATAGGAGTATAAGGGACGTTTTTAGACGTCTACACTTTGTAGCAAGAACATCCTCATTAATTTTCTCTCACAATCTAACCATCTTCCTACTTTCTCTTTCACAACTCAACTAACTACATCCTAGCCATCTATTTCCTCAAGACCAATTCTTAGCCATTGATTCTTGCCACATAAGATTAGAATCATGAATTGCCTATAAAAGGATATCATTCCCATTCATTTGAGACTAATTAGATATTTCAAAGGATAAGTTTGTGATTTGTGCATTTCTCTTATTGAGTTCTAATTGTGTTCTTTTGGATTTCATCATGATTGTCATCTTAGTATTATCATATATTACAATCCTTTCATCTTAGCTATATCATTAGCATCATTTTGATCATATTAGATTATAGCTTCCATCCATTTATCTTCAATTTAGTTTTGCATCCTACATTCCACCTAGTTGTATTTTGAGCACCACATAATTCAACCTCTTTTTAGTAATCTCAGAAGTGTTAATAGTTCTAAGAGGAAAAAGGCAAAGAAAATAGATCTCAAGAGGAAGAATGACAATGGAACATGTTCAAGGTAATAGGTAAATGGTAAAGTTTTTTGTATTTAGCTTATTTATTACTGTTTCATTATTGTACTTGATAAAGGTAGGATTTTTAAATTATTTTGTGGTGTAATGCATAAATATTCTTTAGTTCATTTCAAGCACACAATTTCCATCCATCTTCTTGACACTAGGATGTATAGAATATAGGCACAATGTGCCTCTGACAACACCAAGGAACGAAGATCACCTAAACCCAACACATAAATACAACCAAGGTGTTACACAAGTTTGTTTAACTCTAAGGAGTAGCCTACAAATTGACCCTCAAGGGCTCTCTCAGACTTAATCTCCGCTCCCACTTCTGAGCACCAAGTGTCACCAGATAATGCCTCAAGAGTACAACTACACAAATCCACACCAAGTACCAAATTTAGGATCTCATGCCTCCTACTCAAGGTATTTGAGACAACATTCTATTCCCCCTTGATGTAGTGAACATCAAAATCATAGTCAAAGTGGAACTCCATCCAACAATGCTATCATGAATTTAGGTTCAATTGAGTAAATATGCATTTCAACATATGATGATCTCTATGCAACTCAAATCAATAATCTAAAAGAAAATGTGTTCCACACACAAGTTCATGCAATATCGCAACTAACTCCAAATCATGGGTGGGATATTTCAACTAATGTTCCTTGACTTTATGGGACTTATATGCAATCGCTCATCCCTTGTGTATAAGAATTGCCCCCACACCCTCCAACCAAAAACTCACATACAAGATCTAGAATTGCCAAGATAGGTGCACTCGTCGATTGCTCCTTAAGAGCCTAAAAAGCTACCACACATATGGATCTAAGCACAAACTTATTTTTCCTCAAAAGAGAAGTGAATGTGCCAACTGAGAAAAATCCTTCATGAATGGGCGGTAGTAACCCACTAAACTCATGAAAGTATATGCCTCTTAAATATTGGTGACCATTGTTGGCCAATCAATAATGGCCTAGATCTTTGAAGGATCCACTGCAATACCCTCTCTTGGGATAATATTCACCAAATACTTCACCTCAGTTTGGAAGAACTCACACTTGGCCAAGTTTCCATAAAGCTAATGGTCATGTAGACACGACAAAATCTAATGCAAATGGCCGTCATGTTCCTCCATCTTCCTTGAATATATCAAAATGTCATAAAAAATACTAGGACATATCGGTCAAGGTAGGTGTGAAGCACTCCATTCATCAAACTCATGAACACCAATGTACCATTGGTCAACCCAAAGGGTACAATTGTGAACTCATAATGCCCATATTGGGTACGTAGAGTTGTCTGATATGGCCCTTGGCCAAGAACTCCTTCAACTATAAACAAAACTCACTCAACTCCTAAGTGATCATATGATACGGTGCCCTATAAATAGGCTCTACTCCAGGAATGAGATCAATGCAAAAATCTATGTCGCACTTAGGTAGCATGCTTGGAATCTCACTGAAGAACACATTTGCAAAATCATGGAGTAGATGATCATCAAGAGATACCTCTTGACTCTCCCATTGAGGTACCTCACAAAGACTACAAACAACTGACATCCCTATCACATACTTTGCTTCAATTGCTTAGCTTAGATCATGCGAAGTGAAATAGGCCTCTAGACCCCTACAAGCTTAACATGTTTTCCTATGTCATCTAAAAAACATACTAACTTATGTCAACAATCTATACAAGCCTGTGGGATGCTAACCAATACATATCTAAAAGAACTCCATAGGATCCCAAGGGTAGGATGGGAAAATCAACAATGGTGGTGAAGATGTCCAACTCCAATACATAAACATGAACTAAAGAGTTAACGACCACCTTACAACCTATGGCTAACTCTACCTACCAACTATCAACCTACCTTGTTGCCAGTAGCCCACATTGTTCCACAAGAAAAGGGGAAATAAATGAATTTGAAGCACTAAAATCAAATAAAATTGAGGTATAAATCCTACACAACACACCTATAGGCTCCACTACAATGCCATGATGCTCAACCTTACAATTATCAACTATCACAAATACTTTGTTGGACCTACCTACATCCCCTACTATAGGCTCTAAAGAAGCTAACTTCTAGCTAGATCTTGGAATTGATCTTTGAAGGCAATGAACAACTATGTGACCCTAGTCTACAGAAACACCCTCTTCTACCATAACTATGACCTGCAAAAGGTACACTCAATTAAAAGAAACTACCTTTGCTAGAGCTCTGTTGACCGCTCTAAGGTGTAATCCTAGCTACACATCTACGAGATCTATCTCTAGGACACTAACCACCATGACATCCTGATTGGTCACTACTAGAACCTTGCATGTGGGAACAAACGTAAGAGAACCCCTCATAGAGCTAACAAACTATTATACTTTCAAGGTAGAGTATGACTAGAAAAGAACAAAAATGTTAAAATTTGGTGATATCAAAATTATTCCTTCTCTATCATTCTAGCACTAAGTGTCTTCATCCCTCCACATTCAATTTCCTAGCTAATAGCATTTAATTATTTAACTATCACTTTCACAATAGTCATTTAATAGGAGAGGACCATGCCCAATATTTTTAATATTAAAAAATTAGTAATTGTGACATGTTCGTGTTGATCACAAGTAGTGATAATTGAGCAAAATATTTTCACTAGATCTAAGAAGCAACACAACATGTGATGCCCCATCAACACACCAATTAAACATGACATAGAGCACAACCATGGGTCTAACTTTTTTGGGGGTCATTTTGGACACCTCAACAAAAGCATGCTAATATGGCATCATATTTGATGATGGGAATAAAAGATCTTAATTATGAGCAAAGGACTTGCCAAATAAACTACTATAAAAATTCAAGAAAAATTGAAATTACCATATAAAATTTTGCGAAACTTGAAGTTAAGATGCCCAATTATGAATCTTCTTCCCAATTGCATATACTTTTTAACAGTGTCAAATCTCATTTCTATCCTCTTATGCTTTTTACTACCATTCTATGAAAATATGATTCAAAACATCCATATTGAAGACACTTACACTTTTAAATCTAGAAACAATAACATAGATCCCCACACCATTAAATTTTTTCCCTCGAACTTTTCTCACTAATATATAATTTTCTAACCGACATAAACTTCATAACTCACAAAGTACTAATTTCATGTGGATGCGAGAACGAAATGTCTACAGCCCAGAGGATTCCTTTATATTTTGCTTATAAATTAAATTAAAATTGCAAACCAGTTGTAACGTATTTTTTAATTTAATTAACAAAAGGCAAATAACTTCACCAGAAGATTTGCATCATGAGCCACACAACCCCTAAAATCAAACCTGCTATTTCCTTATTCTTTCAAGAACGAATGCAAGAGACAAAATGCATCCATTATTATCACCTAAAACAAAATTCAAATTCTTGAAATTTCCTGGAACAAACAAATTGATGCAATCGAACAGACCAAATACTTACTATATTCATGCTCCCCAACAGAGGATTGAATATCAATCAGCATAACTAATACTAATAATGAAGCACAGTGACATTATAATGGACAATTGCATTCCCAGCCTCGATGTCGAAGGAGTGTGTGTGGGCGAGGGCATATCCTCGAGCCAGCCTGAATTTCCCACTCCCTCCAACAATTGGCATTTCCCTAACCTCGTTAAAGACAGCATTATGACCCACCACGGACAGTGTGCTTCCATTGAATTCTCCACTCTGAAAAACATAAGTGACCGCCATTAACAGTTGAAGATCCTCTTGACTGGCCAGGGTGTACAGACCCTGAGCTCTCCCCAATAATTTGGAGGTGGGTTCGGGCCCTTCCGTCAAGGGGTCATCAATCACCATTACGGATCCGAAGAAAGTGGGCGAAGATTTGGTCGATGGAGCGTGAGCTACCTCCACGGCCGTCACGTTCTGTCCTGAAACTTTGTCATGGAAATAGAATTGCAGATTGCTTATTTTTTCCTTTCCTGCTATCAATTTCGCAGCCGTCTCAGTCGATTGAGAGCCAAAAATGATGATTGTGACCAGCACTGAAAATGCCCTGAACTGTGGATACAAACCCATCTTCTCCAAATGCTGGGGTTCTGAAAGATTGGGTACTCTGTCAACAATAAAACAGGGCATCAAACATAGCTTTGATATTTGGGTTTGTTCCAAAAGAGTTTCAGACCTCTGACCCGCTGCAGAGCATCTATGTTTAAACTATGCAAACAATGGGGTGGGTTTTAAAGGCTGATACTCTTTCAACGTGTTGATGGGCCAAAAATAACTTTAATGATTGACCTTTTTCCAAAAGTATCAAAGCTCTGACGTACTGCAGGGCATTATGTTTAACCTTGGTTGTACTCCTGAACCAAAATAGCATTGGTTGTGTTATTTATTGACTTTTGTTTGTTATTGTTGGATTTTCCGATGGTTGTTCACCGACTGTATTTGCTTTTGAAGATCACGTATTGCCCGAGAAGTTCAGACTGTTAAACGTCACGGAAGTTCTGTGAGGCAACTATAAATTTGGGAGGTCGATTTTTTATTTTATTTTATTTTATTTTATTTAAATGCACCAAAGATAGGTAAGTATCATTTCTAATGAATGGTTTATAAGGTATACTTTGTTGAAGGTTTTGTAAATGGGATTGTATGGAAAGTCTTAATGCTTCATCTAGATGCAATGAGTGCTAAGTGTTCCATTCATTCTCATGAGAGATTGGTTCTTGCTAACCACTACTCATGAAGCATAGGTCAATGAGTTTGACTCAAAAACTACACAGTTGAATCTTGATAGCAATTATAACAAGATTACTAATGGATAATGACTTTAAACTACATAGTTTAGAGCACTAACTAATGGTTTAAACATATTGTAGCAACAATAATCACATGTTCTTGCAATATAATATTTGACTTAGATAGTGGCCGTCTTAGAGACTAAAAGATAATTCTATACAAATAATTGTCTAAATGGCAGTTTACACAGATCATAAAAAATTAATAGTTGTAACATTATTAAAACAAGTGCCACATAGTGACTAGTACTCGCCATAATTATTAATTATTAATAGTTATAATATAAGTATTATCTAATGTTCATTATTAATTAAAACTAAGGACATAATATAATTATTAAATAATAAAATTATTTATATCTGAAATATAATGTTAAGTGATTAATTATTATTTTAAAAATTAAAATTATTATAATATAATTATAAATATATTAATGAATCTTATTGTAGTTTTTAATTAATATTTTTTTATTTATAATAATCAAATAATAAATTATTATAATTTTAAAAATATTATAATTATCCTAATATATTATATAATGAACTTATAATTATGTATTTTCATTTCTATTTAATATATGATTTTTTCTAATTTAAAATATTTTTAATATATTATTTATTAAATTATTTTTAACATAAAATATAGCATAATCTTAAATATAAAATATATATTAAATTATATATTATTATAAATTATTATAAATAAAAATATAATATTAAAAGATGGGTTGATAAAAAATATTTTTTTTGAAAAAATAGAAACTACCATTTGTAAATTAAACATTTAGATTTGAAAAGTGCTAAATTTTTATACAAAATAAGTGTAAAAAATGATGCAATATGCTGAAAAGTGTCATAAAATTTGTAAATATTTTTCATTCCGAAAATCTCGTGTATAAGACTCAAATTGGTTTAGCCAATCATATCATCAAAAAATAATTTTTCTCATTTATAAACTTTATTTAAACTATAGAAAATATGTTATTTTTAACTAAATGAAAAATGTACTAAATTGTAATTGGTGCAAACAAGTACCTTTAATCACTACTTAAAGTAAGAAATCCAAATAATGATGCAATAGTACTTGCTTAGCTATCGGCAAGTACTTTAATAAGAAACATATATGATATTTATCAAATATATAGATTAGATTTTTAAATATAAATAAGAAATATAAAATATATTGATATCAATATATTACAAAATATATATTTAAAGATTTTATAACTATTTATAAAAATAAAAACAATAAATAATAAATAGAAGAAGACACTAAAGTACATTATATACATATAAATATATCTTGTTATTATAAGATTGGGGATCTCAACAATACACTTTTAATAGAATATATATAGACTAAAGCTTGGTCTATTAAAATTGGACATGATATGTCCATTATTGCATCATATATCAAGTCTATAACATATGCAATAGTGGACTTGTCATTCAAAAATTTACTATAGTTTGACATTTTGTTTAATATTAAAATGTGTAATTAAAAAAAAATGTGAATTTTGCACTTACTATTTTCATAATGAGCCAATAGAAATAACAAATTCACAGTTATTTAAAATATAAAATAAATATAGACTATAAGATTTTTGTTCAAATTTGTTAATTTTATGTGATGATTGTCTATGCTAATGGAAAAATTAGATTTGTTGAATTCAAATGAATGCATAAGTATTCTTGCCTTTGAGGAACTAATATGTTGAATATTTTAGAAAAATGCATATTTCAAAATGATACTTTCAAATGTAATAGAAAAAGAGATTTGAATGTCTAATAGTGAATTAAGAAAGGGAATGAGTTATATTGTCTTAGATAGATATTCCAAATGGTAGTAGATTAAAGATTGATATATCATTGAATCTGGAGTGAGATGAATGCAATGTATAGAGTAGTGAAGATTGAATCTTCATGTATAAGATTAACTGATTTGTATGCACCACAAGGTATTCTTAGAGACACATACGTATGCAAGAACATACATGTATTTTGAAAATCACACATAATTATTTTAAGAAGTAATACCTAATATTTAGTTGATGACTATTTGTTTGATTAATACATAACAAGATTTGTTTATAAAAACATGATGCCTTGATCATAATCCAACATAATATAGTTACAACTATATTGGTGTTGTTAAAATAAGTCATGTATTATAAGACTAGCATTCAATAATACAATGATTAGTTAATTATAAGATATTGTTCTCATGATTGGTTTATAATTGTAGAAGAAAACACAATTTATCTATTTATTAATTAGTATTATCAATAATCACATTATTAGTCTAAATAAATCATCACAATTTCAACCAATCTTCTATATGGTTATTTTTGCCAATCTTTTTTTAATGAAATCAATGCATTTGGCAAAAAAGGGGAGAAAATGTAGGGATGAAAGTGACAAAGCTAGAAATGCATCAATCAGTCATAAAACACAATATTTTAACCTATTTATACAATTTTCATCTTCATTTTCCACATATTGTACAACTATCAATTTAAATTTCTGTTCAAATTTTTGCCAACTATCTTACAATATGCTCCATTTCTGCCAACTATCTTACGATATGCTTCATTATTTTTGATTTATTGTCTTTTCAACCATTGTAACCTATAGTAAAATGAATGATTAAATAAAATTAAAAGAATTAAAAATACTTTACATAAGTTATTACAAAAGAATTTTCAATTTATTGGATTCAACCTAAATTTCAAAAAACTAGAAATATCTCTAAGTTACATGTCTTTACATATAAAAAAGTTTGCCAATATATTTCAAAGTATGCATCTTCCATATGAGAAGCTCTACATTTCAAACAAAGAAAATAGCACATAACTCAATGGTAAAGTGCTCCAAGATATCATGAAGTGGCTTGAACTATCTTTTAATTTGCAATGAAACTTTATAGAATAAAATAAAAATCTAAAAATAATAAATGAAATAATATTATATGTCTAGTTTTAGTAAAAATTTGCAATAATTGTTTATGTAATAATATCACAATCTATTACGCAAAAATATATTGTTGAGGTTAATTTTATAGAAATAATTTTTAAATATTATAAAAACTTACTGAAAAAATTGTAAATTCAAAAGTTATGTTGTTGATTAACAAAAAAAAATATATAAATAAGCATTCAATAACAATAGTGGTTAACATCTCAGAGATACTTTAAAATAGAGCACGATTTTGAAGAATTTAAAACAAGAATGGAAATAGAAGCAAATAATAAAAATATTTGTCAATTTTGAAATTTCAGAGGTATAGCTGATATTGACAAATAGAAATATTGTTTATTTTTTACCAAGCTTTAGAAAATCTGGCACTACATGGATAGTTGCAGCAATCAGTTGGTCTCTTTCATCTTCATCCAAATAAGCCTACATTTTGAGAGGTTCACTGGAATTCTTAGAAGAAAAAGCATTGGTACGCTATGAAGAAGCAAACCATTGATCAATGCTTTAGTTGTATGAACTAGATAAATATTTTTGAGTATGATCGAGGAAATGCAAGAAGATGTAAAGAGATTTTGGATGACCGAGAGGGGTAATATTAATTAAAGAAAGAGGGGTGGGTACGAAGATAGCAACTATGTGCATGCATGTAGACATCATGAGATGGAGGAGGAGCATTGCAGTTGCACTGTGATTTTGTAAGGATAAATGAATAGGTCGCTAAAACCATAAATTATATAAATGTTTGGATAAATTATTTGCTAAAACATTTGGCATCAGACGCTTGAATCACATGCACGTAGGGAAGAAAAATACAGGAAGTCGTTAGTTCAAAAAATAGCTTCATTGATAAAATGAAATTGAAAAGCAATAGCATATCTCTGTAGGTTTGGATTTTTCCTGCTATCAGAATTTTAATTTTTTTCCCAATTCTAAATGCTAAATGAGGAAACACAATGATAGAAAATATTAAAAAAAAACTTGGGATTTCCAAGAAAAAAATAGAGATAAGATTGGAAACAAAAAAAGTAACTTAAGTAATAGGAAAGAAAGTCAGATTGGTTTGCATAGGTGGAAAACTAAAATTACGGCAAAGAGGCTGACAATTTTCTAGGAGAAAAATATATTTTCAAGGAGCAAAGCTCCCAAAAATAGCCTATCGGCTAAATATATGTCATTCTAATTCAACAATTGAGAAATATATACAAGAGTCTTTTATTTAAAGATATATTTTTTGTAATTACTATGGATATCGCGATTAAATTTTAGTAAAATTACCGAAAAAAATAAAAATAAAAAAAATAACTAAAGAAAACTAGAAAAATGTTATTTTAATAATTTTGTACTAAGTACATATTGACCTAAAATCTATCCAATAACTTATATGCACCTAAACAAGTCTATACAATGAATTGCAACAAAATATCACACTATATTACTAAATTATTGAGTTCTAAAACTTTTTGAAAAAAAATTAGTTACACTTTGTGAGCCTTAAATGGTCAAATTTGTCCCCCCCCCCCAAAAAAAAAAATTGTCAAAATGGCTTATAATTCACTAGAGTAATTATGATAATGTGTAGCTGTTTGATATCTTGAATCTATAAGAAATGGTTTCAGATAGACACTAGATAAAAATTATGGCCTACAAAAGTTCTTGCATCATTCTCTTCTACT
>BSBK01006497.1:0-110000 GCA_027943335.1 Chamaecyparis obtusa
CATATGTATATATGTATATTATATATAGTAGTGTGTGTGTGTGTGTGTGTGTGTGTGGTGAAAAGGGAAGCAATACAATAGGATAGATCACCTCTCTTTTTTCAAGATTCAACGTTTGGAAGGAAGATGACGCAATAGGCTAGCAAGGTCTCAACAATAAATGGGTTAATGATCCTTTTTTAAATATGTACTTTTGAAATGGGAAATGATTAATAAAGAGAAAAAAACATATTAGGAAAGATTTATATACCACTAGAAATGAAATAGGAACTATACTAGTTAGATCTTAATAAATGATAGATGGAGTCCTGAAAGTAGCCGCAATAACTTTGTTGAGATCTTGACATTGTAACCCATCTACCTATCATTCTAAACTAGTTTCTGAGGTTATACAATGGTTGAATTGATCTATGTACCAGGTATAGAATAGATGAGTAGATCTATACGCTGACTTTTTGCCTCAAACTTTCAAGGTTTCTTCAACTATTGTTGATCTTCCTAGAAACAATTTGATAATTTTGCAACATAGTTTTGCACACAAAAAATGTGGAAGAACTTTGGGAAAATGGGTCTACCCTAGTCAACCCTTATTTATGCATCAACCCTGAAAATGTAATGAAATTGCATAAATGAAAGATGAAATAGAAGCTATATCTAAATCAAAAATCACCTCATGTCTTGATGATGAAATCCATCTTTACATGTGATCACAAGTGTTAATGCAATAGATTGGATTTCACAAATACCCAAAAGGAACTCATGAAAAATAGCGTTGTGAAATAGATGTAGTTTTCCAAAACACTTGATAAATGTTAGCCCCTATTCTAACTAGCCAAATTTTAACTTTTTGTTAAATAGATTACTTGGCTAGTCGAATACTTGTGTTTCTTACTTGAGTTTCAAGATTTGTTGTCATGTTGTTTCAGTTGATAGCCAACATTTGTGAACTTTATTTTGAGGTCACTATATCAGTGTCTCATTTCACAAAAGGATTAAATTCTCCCTAAATGCTCAATTCCATTTAATCAAGATAGGTTTGTGATATAAAGTTCATCTCAGGTGCAACATTGAAGATAACCACATATGGGACACATCATATACGTTGGTATAAATGAAAAAGTAGTTAGAACTTTAAAAATGTGAAGTCTTTAGCAAACTGAGTTGAAGGAAACATTCTTGATGCTACTATGTCAAGTGTAGCTAGTCTTTATGCCACCTACATCTTTGTTCGAAGACTTCACTACTTCAATATTTTTTTCAATTGGTTGTGAAAATGATTAAATAATTTTTTTATCCATTTTGGGGTTTGATCACAAATATATCATTTATGATTTAGCAAGTTTTAAGGGGGAGAACATTTATTCAATAAAAAAAGCACCCATTTTCCCCATTTAACATATTTCCATTTCAACAAATAAAGTTTACAAAATCCTTAATGTACTCTCACAATCCACTCATCAGTGGTTTAAAAAAGATGGAAAACTTTCGAATGCATTCCAATGTTAGCTGTTATTAATATTTTCATTGGCCTTTTTGATTAATTTTAAAAGTGTCTTAAATCACCAAAGAAGTTATGAATATGCCCTTCAATATAGATGAGAGCATAGTGAATTTGTGACTTGTTTTAGTTTCCTAAGTATTGTCAAACACCAATAAAAGAAGATTAAGATTGCTAATTTGATTATTTTAATAGTTTTCAAATGGCTCAAATTATGGACAAGATTGTGGAACAGATTTTCAATATCATCCCCTTAAGAAATGTGCTCTCATAGAATGCACCAACCTAAAGGTGTGCTATATATTTTTTATGCGTTTGAAACATGTTCAAAAGATTGAAATAGCTTTCATTGAGGAATTTTGAAAGTTTCAAAAGATGAGTATAATATTGATAACAAGGAATTGTTGGTGTTGAATCAACTATTTTGATAGTTTTGCAAACTAGTTCAAAATACCAATCAAAGTTTAAAAAAAATTACTATAAAAAGTGTATATGCACTTTGTGCATCACATTTTATGCAACTTGATAATGTTACAACAATCCCACAATACCATGTCCCACTTTTTGGCCAACTTGACACTGAGATGAACATTTTGAAAAAAAATCTTTACTTTTGAACACCTATTGCTGCAAAAAAAATTAAATTTTAAATATGATGTAAGCTAGTGACCCTTTGCATTTTGTTTCTACTTTCTAAAAATATATTTTGGGATATGTTGAGGATCATGGTATCCTGAAAAGTGGCAATGGAAAAAAAAGCATTTTCTATCTTGCCAAACACACCAAAATCATGTTGACTTTTTGTATGGGTCAAATGAAATTTGAATTTGGTTTGGTAATACCAAAACAAATCGAATACTTGTGAATATTGGGTATATGATCCAAATCAGATACCCATTATGAAATCAAACACCCATTTTGAAATCGAATACTTGTTTGAAGAAAATAAAATAAAATATTTTAGTAAACTGGGAATAAATTTTGTGTTTGCTTATTGAAATTTTGGTTATTTACAAGCATTGGAAAGGTGATTAGGATACATACAATATGCATAAGGTAATTTTATTAGATTATATACCAAAACTTAATTATAATCATTTGAATTGAATCTATAATTTTGAAACTTGTAATAATCACAACTATTGCATAGAAAATCACTTCATTTTTTCTTCCATAACAATTGACATAGTTTCCACCCTTGACAGAAGGAGAGGGAAAGGAGAAGACCTGCCCACCCCCAGGGGCTAATGCGATGGAAAACCCAGAGGGAAAAAACTAGGTGTTAGAGGAAGGCAAGATAGCTTCCCCCTTAGAGAATGAAATGGTGCACCCTGACCTCGGTTCTCCAAAATCTCTGCTAATAGAGGAGCCAAAACCACTGCCAATGGAGTCATTGGAAATCCCCCTGATGGTCTCCTTGAAGATGAGTGAGATTAGCCAGATTGCATTGGAACAGCCGGCCATTGTGGTTTCTCTTGAGCTAAAATCCCCCAAATCATATTCAAAACCTCCCCCATAGCTGGAGAAAAATATCTTCCCTTCCTCCAACTCTCTAGATGGAGATTGTTGTGTGGAGGAAGAGGATGGGGAATGGAAAATGCAAAAAAGAAAACCAAGCCCAAGAAGGCTGATGTGGGGATGGAGACACCTAGAGGAAGGTCATCAGACCATGCCAAGAGATCGAGAGGGACTATAAGGGATGTTGCAGCAGGTAGGCAACAAACCCTGGAAACAATCTTCAAATATAAGAAATGATCTGTCTCTCTTAGAATGTTAGACATTTAAATAGCTCCCTTAAGCAAAGTGTTGTTAAACATTACATTTTTAATCATAAGTTGGATATTCTACTCATCCAAGAAGTTAAGATGACTGCCAGTAATTTTTCCACGTTGGCTTCCAATGTTTGGCCCGGGGCCATTTTCCTTTATTCTGAAGCCTCTGGGGCTTCCAGAGGTATTGCTATGCTCTAGAACTCCAACACTATCATGGGCCATCAGCTCGCCTCCTCTCTAAATTTCCTTGCGGTTACTTTTAGGATGAATGGGCTTGAGTGGCATCTATTCAATATTTATGTCCCTAATGCTCAGTCTAGCAAGGCTTCCCTTTGGTTTGACCTATCCTTTTGGATAGACCAGGACACCTCTGCTAAGTACTTATTGACTGGTGACTTCAACACCCCACTCTACCCCTCATAAAAATGTGGTGGGTTAATGGACTACTTTGATAATATGGGGGACCTAGCGGATTTTATCTCCTTCACCAGCCTTCTGGACATTTCTCTCAAAGGAAACCCCTTCACATGGATAAACAATAGGAAAGGAACCCATCTCATCCAAGTGCATCTCGACTACTTCCTAGCCACCTCTTCGTGGGACCTCTGCTTGACTTCCACCTTGTCCTCCCTCCTGAAAACTACCTCTGATCATAACCCCCTCCTTCTCTATTGGAGTGACTCCCCTAGATTTGGCCCATCCCCTTTGAGATTCAAAATTATGTCATGCTCTCACCCCTCCTTCAGAGATCAAGTGAAATCCTAGTGGGCCACTAACATCAAAGGCACTACCATGTTCAGGATTGCCCAGAAACTGGAAATCATCAGAAGAGAGGTCAATGGCTAGAGTAAAAATAACTTTGATGATTTCCATAAAGAGAAAAAGGAGCTGATTGAAACCTTAGAGTCCCTTTAGGCCTAGTTGGCTACAAGAAGCCCCCCACCCCAGATATAGGTGGAAGAGGAATCAGCTCAACACAAATGGCAGGAAACTCTAAAAAAAGAGGAAATCTACTCAAAGCAATGATCCAGAATACAGTGGCTTGCTAAAGGGGATAGAAACATGACCTTCTTCCACAGGTCTACCAGTAATCACAAAAGAAGAAACACTATCAATTCTATCAAGGATGAGGGAGGGAATGAAGTTACAAAGAAAGACAAAATCATTCAGGTTGTGACAAACTACTTCAAGGGATTGTATTTGAATGAAGGACAACTGTGCCCGGTCAACACCCAAAATCAACTCCTGGACCCCATCTAAATTGCCATAACTCACAGTGATAAGGATGAGCTCATGAAATGGGTGTCTAAGGAGGAGGTCAAGACTGCGGTCTTTTCTATGGGTGCCTACAAAGCCCTGGGACCTGACGGATTCCCCCTAGCCTTCTTTTAGGAGTACTGGGATATTTTGGGATTTCATGTTACCCGTGTTGCCAAAGATTTTTTCATAATGGGGAAACTCCTAAAAAAACATAATAAAACCTATATCGTGCTTGTCCCTAAGCACAACAACCCCACCTCTATGCTGGACTTTAGGCCCATCAACATTTATAATACTTTCTACAAGATTCTCACTAAGATATTGGTCAATAGAATGAAGCCCCTTCTAGATAAGATTATCAACACAACTTAGAAAGGTTTTGTCCTGAGAAGGCAGATCCTTGATGCAGCCATATCCACTCATGAAATCATCCACTCTATGGACAGGAGCAACATTCTAGGTATGGCCTTCAAACTCGATATCTCTAAAGATTATGATAAATTTAATTGGTCATTCTTGCTAAAAATCCTTTCTAGGATGGGTTTTAATGAGAAGGTTATCCACATTATCCAAGAATGTACCCAAACTATTAGCTTCTATGTCTTAGTCAATGGTACCCCTAGTAGTTTCTTTAAACCTGAAAAGGGGCTCAGGTAGGGAGATCCCCTCTCACCCTACCTTTTTATTATGGTGGCTAAAGTCCTCACCAGGAACCTGACTATGCTATCCTCCATGAGGAGAATAAAAGGTGTCCAACCTACCTCCACTCTTCATCAAGTTGTGTTGGAGCAATTTTTGGATGACACTTTCCTCTTTGGATACTACTCAGTGGTTGAGGCTAGACAGTGGAAACAAATTGTGGAAAATTATGCTTGGGCTTCCAGACAGTGTATTAACTATCATAAAAGCTGAATGTTCTTCTTCAATACTCCCATAGAGATAAAAAATAGAGTGCTTCAAGTCCTGGACTGTCAGTTAGCTTTTCTCCCTTCTACCTACCTTGGTCTCCCTCTCACTATTAAAGAGGTGTCCTAAGAATTTTGGAACTCCATCCTAGAATGAATGCAGAGGAAACTTGTTGGATGGAAAGGGAAGATCCTAAGAAACTTTGGTAAACTTCAACTGGTGGCTTCCACTCTCCAGGGGATCCCGGTCTACAATCTATCTCTCTTCAAGATAAAAAACAACATGGTAGACAGATTAGAAGAAATTCAGAGAACTTTCTTATGGCCTGGCTCTGAAGAAAAGAAGAGGACGTCCCTAGTCAATTAGGATACTATCTGTCTCCCAAAAGCCAGGGTGGCTTGGGCCTGAGGAGAATTGGCTTGATGAATAGGGCCCTTACCATGAAAGTGGCCTAGAAACTCATAGAAGGGAAAGCAGATTGGTGCAAGATAATGGAAGCTAAGTACCTCCAAGGACATCCCTATGGGATGATGTATAATGATAATGACCTCCCCAATGGATTCAAACTTTGGGAAAACATCTATAAATGTAAAACCTTGCTTTCTAAAGGTGCTTTCTGGCAGCTTGGAAATGGGAGATCCATTAGATTATGGAATGACTATTGGGTTCTGAACTACCCTAACCTTGGTCATAGATTCAACCCCCTCATGGACTACCTCAGGCCTATCCTTGGCAATAGAACTTCCAACTACATCACTAAAGGGAATTGGAGGGATATATCTAATCTTGTCAGAGATAGACCGGAGCTTCAATACTTGGCAAATGAGATTATGGAAATCTTGAGGAACATTAGAATCCTGAGGCTTGGTGGCCAAGATTCCATCATCTAGGCCCCTACCCAAGCTGGTACCTTCTCGGTCAAAATGACTTACAACCCACTTCTGAAGGAAGAGAATAATTCGGGGGACTGGAAGAAGGTGTGGATCCCTCAGCTCACACTAAAAATCAATTTCTTTTGGTGGAACCTTATGCATGGTAAATTATTAATTTGAGACAACCTTATAAAAAGGGGCTTCTCCATGGTGAGCAGGTGCGTCTTATGTAAAAAGGAGGAAACGGTGAACCACCTTTTCATACACTATGATTACACCGCTAACATTTGGCAAGAAGTGATTGGAAAGTTAGGAATCTTGTGGGCTTTAGGTAATGATGTCCACCAGTTCACCAACTAGAGATCCCTCCAATCATCCCCTCCTCTAGCTCCTTTAGTGAATTCTGGCTCCTCACATCTGTTGGACTATTTGGAAGGAAAGGAACAACATGATTTTTAGGGAGTCTAGTAAACTGCCTGAGACTTGCCTCTATCTTAGGTCTAAGCTACTTTGCAAGAACACTAGTGTGGCTAAGTGGAAACTCCCCTTAGCACCCCCCTCTAGTTGGGAAATTACAATGGCTGATAAATGAAACCTTTTGACTGGCTTGTCCAAGTTTGACGACACCAAGCTAATGGCTAGAAAAGCTACCAGATGGGCTGCCCCGCCTAGAGGCTGGATCAAATTAAACTTCAATTGGGTGACTAATAACCTCACCCAAGGTGGGGGAGGTGTGCTAAGAGACCATAATGTCACTTTCCTCTTGGTGTATGTGGGGCCGCTCAATAACTGCAGTGTCAATCAAGCCAAAGGCATGGCTCTTCTATGGGGGATTGAGTTTACCACCCAAATGAACATCAGACTACTAGAAATTTAGGGTGATTCCAAAGTGGTGGTGGAGGCTATCAAAAGAAGAGGTAATGCGAGGTGGCATGTTAATTCCATTATTTTGGAAATTGGGGAGCTCCTCAACAATCTCCAATGCAAGATATCCCACACATATAGAGAGGGAAATGCGGTGGCAGATTTGATGGTTGCTATTGGTCTCAGGAAAACCAAACTTAGTAATTGGAAGGTGGTTTGCGAACTACCTATGGTGACTTAGCAACTGATCAAAGAGGAAATAAATGGTATCACTAAAATTTAAAATGAGCCAGACTGTCATCCTTGTCAAAGGCCCTACCTTGATTACATGTTGGTGCAAGCTGATGATTTTTGTGATTATGATTAAGAATCCCCAAAACCCCATAAAGAACCATAATTTCCTTTCATGCATATACTTGTGGAAAGATAGATGTTCACATCAATAGGTTTTCTTGGCTAATAAGGATAGCAAGTGCAGCTATGGCATAACTGCTAATTATGGCACCTGGAGATCCATTGGATATCACCGTACAGAGCCCGACTCCCAAAAAAACTACCCAAGGCTAGCCTTTTGAGTATAATTTTTTCTTGAATTGGCTTATTCAGAACAACTAGTTTAATACTCTCTCTCAAGAAGCTTGACCCTTTGATTCTTAAGAAATTCTAGCGAAGGACAAGGAGACTATCAACATGGGAGGAAATACTTTACACATTAAACCAAATAAGATTGATGGGGTTTTCACCTCTGACCCTCTAGTGACCCACTATTGTAAAGAGAGTGGTATCTAGGGTTTCATGGAATGCATGAAAGGTGGACACAATGAACAAATATCCAAGTAGTTCATCTCATCCTGGAACAATAGGAAGGTCTCTGTTGGGGGCATTCACTTCCAGATTAATGAGGAGGTCATTTCTAAGGTGACGGGGCTCTCTATGGATGGTCAAAAGTACAAAAAAACCAATAGGATGCTGGACCCTACCATCCTCAACCAATTTTTCAAAGCAGGGGAGAAACTTGTTAAGAAGTCAGGGGTCTTCGAACTATGAGTAGCTTCTAGAGTTCTGGCCCAAGCTGTGCCTCATTGTGATGAAGTATTTCACCCTAGAAAGTAAATTTATAGTGTTCTATTATTACCATTTACCTTTTCTCAATCACATCAGAAATAGGGACCTCATCTCCATTCCCTTTTACCTCCTTCATTCCATTGAAATAAATATCCTGGATATTGAGGAAAACCCTAAAAAACCAACCCCTATTCTCCATTAGGGTCTCCTTCTTTATCTTTATCAATTCCTTAAGGCTATCTACCCTCTACCCCAACCTCCCCTGATTATTCAAGAGGTCACCCAAGAGGATTCCCCTTCAAAAATCGACAATCCCACTCATTCCACCTCCTGCTCCATCCGTGAAATCCAGGAGGCTGATCTTTTCCCTAAAGATGATAAAAGCTGCAAAAGGTGTGTGAAAAACCCTTTCAAAAGAGGGGAGGAGCTTGATGAATCCCATGTCTTTGAGTCCCTAGATGCTAAAGATTTGAAGGATTCTGATAGTACCCCTGAGAATGATAGAAAGCCCAAAAAATGGAGGATCTTGGATAGCCAAGTCAAGCTGGAGGTGGACTTGGGTAGCTTTGGTCACCGTCAGTCTAATAGAATTGTTAAGGAGTAGTGCAAATAAAGAATCAAGGAAATGACTTCGATGGAGAAGTCCCTGTTGAAAAAAGACTCCCACTCCATTGAGTCAATTTTGGGCTCTTCTAATGATCTCCCGAGTCTGAACAAGACTGGCACCACTCCCCCTCTCAACCCTCAATAAACCATGGAGGCTCCCCATAGCACTACCCCACCCCCAGCCTCCCCTCATGACCTTTAGACGAAGTCCCCCACTACTGAGCACAACTTTGCACCTCTAGATGGAAATGACAGATTTAAGGGTACCCTCAAAATGAATTTCTCTAATTTGGACAATGAGATTGTTGGCATCAAACAGGACTTGCAGGATCTCAAGAACCATATTTTAATGACTAAAAAGTTTTCTCTTAAGGTCATGCATGCTTTGGCTATGACCCTCTACACTATGCAAGAGAAACTGGCTGGTGGCAAACTAGATGCCAACAAAGACAATAAAGGCCTCTTCATGCTCCCGTAGGAAGAGTGGAACATGACCCTGATGTCCAAACATCTGGGTGGGAGATTCTAGCTACTGTTGTCATCATGAGGCTTTCATTTTTGGTTGGGCTTAGCCCTAAGTTCTCTTTATTGGTTTCCTATTTAAAGGTTAATCCTCCTAGTTCGTGGTCTAGCCCTACATGGTATGATATTGTTAATTTATTTTCTACTACTTGCTCAAGATACTCGGGTTTGATCTTTTTGAAAAGAACTATTTTGTTTGGTTTTTATAGAGGCAGATTAGACCTTGTTTTTTGTTGTTGTTAAACTAGTGATAAAATGCTCTAGACTAGTGCTATTAATATGGTATTAATGTTCTTCTGGTCCTACTGTACCATGGGCCATCACCCTCTTGATGCTCTTTTCTATCAAAAACAATTGACATAGTTAAAAAGTAGTAAATAATGAAAAAATTACATTATATGTCTTAATGAGATTAATTTTTTCATAAATCATCATATAGGGTTTCCTTGTTGTCTTTGATCCTTTGTAAGCAATTGCCCAAGATGATCTAAGAGAAAATCTCTCTCTCTCTCTCTCTCTCTCTCTCTCTTTCTCTCTCTCTCTCTCTCTCTCTCTCTCTCTCTCTCTCTCTCTCTCTCTCTCTCTCTCTCTCTCTCTCTCTCTCTCTCTCCACCGATACCAATTTATTATAGTATCATCTTAAAATAGAAGCACTTCCATGTTAAGAGCATTTAGCCCTCTGAGTGAGTGGTTTGGGGTCATGTTAAGCACCTTGATCAGGTCTTTTCATGCATCTATCTATTTCACCTCTGTTATGCTTCTCTCCTCCTTATTTCTAGCCTTTTTCGGACCCTAACCTAGGTCAAGAATGATCTCAACCCTAACCTAGGGCACTGTCTACCTCATCCCTGACCCCAGGTCCAATTTTTAGATTCCAAGAATTACGGGATGTCAGGCTTCAAAAAGTTTTTTTTTCCCACTTTTGGATTGGCCATTTCAAGTTTTAGAATGGTAAATCTTTAAATTTCATTTAATTTGGGTCCATTTCTAAGGGTTAAGGTTAATTGGGATTTAATTCCCCAATTTTAGCCTTCTCTAGAGGTTTGTGCCCTAGATCACTATAAAAGGAAAACTTCCTCTCTCATTTTCTCCTTCAATTAACATCACTTTTTGCAATCAAGCATCCACAATCAAGCAATTTCATGATCAAGCTCTCAAGTGCAATCAAGTAAGCAAGAAGAAAAAGGAAAGAAAGAAAGCATTCATTCATCTTCAATCCTAGCATTCAAGCATTCATCAAGGAGATCCATTGTTAGCCATTGAAGGATTCAATGTCTTTGGAGCTCCCTTGAAGATTTCTCCTTCCATATTCATCCAAGCCTCTTCCTATGAAAATATCCATTCAAGATTGGTGTTGAAGATCTAGTGCCATTGATTGGAGACATCCTACATTCATTCCTACATTCATTGGAGCATCCCTACTTGTGGATTCAAGGATTCGAATCCTCCACAAGGACTTCAACATAAGAAAGGTGAATAGTTCCACTTACTTTGTCTATGCATATTGCAATTTCAATTCAATTTCAAGGTTAATTCTTAAATTGGGGTTTGACCAAGGTAAACCCCCCATCCAAACAATAAAAAACCATTTTTCTTCCAGGTATAGGTACAAGACAACAAATTGAACTGCAGATCCAAATACCCTTTACAGTGAACTTCCAAGATCCGCAAATAGATTTTCCATCGAAGTTGTTTTGGGTCAAGGATGACCTTAGAACTATGAAGATTGGGTCCATTCCACCAATCTCCTTTGGGGAGATTCAGATAATTCAGTTACTCATGCGATAATTGCAACCTTAGAACAAGAAGAATCAGATATAGAAGATCCTATAAGAGAACGTCAATGAAAGAATATTGTTCATTTGATGGAGAGAGATGTTACCCTTTATGACATTACAGTTTCCACATCAAGATGTCCCAAACCTTCATGGTGTAAACATCCCAGTTGGGATTCATAAATAGATTTGCATGCTCGTATGAATGGGACTCTCTCTCAGAGCCTTCTATAGTTGACATGAATGTTGATGTCATCCATACGTATAGTTCTCAAGCTGAGGTAGCTGATGATTCATGTGTAGGATTAGAGGGTTTGAATCCATGTGTTGCCTTAGTGGACAATTCTTCACTTCTTCGGATGAATCCTGATTTGGGTAGCTTAGAAGGATACTTGATGGACTCTGACTCTTCGGTCACCAGAGTTGATATCATTTGTATCCATAACCTTGAACCAGCCATTGACTTACCTCTTGCTCATCCTAACCTCATTGATTGGTTCCAATGCCATCAAGAACCTAAGCTCTTAACCTTCGAAAATGACTATGAGATAACTTGTTACTTGAATGCCATTGAACCCGTAGTCTCTTCCACTAGTGAACTAGCTATCAGCATGACAGAGCCAGAGATCAAGTACCTTAGTCAAAAAATAAAAAGAAATGAAAAAAAATAATAAGAGTTATGATGGCAAAAACCACTATGTGGTAGTGTCAGAACCAAAAAAAGTAAAAATAAATGACATATCCAAGGGTGAAAACCTCTTTGAGGTGCCTAAGGATGAGGTACTTGATCATCTCCCTAGCTATTTTCAAGACATATCTTTAGTTCTTGTTGAGCCAACACAAGAAATCAACTTGGGTATAGATGAGGCTCCCTAGATAGTACATTTGGCTCAGTCTTTTTCACCACAAGAAAAATAAGCTTACGCTAAGTTCTTATAGAAAAAGAAGATCAACTTTGCTTAAACTTATTCAGATATGTCAGGGTTGGACACTAATCTTATCATGCATCACTTGTCCATAGCTCTGGGTGTTAAACCAGTCAAATAGAAATTGAGAAAGATGCATCCTCACATGGCTCTTCTAGTCAAAGCAAAATTAGAAAAACTCCTTGGTACAGGATTCATAAGAGCTATTGACTATGCTGAATGGATATCAAACATTGTACCAGTTTCCAAACATGACAAATCCATTTGAATTTGCATAGATTTTAGAGATGTCAATAGAGAATGCCCAAAGGATGATTTTCCACTACCCAATATAGACATGATAGTGGACATGACTGCGGGTTATGAGATTTATTCTTTGATGGATGGTTTTTTTGGATATAATTAGATTAAGATAGCTCTTGAAGATCAAGAAAAGACTGCATTCACTTGTGCATGGGGTACCTATTTTTGGAATGTTATTCCTTTTGGATTAAAAAATGTAGGAGTCACCTATCAACAAGCTATGACAACTATTTTTCATGACATGATGCATAAAAACATGGAAGATTATGTGGATGAAACCTTGGCTAAGTCTAAGAAAAGAGACACACATTTAGATGATTTAGAAGTCCTTCTAGATCGCATGGAACAATTTCAACTAAGGTTAAATCCTAAGAAGTGTGCATTTGGTGTTACCTCTAGAAAACTTCTAGGATTCATCATTTCAGTAAAAGGAATAGAGGTAGACCCTAAAAAAGTCCAAGAAATCATGGATATACCACCTCCTAAAAACATTAGTCAAATGAGGAGTCTTCAAGGATGTCTTCAATCCATAAGGAGGTTCATTTCACAATTGGCAGATAGAGCTCAACCTTTTAACAAGAACTTACACAAGGGAGTCAAATGTGTTTGGAATGAGGATTGTCAAAAGAGCATGGATCAAATCAAGAAATACTTGGAAAATCCTCCTATTTTAATGCCTTCTATCCCAGGGAAACCACTTATTCTATACATTTCAGCTATAGAATCTTCCTTGGGGGCATTACTAGCTCAACTTGATGAACATGGGAAAGAAAGAGCAATATACTACATTAGTTTTACTCTTGTTTCATATGAGGTTAGCTACACCAGCATTGAGAAAGCTTGCCTTGCAGTTGTGCTTACTTCCCAAAAGTTGCGACATTACATGCTTGCACACACAATACACCTCATAGAAAAAATTGATCGACTCAAGTATCTACTCGGTAAGGCTGCCCTCATAGGTAGACTTGCTAAATGGATGATGATCCTTTTAGAGTTTGACATAGAGTACATTGAGCGTAAAGAAATCAAAGGACAAGTTACAGTAGATTAATTGGCTGATTTCCCAATCCAAGATAATGCACCTATTCAAGTTGACTTCCCAGATGAGCATCTCATGTATATGACTGAAAGAACATGGAGGATGTTCTTTGATGGATCTTTTATGCAAAATGGTTCAGGAGCTCGTGTGTTTTTTTTTTCTCCTCATGGGTGCACGATTCCTAAGTCTTGCAAGTTATTGTTCCCATGTACAAACAACATTGCTAAGTATGAAGCTTTAACAAATGGACTTAAGATGACCATAGAATGGAGAATCACCGAGTTACACATCTATGGGGATTCATAGCTAGTAATCAACTAAGTCAATGAACAATATCAAACAAAATATGAGAAATTGGTACCTTATAAGAAAATGGTTGATTCCTTGAAATGATACTTTGCATTTGTCACATTTCAGAAAATCCCTAGAACAGAAAACAAAGTAGGTGATGCTATGGCTACACTTGCTTCACTCCTTTAGTTAGAGCAACATGAGTCCAGATTTGAATTCCTGGTGGAAGAGCTACATCACCCTATTTATAACTCCCAAGAAAGCCATGTCATTTGTACCCTTGTTGGTCATGATTAGTCATGTTATGGTGCCATTTACTCATACTTTCATGATGGCATTATCCTTGAAACTTTTAATTGATCTGAATGTAGAAACCTTACTCAAAATGCATCTCATGATACCCTTATCTCTGGTGATTTGTATAGGAGGGGTCTAGATGGAACACTCCTTAGATGCTTAGAAAAGGAAGAATTCGACCAAGTATTAGTTGACATCCACAAGGGCATCTGTGGGGGACATTTGAATGGTCTTTCCATGGCTCAAAGGTTCCTTAGGGTGGGGTACTATTGGCCTACAATGCAGATTGATGTAGTAGCTTTTGCAAAGTCATGTGAAAAGTGTCAAAAACATGGTAACCTGATACATGCTCCAGGCAAGGAGCTCATTCCTTCTATATCTCATTGGACATTTCAATGATGGGCCTTTGATCTTGTTGGGTAGATTCATCCCAACTCATTAGGTGGACACAAGTTTATCATTACTAGTACTAATTACTTCACTAAATGGGTAGAAGCTATCCCACTTTCTGTTGCCTCAGGAAAGATAGTCTCTCTATTCATTTTGAACTATATCATCTGTCAATATGGAGTGCCTTCCAAGATTATCACTGATAATGCAGGTCAGTTCAAAAATAAGGACCTTAAACAACTCTGCAAGAAATTCAAGATTAAATAACATTGGTCCTCCATTTACTTCCTGCAAGGAAATGGTCAAGTAGAAACATCAAACAAAACTATTCCTAAAATCCTATATAGAACAGTTCATAAGAATGGTAGAGATTGGCATTTATAGATAAATCTAGCTTTGTGGGATTATAGAACGAGTATCCATACTCCTACTGGGTCTACTCCTTTTTCCCTTACATATGGTGTTGAAGCAGTGTTACCATTAGAGGTTGAGATTCCTTCACTTAGAGTTTCCCTCAAAGGTCTAGTTATAGATGAAGATTACCGCGCCATGAGACTTCAAGAGTTAGAACTTCTAGATGAGAAATGCCAAGCCTCATCTCACCATATGAGGGTTTATCAAAAGTTCATGTCCAAAGCCTTCAACAAAAAGGTTCACCATAGAGAATTCCAAGTGGGAGATCTTGTCCTATGTGAAAATCCTTAGAACCAACAACATAGAGATCAAAAGGGCAAATTTGAACCTAATTGGCTTGGACCTTACATAATTACAACAACATTTGGGATAGGTGCTTATTTATTATCTATTGAAGAGGGAGAGAATCTCCCTGATCCTATCAACGTCTTGCACCTAAAAAAAGTTCTATCCATGATGCCCATTTTGTCTGGGAGCATTCCTTGTACATACTTATTGATCCTAAAAAAATCCCCAAAAAATGGTATATTGTCAAAAATTCTAAAAATTGGAAAATGTCCTAAAAAAATGATCATCTATGATCATCTTAGTGAAAACCTAGCAATAGGCACTTTGATGTATCTCCAAAAAATTATATATTCCAAAAATACCAAAAAAGTCAAAAAATTCAAAAAATTCAAAAAAAAATAGTAAAAGTGCCTTGGTGAAAACCTGGAAATAGGCGCGTTGGTAGCAAAAATACAAAAAAAAATTTTATAAAAATTCGTAAAACAATAAAAGAGAAATTTTTTTCAATAAAATCCAAGTGGTGAAAACTTGGAAATGGGCACTACTTGAGGCCTTTGCACCCTTGTTTCTTAGCACGCGTCCTCAACACTTAACCTTTCTCCATCATGCCTTGTCCTTGTTGCCTTGGTTTAGAATTGGTCTTTGTCTTTGTCTAGGGGGCATAACTATGTTAGCTTTAGTCTCTTGGATGCGTTAGTCTTCAGGACACCTCGTAGATGGTGTTTTTAAACACCACCCCAACTGTGTTTTTCAACACAACCCCTGACGTCGATTATTTTTCAACACTTATCGGTTTGGTCTTACCCAATTTTTTCATGTGATCTTACCTACTTACAAGCATTTTCTCTTTATACTCAGAACTTAGTATCAGTGAACACAATTAAATTTTTAAACATAACACTTAATGCTTGAGCTCTATCATGATATTTTCTTTGTGTGCTAATTGTTATTGATTTTTGTTGAATGTCCTTGTCTAATAAGTCTCTTCAGGATGCATAGCTAGAGGACTTGGGGCATGGGGCATGTTTTCATTTGCTTTCTTCTTTTGGCTATGGTCTTGAAGCTCTAGAGTGTCTCTTGTTGTTCCCTTGAAACACTTTGGAGATTTGAGGCATCATCCTTGACTATTTTTGCACAACTGTTCTTATGGCCATCCTAGCAACTATGCCTTGATGTGAGTGTGGTTTTTCTACATTAAATTGGGTAAGCTAACATTGAAGTCATCTTGACCTTTATGTCTTTGATTCTTATGTTATAATCTTTCCACATTCCAATCCAATATAAATCACATTCATATCTTCATAGTTGCGCTTGTGACTAGTGATGATTGTGCGAGTTTTCAATATTCGTTAATAATGGCCTAATGATGAAAATAAGTTCCTTAACATTATCTAATGAATGATGAATACAAAATCCTATGTTATAGTTTCTCTATTGCAAGTACACCTTTGCATTTTTATGTAGCTTGCACTATTAGACTTCATGTTAATTTGCATTTTTAGGTTGCATTAGGAGTTTCAGAGGGTTTTCCTTCATCTTTCTTTGGACTTTTAATCAACTATGGTCACATTTTGATCTTCATTTCCTTATTTTCTTTCGTGATCTCAATCAAAATTTCCTATCTTAAATAGTTGATTGATTTTGAGGCATCCTCTTTCTTGAGGCAAATTCTTTTTCTTCTCTCCATTTCTTTCCACCTCTTCTGTACTTCTATCTTCCATTCCCTTTCACCTCACTTCTTTTCTTCTAATTCAAGCTTGGGGCATAACCTTTCATTATGATCTACCTTGGTTCTATGATCCTTATATCTTTCATCTTACATTAAGAACCTTATTTTTTTAGTTCGATTTGATCAAATTTATCAATTTACTGCTTCTCCTCTATCTCATTTTGATTTTGATCATGAGGGGGCAGTAGCTATCAAACTTCAATCCTTGAGTCAGCTTTATCAAACCTATCAATCGAACATTTCTTGAGACTTGACAATTATCTATTTACAGGGGTGTTGGCCTTATCTTTTTCAATCAACTTATCTTTGTCCTGATGTGTTCTCATCCTTCGATCACACGTCTGGGTTGTTTTGTGATCCCAAATTGATCTCACACTTCAACTTCATTCTTTGACTACATGTGTTCCCATGAAGATAATGAATTATTCAAAGAGGGGAAAATGTATGCACCCTAAAATGCTTGCCTAGACTTTGGGCCTCCATTCATCAATTTTTTGAATCAATGCGTTGCAATATTTTCAATTCAAATCAATTTCCTTGATGAAATCATGATTAATTTAAATATTTTAATATTTCCTAAGGTTTGATCATTTTATCCTAAGCCTCATATAATTAAAAGAAAACTTCTCTTTTAATTAAATAAAATCATCTTATTAAAATAAAATTTCTCTTTTAATAAAATCCCCACTTAAAATATCTCTTTCTGTTGAAAAAGGAAATAAAATAAGTAAAAAATGAATAAAAATATCTTTTTCTCTCCACTTTGAATGCACATACTTTTAAGTGGTGGGACTTTTTCATCTTTTTGCCTCTTAAAGAATCTTGAGCACATGGATCAACCAAGATTTAATCTCCACCATTGCTCATTTCTTTTTTCCTCTTAATCTTAATCGTCTACTTTCCTTTATAAGGAGTCCTCTCCTTCTCATTTTTCATATAGAAGATTTTTGTATTGTTATGCTGCAAGTTTGGAGAGAAACTTTGGAGAAGATTTTTGAGCACTTGAGCTTAGATATTGCAACTTCTCTTTTCTTGTCTTTTTCTCTCATGCCTCTATGGCAATCCATTTAGATTACTCTTACACTTACATATTAGATTAGATTCATATTTCCTTTTATAGAATAATCTTTCATAAGTATTTCCTTTCATAAATTAGTTTTCTTTTATGCATTATTATCATATAGAATATCTTGCATTTTCATTTGCATGCATACTTGATGATCATGGAGACTAGCATTCTTGATTTTCCTCTTTGAATCTCTCATTTTATGGTGTACTTGCATGGGCACAAACTAGGTCTAATATGAGGGCCTTCATTAAAAACCCTTTCACTCCATGAATAAAGATCTATGAGCCACCATTTGAGACCTCATTCTTGAGAAATCTTGGATATAATGACTCATAGAAGTGTGACAACATTTTAGCATATAGTAGGATACTAACCCAGGGTAAGACTTTGCCCTGCTATCTGGGTCAAGGATGACCTTCTTCCCAAAAGATAAATTTTTTATGGGTTTTCTCTGTCTCGACATTTCCAGTCTAAAATAGGTTGCAAAATTTCCCAAAACTATGTGTAGACATCAAAAATCAGCACTTTCCAGATATTCCCTATTTTAAGGTTAGTATTTGTCTTCTATTTATTTCAGATTTCAAGCACATACTATCTATAGTAGATTATAGGATTTTCTCATTTCTTCATATTCTCCATTGTTTGATTTTTTTGTGCATTGATCACTTCTTTGTGATTAATCCATTTGGATCTTTCCTTTTGGGAATTTGAAATGAGGATAGGTCCTATATTCAACCCCTATATCATACATCTTACCCCTATTCAAATTCAAATCCTATTCATTTTGGTGAGCTACTATTTCTTATCATTCAATTACTTGTCTCTATCAGCTCCTTTCTATCTCACTCTTTCCCCCTCTATTTCTATATCCCTATAGATATGTATTCATGTCTAGATATATCTCATTATCTCTAGATCTATCTTATTTTATTAATCTCTCTCTTCACCTATGATAATAAATCAATGAGTTAGAAGAAGAAAGGAATGGGAAGGTGGGAGGGAAGTGGTGCAATGGTAATATGATGAAGGGAGAAAGGAGAAAGGGAGAAGGGGAATGTGTGTGTGTGTGTGTGTGTGTGTGTGTGTGTGTGTGTGTGTGTGTGTGTGAGAGAGAGAGAGAGAGAGAGAGAGAGGTGATGGTGGGGGGAAGGAATGAGATGGTGAAGGAGGGGGGAGAGAGATATAGGGGGTAGTTAGGGGAAGAGAGATGAGATGAAGATTTTCCTAGGATGTCTTAAGGGGTCCTTGGTGCTTTGTGTGGTCCTAAGGGGTTTTCATAAGCATTAATGGGTCATTGAATATATTAATGGGTCTTAGGATACATTAATAGGTCCTAGGGGATCCTAAAATACATTAATGGGTGTGAATGAGTCCTAGGATAAATTGATAGGTCAAAAATAATCCTAGGATATATTAAGGGATTGTAGGATGTCTTAAAGGATCCTAGGTGCCTTGAGGGGTTCTAAAGGGTCAAAAGGAGTACTAGGATACACTAATGTGTCCTAGGACCCCTTGTAAGCTCTTAAAAACCTTAGGAACCCTTACCATTCACTAATATGGGTGGCTATAAGAAGTTGAGTCCCATTTTTGGACAAAAAGTGGAAGTGTTTTCCCCATTTTTCAAATTTTCTATCAATTGATGTGTAAACTTGAGGCACTTAGAGATTGAATCTCGAAATACATTACTAATAAAAAATGTAGTTCTCGGATTCTACTTTTCAAATATATAATTTATTTAAATAATTACATGGTATAAATTATTTTTTATTAGAAAATTTTAAAAACCACTTTTACAAAATGTCTCTTTTAGGATCATACCATAGCTGTGGACAACCACCATATTTTGATCTAAATAAATAAACTCTTGAAAATCCTTATGAGGAAATATACTTAACACACCAAATATTGATGAGCATATTTTTTCTTATTGTTTTATTGAATAATTTTTTTAATTAATTATTAATTGACAATAAAGTACATTTTCAAAACCTCTAATGTACAACAACCATAATTTTATGAAATTTTCATATTTTTTAAAATTTCTTTTTTATCTTCAAGACAGTTGTATTTAGATTATTTTGTATAATTTATTTTCCAAAAATTCCAAAAACATAAAAGTAATTAAATTTTTAGTGAACCTCACTATTTTACATTTAGGTACCACTTTTAATTAATAAATAATGCAAAAATAGTAAAAATAATCATATTACTATGAAATTTACATTGTGGAGATTGGGATAATGAGAACTCTAATGGGTTTTTGTTTCATCAAAAAATATGATCAGGAAGGCCCTCAAAAAACTATGAAAAGGAAGAAATATGACATTCCAATTCTTTAACCAAATTTTTTGAGAACAAGGCATAGGCTTAGTTCCACGAGGCCTACACCAAGCCTATTTTGAAATAAAATCCAAGGCAGAGGTGTATTTTCCACTCATGTCTTAAGAATCAAGCACAATTTATTTAATATTCAAAAAATAGGAACCCATTTTTAAAAAAATAAATCGGTGTATAAAAATGTAGTTCTAGTTATAATTTTTTTTAAAAATAGAAATGAGTGCCCATTTTTCAAAAAATGGGTACCTTTTTTTGAATTTTGGATTGGGCATCTGAACCTAAATCGGGTGCCCATTTTTTAAAAATGGAAGCCCATTTCTAGCAGTATTTTTCTAATTCTACAAGACTTCCATTAGATAGGAATACAACTTCTTTCACTTACCCATGTTTGGTAAGAGATCCTAATGGATCAATAGCACACATTAATGTGTCCAAGGACCCCTTCCCATACACTAATATTTGGTAAGGCATCCTAAGTGGTCCTAAGTATTATTAAGAGGTCCAAGGATAGTGTAAGTACCTAAACTGCAATGTTAAGGAACATGAAGCAAGCCAAACATTCAACAAAGCAATCTAAATAAACACTTATGCTAAGACCTACAAAATGAGGACAAAACTAAAAGAATGCAAACCTCAAACCCAAGAAATCTCCAAGTTGTAGAAGATTTGTCCAAGGATGGAATGTGTGCTCAATGCTATTGCTCAAAGCTTCCATGGATAAGGAGAGATTTTGGCATTATAAGCCTATGATGGATGCTTTTGCTATTCAAAAGGGCATGATAAATTTTCTCAAATGGTGGATGAAAATGAAGGAGGAAGAGGCTTGATTTAAAGGAAAATGATAGGTGAATGGATGGTCAAGATGAAAACTTGAGGAAGGGTTGAGATGCATGCAAGAGAGAGCACATGGATTATGCTTTCTCAAATGCATAGTATTGTGACAAGTGTCATAATGGGGGAAGATGAGAGGAGAGGCTAAATCTTTGAGGAATGTGACCACTTTGGAAGGTGTGAGAGAGGACAAGTGTGTAAGAGATGTGTAAGAGGCTTTATGATTTGGCATTGGAGGATGTGGTGATGTGACATGAGGGTTGACTTGTAATGGCTTAGTATTTCTTAATCCTTGGATTATGGTTGTGCAAATATTTAAGGGGTGATTAGCTTTGGAATATAGGGTAAGTGGAGGATTAAGAAGATGTGATGGGAGGAGAGAGAATGAGTGGAGGGTTAGATTAGCTAATCATGAATTATTAGCTAAATGGAGGAGGATTAGGATTTTTAGAATTAAATATTTTATTTAATTCCAAGTGCGAGGAAAAAGGGGCTTACGAATTAATTTAAATAAATAAATGTATCTATTTAAATTAATAGAAGAATAGGTATTTAATTAATTATTAGACTATAGGTTTGTCATTTAGGGGATGACATAAATTAATTAAATAATAATTTTTAATAAATAAGATGTCCTAGGAGAAGACTAAATAAAATTACTAAATGATGTAATCAAATTTAGGTGTCTACATTTTGCTCCTCTTCAACATAGTGTTAAAATAACACTCTTTCAAAGATGTTTTTAGAAATAAACGACATGAAGAATTGACTAGGTAGCGAGAATGTCCCAGATTATGGGCCAGGATGGTTAGACTACATGATGCCCCCTCAAGAGGATGGTGGGTAAGGAAAAAGGGGCCCAAGTAGCAGCTCGAAAGGAAAAAGGGTGAAAAATGGAAAGGGCATGCTGCAGGCTAAGACAGGGGATGAATGAGGAAAAGAGAGGTGAAAAAGGTAATGACGAATGACATTGGGTGCAAGGGGAAGAAACGGAGGGCAAAAAGGAATCTGAGGGTGAAAATGAGGGCTTGAAAGGGTTTTAATAAGAGCCAGAGGGGTCAAAATGAAGTCATTTGCACACCGAGATCTTAGAATTTGTGATTTTTGAGCTCTGATATGCAAGGACAAGATGGCCTAGAGGGAACAACTGACTCACTAATCAGACATTGTGAGATATGTACTATGGAGTAGAGGGCCCGAACAATAGGTTGGATAAAAAATCCTAGCTTTTCATTGCATTTTTGATGCATTTATTACTTGTTTAGAATTAGAAAACCGCATTCCTACGAGCATGTGCTTGGCAGGAACGTGCCCGCGCTGGCGAGAACACATTTCCATAAAACATGCAAGGGGTGGGGAAAAAGGGGTAGGACAAGGGATTTTCACAGAAACACAAAAAATCCAGGGACGGGGGGAAACTTTGGAAGGAGCGCGATCCCACAAGGATTTCTTGCGAGATCACATTCTTGCGACAGGAGACAATGGGGTGCCAAAAATGGCATTCCCGTAGGAGAGGGGGGATATAGAAAACAACCTAGGAATGCATTCCCGTGTCACTGGGAGGGGTGGTGGGAATGTGGGAGGGGGTCCCTTGTGGGAATGCAAGGACATGGATCTCTACGAGAACACGGGAAGAACTAATCTGGCAGCAATGTGGGTAAAAAGGAAAATTTGTGGGAATGCGGGAGAAGAATTTAGGTTTTGGTACAAAAGAAAGGTTGATGCATAGGCTTGTCTTGGATGCAGTGGTCTGTTGATCGACACACGATGATCCTGATTATCTCAGAGCAATTTACTATAGTAGAATGGGCTCAGGTGGATGTACTTGAACTAGGATATATGGCTCAGATGCCGCTAAAGTTGACATTCATGGCTTTGGTGACAGCGCTCTGTGAGCGATGGTACTTGGAGATGGGGACATTTCATCTTTTGACTGGGGAGATGACCATGACATTGGAGGATGTGTATCACATCTTTTGATTACTAGTGCAAGGTACACCTATGGTGGCAGGGGTATACACAAAGGCACAGGCAGTGGTCCCACTATTAGGGCTAGGTGTAGTCTCAAATTTGTCGTATGGATAGCTAGTGTTGGCACAACATGCGGCAGCAGTGCTAGTAGCATGATAGGTGAATTTCTATATGTTTGGATCGGTGTTAGGATACATTGGCCCAAACATGGGTAGTAGGAGTGTGACATTAGTGTTAATTCCATGGATAGTGTAGATTGTTGATGCCAAGGTGCTAGTAACATGGGGGACCTTGATGCTCATAGAGATGTATCAAGATTTACATCAGATAGTATAACAAGGAGCAGGGACCATGGGGAGGAGCTTTAGTTTTGCCTCCCTCTTATAGGTATGGGCATGGGAGCGCATAGTAGTGCTACGACCCTTAGGCCGAGTGGATAGGCAGGCAGAGGAGCCGACAACATAGACCTTGTTGGTGTTTAAAATGGATGCTTATGCTCTTAGGCTGCCAATATACCTTCAGATAGATTTTAGGAGTGGTTAGTTCCAAAATGTATAAGGATCTTAGGGTAACTAGACTAACTATAGGGACAAGACTGCCCTCTTCACTTCTGGCTCTACAAAACCAAGGCGGGTGCACCTGACCCAGTGAAAACTATACTTCACACACCAAATACTAGGTCTAATCGACAGATTGATAGTAAGAAAGTACTAAATGCTAACCTCACATTCATTGACTCTCCATTACTATAGGGTAACAAAATCACACAACCAAAGAATTAAAGCTTAAGAAGGTTATTGATTTCAATATTTTTGGGATGTAATAACTTCAACCAAGTATATGCTAACAAGAGAGATACTCATTTAGGCTAGTGCCTCATCCATTGGGCAAGAGTCCTTAGACACAAAGACACAGATTTGAGAATACTTGAGAATTCATAGCCATAAATACACTTATCCTAATCTTTACTACTTACAAGACATCCTTACATAGACAATAGGCAAACCCATATCTCACCTAGAGCATAATTTGATCCAATCCTAGATTAGAACTTAAGAATGATGATACATACATACAAATAATATGTAATGAGCCAGTAAAATTAAAGCTTACTTGACTTGACACAAAGGAGAGATAAGAACCAAATATTTATATTAAGTATGATGAATTCCTTTTATGTATATAATGAACCACAAAGCACCCTGCTTGCAAACTACAGCTTAGACCTGCAACTTTCTTCTTTCATTAACAAACACTGAATCAAAAAACTATTACAGAACCCTAGGACCAAAAAATCAGGACTGAGTTTGAAATTTGCAACTGGAACCCCGACAAAATAAAAAAATCAACATTATATACCACTGGTTATCTTGGAATCCTAAACAGGTTAGGATGCAACAAGCTATAGATAACTAGGGTAAGGGTTAAGGTTTCCACCCACCAAACAATTCAAACAAATCAAAAATTCATACACTGGAGGGAAAACCAAATAACCCTGAGCAATCAGATCTAAAATCCAATCTTCACTTATGGTAAATCCTCTGGAGAAGTACTGAAGATCAAGAAACCTTGCAAATTCATCTGATTTGACCCTTGCAACATGCCTCGAGCACTGTTATTCATTCTCCCCGTGACATAAAACTCCCTGCAGTCAATCATCACACTCACTGGACCACACTGCAACAATCAGCACCACCAAACTAATCGAATCCAGCCATGAAAGCATTAAAAACCAATCCTTTCTATCGCCTGGAAGCCCTCTGGAAATTTGAATTCAAAATACAATGGTTACTTTATGGCTCAAGCAGCAAATCGGTGATCGACATTCAAACTGAGATCAACTTTATATCATGACTGTCCGATCCTAATGTTTCACGGGCTTTATGATTTACCTTTTATAGGAATCCTGGTTTACATTTAGCGACCACATGACTATGCAATCTCATTCACAAAATGAAACCCCAACTCATGTTTAACCTCAATGAATCAACGAACAAAAGAAAACACTTAACCTCGGTTCTTAATTGGCGAATGGGAGACTGAAAGAATTTTGCTAGTTCGCTGAACATTTTTCCTCTCTACTAGTATATCTAGCTACCACGTGAATGCTTGTTCACCAAATCGCCAGACCTTTTAGCACTTCACCATTTTATTACGCAAAAGAGCAAAACTTTTGGATTTTATCAGTGTTGCTAACCCTTTATCGGATCCACCAAAAAGACTGAGAGATTCACTGGGCCCGCATCAATAAAATTGATGGTTGTCTGAAGATCACATAGACCTCTGAGATTCTATCAGATTATAAGACAACCGTCGGATTAAGAAGCTTTGCCTTGCCCTGACAACCCACTGACATCGGATGAGATCAATGGTTTTCGTTAAACCGCACACTGAACCATCATGCATCTTACCCCAGCGGTATAGCGACAACTACAAGATCTATCACTACTTTAAGTCTTTGAAAAACTACGGCCCCACTGAAAAGTTCCACATCATCCACATTGACCAATCAAAGACGGACAAATCTGCAACACTAGGCAATTGGTCCCACCATTCTTGGCAAGCACTTAACCCTTTGACCACTCAGTGAATACACGACTGTAAGGAAACTCCAAGTCGTAAAATAAAATACTTAACCTATGGGTGGCTGCAAGAAGTTGGGTGCCAATTTTTTGCAAAAAGTGGAAGTGTTTTTCCTATTTTTCAAAATTTATCTGAATTGATCTCAAAATTTGAGGTACTTAGAGATTGAATCTTAGAAAAATTCACTAATAGAAATTGTAGTACTTGGAGTCTACTTTTCAAATATATAATTTATTTTAATACCCACATGGTATAAATTATATTTTGATAGGTATATTTGAAAACCACTTTTTCAAAATGCCTATTTCAGGACCATACCACATCCGTGTACGACCACCATATTTTGACACAAATAAATGAATTTTTTTAAATCCTTTTTAGGGAAGATACCTAAGACATAGAATATTGATGAGAATATTTTTTCTTTTTTTTTTTTTTGTAAATTATTTTTTATTAATTTTTAATTAACAATAAAGCTTATTTTTCAAACCTCTCGTGTACGGCCACCATAATTTAATATAATTTTTTTCTTTTTCAAAAATCTTTTTTTTTAAATTCAAAAGAATTGAATCTAGATTGATGACATATAATTTATTTTTAAAAATACTTAAAAATTAAAAACTTATTAAAGTTTTAGTGAGTCTCACTATTTTACGTTTATGTACCACTATCAACTAATAAATAATGTAAAAATAGTAAAAATAACCATATTATTATGAAATTTATATTTTTAGAATCATGATAGTGAGATCTTTAATGGGTTTTTGTTTTGTCAAAAAAATCGATCCAGAAGGGCTTCAAAAAATTACGGTAAGCTTTAAAATTTTTATTCCAATGCCTTAGCCAAAATTTTAGAGGCTAAGACATAGGCTTGGTCTCACCAAACCTATCCCAAACCAAAAACTGAGGCAGAGTGAAAACATGCATATTTTAAGAAACGGGCACCTGTTATTTAAATTCAAAAAACGGGCACCCGTTTCATAAATTTAAAAATATGTGTTTAAAAAAACATTTTAAATTAAAAAAAAAATTAAATTTTTTTTTAGAAATGGGTACCTGTTTTGAAAAAAAATGGGTGCCCGTTTCTGGAAAAATGGGTACCCGCTTTTTGAATTTCGGATCGGATGTCCGAGCCTAAAATCGGCACCCATTTTTAAAAAATAGGTGCCCGTTTCAAGCAGCGCAAATTTTCAAGCCGTGGACTTCCGCGGAATTGGCACCCAACTTTTTGCTTCTACCCCTATGTTAGATCAAACGATTCAGCGAACAAAGCTTTTCACTGAATTGCGAAGTCCTTTCATAACCTCGAGTTACTCTTTGTGAATTGGTGAATACATAAAAAATTAAGGGCCCATAGATCATCTAGCGAACTAGCAACCAAAGTGATCTCACCAATTCGCAGCAAAACATGAAACACTACTAATTTATCTAGAGATTCAGTGAACACACC
Source organism: Chamaecyparis obtusa (assembly GCA_027943335.1). Taxonomy (NCBI): domain Eukaryota; kingdom Viridiplantae; phylum Streptophyta; class Pinopsida; order Cupressales; family Cupressaceae; genus Chamaecyparis; species Chamaecyparis obtusa. The sequence continues at coordinate 27,059 of BSBK01006497.1, forward strand.
TATTCGCCCATTCACTGAAAGTTTAGAACTTCGCCAAATAATTACAAGAATGTGCGAACACCAAAGATCTCTATCAGGACCGCCAAAGATTTTTCCAAATTACCAAAACCTTAGACCAAAGACTAGGCCCACTTGGAAAGAGATCAACGGTTGCCTAATCTTCACATACCTCTGAAAAATTCTATCAGATCTTACGACAACCGTCAATGAAGAATCTCACCCCTTTTCTGATAAACCTCTGACACAGAGAAGAATCAACGGCCGGTGCAACTTTGCAACCCTCTGACACATCGCATAAGATCTTACCCCTATCGTTGATCTTGAATCTTCAAACTGAGATACTGGGCCCACCTGACAACATTCCAAATCACTATCTTCATTCAATAGCAAGTCACCACCTCAGCACCTATCTAATAATGGGTCCAAATGTATCACCATTTTAAAAGAGGGACCACCATTTCGCGATTCAGCGACCAAAGGAAAGACAAGCTACTCGCTGGGTCGCATAAAATTTTTGGGTAACCGCCAGACATTAGGATACTACGCGAACACACAATCACGTGATCACATAAAAGAAGTGTTAACTACTAGGGACCAAGCGGTCATGTGATTGACTAAGAAATGAAATGCACACATACGTTATATGATCACTTAAGTGGCCCAAAAAGGTAATAAAAGATTAGAACTAGGCCAGGGTAAAATGAAGGGTTTTTCACAATAACGGCTAGTTTTTTGAACTTTTGCCTAGGGTTTAGACCTAAAACAAGGAAAAAGGATGCAGAGGCCAGGAAAAAGGGGATGCAGCCATGAAAACTTTTACCAATGCTAACAGTGGCTCATACTTGGGGATGTGTATCTCCTACAGATACAATGATCAAGCTAGAATCTCCTAGAAGAGCGGACCAACTAAAAACTTTGACCCAAAAAGAAAAAATAGATGATTGTATAGGGGAAAACCTAAACTACTGTTCATGGAAAAGATACTTTAGGAGAAGTAAAACTTTAGGAATTATCCATGAATAGACAATTTTAAAGTACCACTAGTTAAATCCTTCAGGACATAAGAGTCTGTCCCCCATTTGCTTTTAATAAGATAAGGGCCCAACCAAATTGGCTCAAATTTTCCATGCTTCCCCTTATCTTCTAACCTTGCATTCCACATCAAGACAAGGTCATCAATCTCAAAACTCCTTTGAGTAGCTCTCCTATGAAACAAATTCTTACATTGTCTCTGCAATGTCTCATTTCTTTCATGTGCATCTCTCCTTACCTCCTCCAACTGGATCAACACATCCATTCTTACTCTCATTTCATCATTCAAATCTTCATCATATGCCTGGATGAACTTATACATCTGCAATAAATTATTTTGAAGCAATCTAGCACTTATTCCATATACCAAATCACATGGAGCACAACCTATGGCCTTCTTAATAGTTACCCTATCAACCCATAGTGCCCACCATAACTTTGAGTCCTAGGCTTTCTTATTCTTGTCCAACACTCTCTTGAGAATCTTGATTAGGCTTTTATTACTGGACTCAGCCTGGCCATTTCCTTGTGGATGATATGGGGAAGAAAATGAAATGTGTATCCCATATTGTTGACAAAAATCACTAAATTCTTGTGATCTAAAACACATTGCATTATCAACCACAATTACCTCTAGGCAACCAAACTTGGCAAGGATGTTCTACATCATAAAATCTGCCACCACTTTGCTAGTTGCCTTTCTAGTGGGGATAGCTTCAACCCACTTCGTAAAATAGTCTGTTGCCACTAGTATGTAAGAATGTCCACCACTAGATTTATTTGAAATCTCCCCAATAAAGTCAATACCCCACTTCTGGAAAGGAGTCTAAACTGCAATAGGTCTGAGTGGCAAATTTCCATTAAACTTCAACTTTCCAGCAAACCTTTGACATGCATCACACTTTCTTACAAACTGATGTGTATCTTTAAAAATTGTAGGCCACCAAAATCTAGACCTAAGGATCTTTAGAGCTATGGTCTTTGCCATATAGTGTCCTCCACATACACCTTGGTCCATTTCCTTTAACAGAGCCTCAGACCTCTCATGGTCTTTTTAGCAATACTCCTTCATTGCTTCTCCACCATAACTCACCATGTATAATGGCATACCTTGTCAATTGCAACTTGACAGTTCTCCTTCTATTTTCATCCATCTCAGGGGGAAGAACCATTTTCTGCAAGTAACCAATAACATCTTTGTACCAATCACAATAATTCATATCACAAATGTAGGGCCTTTGTTCTTCTTCTAACACATTCACATGATTTGCAATTAAATTACTTTGTGCCATTAATTTTGCAAGACCTAAGCCTCTTACCAATTTTGTTATCTATATCAATATTAAATTATTCGATCCTATTGATCCATCTACATATTTTTCCTAAAACTTCTTGTTGCACCAATATATCCTTAACTACAGCACTAGGAACATAAGCAACCACCTTAGGTCCTACAAGATAACATCTAAAAGCCTTGACTACTTTAACTAAGGCATAAGCCCATTTCTTAGTAATATCATATTTCAATTCTACTACTTGTAGGGATTTTCTAAAAAATGATATGGGTTGTTCATATCCATCTGAATTCTTTTGTAATAAAACTGTTACAACTGTATGACAAGAAGCAAAAGAAAATATCTACATGGGCTTACCATAATCAGGTGTCCTTATAACTAGAGCATCCTTGATGTCCTTTTTGATACTTCTGAAAGATTCATCTTCTTCTTCATTCCATTCAATCTTCGCCTCTTTTTTCAACATCCTAGAGATAGGAAGGCTGATTTCTGCAAAATTCGTAACAAATCTCCTTAGGAAATTTACCTGTCCAAAGAAAGATTGTACTCCTTTAACATTTCTAGGTGGTGAAAGCTTATCTATAGCCATAACCCTTTTAGGGTCAATTCTCACTCCATCCTTGGACACAATATGTCCTAAGAGCTTGCCTTCCACAACACCAAAAGAACACTTCTTTGGATTCAAAGAAATCCCATACTCCAAAGCCCTAATAAAAATCTTCTCAAGATGATCACAATGCTGATCTTCCTTTTTTGAATATGCTATGAGATCATCCTGATACACCACTAAAAATTTGTTTATGAAGTCTACAAAGGCCACATCCATAGCTCTCTAAAAAGTAGCTCCTACATTTGTCAGACCAAAAGGCATTCTAACATAAACATATGTTCCCCAAGGGGTAGTGAATGCAGTCTTAAACTATTTTGACTCCTTGACCATGACCTGATTATATCTAGAGAAACCATCCATCATGGACATTAACTCTGACCCAGTAACCCTTTGCAGCATATTCTCCATATGAGGCAAACCATAATTGTCCTTCAAAGAATTTACATTCAAGTTCCTAAAATCAACACATAACCTAATGTCACCATTCTTCTTTCTGACTGGAACCAAGTTTGACACCCAAGTAGAATGTCTGACAAGCTTGATAATGCCAGCATCCATCATCTTTTTGAGTTCATCTTGCATTTTTGGTGCCAAGGTAGGGTTCATGGGTCTTAATTTTTTCCTAAAAGGTTTAGTTCCTTGCTTCAATGGTATTTCATGCTGGAATAGATCTTATCTATAGGCTTTCAAATCGTCATAAGACCATGCAAAGACATGTCTAAATTTTTTGAGAAGATCAATCAGATTATTACTAGTTCTTTTGGACAAACATTTACCTATGTAAACATTTTTTGGTACTTGACTTGTTCCTATATTTATTTCTTCGAAATCATTTATCTTATCAACAACTTTAGGAAAACAAGTCCTTTCTTTATCATCAAATGCTCTCTCAAGAGAAACCAATCCCCTTGGGATCCTATTTGACTTTAGTTGCAAAACTTCCTTCCCAAGAACATTCTCTTTTCCATTTTTGATGTCAACACAAGTGCTAAAATCCATCTCTTGGCCATCAAAATGAGATTCACATTGCAAAAACCTTAGTATATCCTGATCATCAAAAAATACCTACCAATTCTCAACATTGTCTGAGATAGAAGGCCTAGACTTACACTCAATCCTGGATATCCCTACAAAGGCAATATCCTCTAGCCTTAATGCTATGTTTTCTAGTAATTCAACCATCTTGTTTTGGCTCCTATCCACCCAATCAATACCAAATCCATTGAAACCTTCAATTTCATCCCAAACAACATTTCTATATTATTTCAGCCTTTGATTGTTTGATGCATACTTTGACCTAATATAAGAAACTATTAACTCAGAATCACCAATCACCCTAAGATGTTTGATCCCATGTTTTGATGCTTGTGTCAAACCAATCAGTAGGGCCTCATATTCGGCAACATTATTTGTGCAAGGGAACAAGAGAGTGAAAGAGAACTTGAAAGTCTTACCACTTGGGGATATCAACAACACTCCTACTCCAGCACCTTCCTTAGAACTTGCTCCATCAAAATACAAGGTCCATAAAACATTACCTTCTGCCATGTTATTTTCATCATCAGCCAGAAGGATAGGCTTGACCTTTTCCTGCACCTCTCTCTCTTGAACTTGGAAAGAACCAATGTCAATGTCAACAAAGAAATTCATATTGTCATCTTCATCCTCCTCAATCATATGTGGAGTTCTAGTTTCCCTTGATACTTTCACACTTTCTCCTTCAATGTTAAAAGTAGCAAAAGACAAGTCACATTGAATACTTCCTCCCATAGAGGCACTCCATTTTCTAGATAACAACATTCCATATTGGGGAGGAATGTCAACTACAAGAACACTCATAGTTAATTATTTATCAGGAAATGCTACTAATTTATAAGGCAAAGCCTTAATGGTACCAATAACTAGCACTTCTCTTGAGTCCATAGCTTGGCATCTCCCATGAGGTGTATCTACCTTTAGTCCTAATGACTTCATGATTTCTACAAGCATGACAGTGTTTGATTCTCCTAAATCAATCATGCAATTCTTCAATAATTTTCCATTTATCATAAGGGACAAGAAAAAAGGATCAACTGTCCCTGATGCAGTATTTACAATGTTTGCATCCAAATACCTCTGAGGAATCTCAGAGACAATTTCTTCATTTTTACTGTCAAGTGTGTCTTCTAAAGAAGCCACATGCTTATCACCTCTATTCATTTCTTGGATCTTTATAGAAGAGGCACCATTTTCCCAATCCAAGGCCTTGACCTTGTGCTCTTCTATCCTCATCATTTCTAACAATGGAAATTTGACAGTTATTTGTGAGAACAATTTAGTCATATCTATAGGAACATATGTATGGTTACCCATTTCATCCTTAATCATAGTGACATCTTTATCTTCTACTTTGACAGTCAAGTCAGATTTACTTTTGTGTAGAAATTCATCATCCTTCTGAGGTATAGGAACAACTATCTTTGGTGTCTTTGCTTTACCTTGAGATATTTCTATAGGTCCCATCTTCCTTTTTACTTTAACCCTACTAACAACACCAGCATCTTTCTCCTTTTCCTCATGATGTTGTGTATTCTTTTCTGACTTCTTGATAAACATGCTGCCTGGTTTTCCATTTGTGCTTCCAACTATCCTATTTCTCAAATTATAATTACTCCTAGCTTGAGTGACCATGTCTATAGTGATTTGAGCTATTTCCTCATCAGAGGGTCTCCTTAAGGAAGCATGTTCCTCACACTTCACTTTACCACATCCAACATCATCAAATTCTTCTTCCTCTTCATCAGTAGAGTCAATCTCATCCCATGCATGTGAAGAATTCATTGAAAAACCACTCTGACCATATTGTTCATCCTATTCTTGATTTTTAGATAAATTTAGAGCAATAACACAATGCTTTGGACTATAAGGAGCTTGACAAGTAGTACACCATGGGACATCATCATTCATGTTAACTAAATTTCTTTGTAAAGGATTAGGAATCCTATCATCAGGCCTATCCCTTTTAATCAGAAAAATAGGCTTGCCATCCTTCCACTGAGTATTGTATGGGTAATTATGCATTCTTGGTTGCCTGCTAAAATTACTTGAAATAGGTCAATCATTTGTTACAACCCTATTGTTTCTTTTTTCATCAGGTTTTAGATCTTCTAAAGAATTTAGAATCTACTTTAGATTATCCTCCTCCTTTGGCTTAGAATTAGCAGACCTTCCCATCTCTTTCTTATTTTGCACTTGAGGCCTATAATCATCTCTTCTCCCTAATTTTCCTGATATTCTTCTATTACTTTCTATGTTGATAGCCAACTTGTAAGCATCCCCAAGATTTCTAGGGTTCTTATCCCTTAAGAGGTAACCCATCTTTGCATCAAAATCATTCAAGTATGTCACAAGACACACTCTGTCATCTAACCTGATAACTTGCAGGAGCCTATGCATAGCCTTTTGGAATATTATATTAAATTCAAGGACCTCTTCATTTTGATTTTTCTTTATGTTATTGAATTCATTCAAAATAAAACCCTCATTTGTTTTATCTCCATAATGCTCCTTGAAACAATTCTTAAATTCATTCCAAGATCCTATACTAGCATGGGGAAATCCTCTAAACCAATCCCTAGCATCCTCAGTCAGAGATTGTACAAATAACTTCATTACAATATCATCAGGCTCAAAATTATTATCATCTATTACATCCATAAAAAAATTTAGATGTTCTTCACATGTAATGACATTGTTTCCAGTAAACTTAGGGAGTTTCTTTCTAATTTCATCAGGGATTACATTAGGATAACCATGAATACCAAAAAAGATAAGTTGTTTGTACCTTTCATGAACATGAACTCCATGTGGTGGTTCCATTCCTTGAGATGTAGATGTCCTAGTGTTTGAACTAGCAAGAATTTTAGTAGCACCCAGAATGCCATTTCTTTGAGCTACAAGGTTAGCATGATTTCCTAATCTTTACTGCTTATAAGACATCCTTACATAGACAATAGGCAAACCCATATCTCACCTAGAGCATAATTTGATCCAATCCTAGATTAGAACTCAAGAATGAAGATACATACATATAAACAATATGTAATGAGCCAAAAAACTCAAAGCTTACTTGACTTGACACAAAGGAGAGATAAGAACCAGATATTTATATTAAGTATGATGAATTCCTTCTGTGTATACAATGAACCACAAAGAACCCTACTTGAAAACTATAGCTTAGACCTCCAACTTTCTTCTTTCATTAACAAACACTGAATCAAAAAACTATTACAGAACCTTGGGACCAGAAACTCAGGACTGAATTTGAACTTTACAACTAGAACCCTAAAAAAATAAAAAAATCAACATTATATACCACTGGTTACCTTGGAATCTTAAATAGGTTAGGATGCAACAAGCTACGGATAACCAGGGTAAGGGTTAGGGTTTCCACCCACCAAACAATTCAAATAGATTATAAATTAATACACTGGAGGGAAAACCAAATAACCCTAAGCAATCAGATCTAAAATCCAATCTTCACTTATGGTAAATCCTCTGGAGAAGTACTAAAGATCAAGAAACCTTGCAAATTCATCTAATTTGACCCCTACAACATGCCTTGAGCACTGTTATTCATTCTCCCCATGACACAAAACTCCCTATAGTCAATCATCACACTCATTGGACCACACTACAATAATCGACACCACCAAACTAATCAAATCCGGTCGTGAAAGCATTAAAAACTAGTCCTTTCTGTCGCTTGGAAACCCTCTGGAAACTTGAATTCAAAATACAATAGTTACTTTATGGCTCAAGCAGAAAATCAGTGATCGACATTCAAACTAAGATCAACTTTATATCATGACTGTCTGATCTTGATGTTTCATGAGCTTTATGATTTACCTTTTATAGGAATCTTGGTTTAGATTTAGTGACCACATGACTAAGCAATCTCATTTATGAAATGAAACCCCAACTCATGTTTAACCTCAGTGAATCAATGAACAAAAGAAAATAGTTAACCTCGGTTCTTAATTGGTGAATGGGCAATTGAAGGAATTTTGCTAGTTCGCTAAACTTTTTTCCTCTCTGCTAGTTTATCTAGCTACCACATGAATGCTTGTTCGCCAAATTGCCAGACCTTTTAGCACTTCACCATTTTATTACATGAAAGAGTGAAACTTTTGGATTTTATCAGCACTGCTAACCCTTTATCAGATCCACCAAAAAGACTTAGAGATTCACTAGGCCTGCATCAAGAAAATCGATGGTTGTCGGAAGATTTCATAGACCTCTGAGATTCTATCAAATTATAAGACAATCGTCAAATTAAGAATCTTTACCTTTCCCTAACAACCCACTGACACTAGATGAGATCAATAGTTGTCGTTATACCATGCACTTAACCATTGTGCATCTGACCCCAGCAGTATAGCAACAACCGCAAGATCTATTGCTACTTTAACTCTTTGAAAAACCATAGCCCCACTAACAAGTTCCACATCATCCACATTGACCAATCAAAGGCGGACAAATCTGCAACACCTAGCAATTGGTCCCACCATTCTTAGCAAGCATTTAACCCTTTGACCACTCGGCGAATATGTGACTGTAGGGAAACTCCAAGTCACAAAATAAAATACTTAACCCATGTTAGATCAAATGATTCAGGGAACAAAGCTTTTCACTAAATCATGAAGTCCTTTCATAACCTCGGGTTACTCTTCACGAACTAGAGAATACATAAAAAATTGAGGGCCCACAGATCATCTAGAAAACTAGCAACCAAAGAGATCTCACCAATTCGTAGCAAAACTTGAAACACTACTAATTTATCTAGAGATTCAGTGAACACACCTATTCACCCATTCGCTAAAAGTTTAGAACTTCGCCAAATAATTACGAGAATACATGAACACCAAAGATCTCTATCAGGACCGCCAAAGATTTTCCAAATTGCCAAAACCTTAGACCAGAGACTGGGCCCGTCTAGAAAGAGATCAATGGTTGTCTGATCTTCGCATACCTCTAACAAATTCTATCAGATCTTACGACAACCGTCGATTTAGAATCTCACCCCTGTTCTAACAAACCTCTGACACAGAGAAGAATCAATGACCAGCGCAACTTAGCAACCCTCTGACACATCACATAAGATCTTTTCCTATTGTTGATCTTGAATCTTCTGACTGAGATACTGAGCCCACCTGACAACATTCCAAATCATTGTCTTCATTTAATAGCAAGCTACCACCTCAACACCTATCTAACAATGGGTCCAAATGTATCACCATTTTAAAAGAGGGACCACCATTTCATGATTTAGCTACCAAAGGAAAGACAAGCGGCTCATCGGGTCGCATAAAATTTTTGGGTAACCGCTAGACATTAGGATACTACGCGAACACACAGTCACATGATCACATAAAAGAAGTGTTAACTGCTAGGGACCAAGTGATCATGTGACTAACTGAGAAATGAAATGCGCACCTGCGTTATATGATCACTGAAGTGGCCTGAAAAGGTAATAAAATATTAGAAGGAGGCCAGGGTAAAATGAAGGGTTTTTCAAAATAACGGCTAGTTTTTTGAACTTTTGCCTAGCGTTTAGACCAAAAACAAGGAAAAAGGATGTAGAGGCCAGGAAAAAGGGGATGCAGCCATGAAAAATTTTACCAGTGCTAACACAACTAGAGGGACCTGATGACATACTAGGGTGGGGGAGATACAGACTTTTTGAGGGAGACACTAGATGGTATTCGAGATGGTATCACATGGCATCCATACCTGGGATAGGCACCATGGGCAGAGGATGCACTTGAGTTATCATATACCACGATCCTGACATATCTGATAGGGTGGTTGGATTACATAGTTGAGAAGTATTGGCCTGAGAGGACCTCATGCCAGTTTGAGTTTAGACAAGATGTGCCAAATCTAGAGTGGTGGTATCAGTGGACCACCCATGAGAGGATATCAGAGTTTGGGTTGCCTCAAGATAGGGGAGTTTCTAGCCACATATTAGACCATGCAGCTATTCCAATGGGATTGGGTTGGTGGGGTAGTGGATCCAGGGATGACACTAGCATATGATGCCTGGTTTGAGTTACCTAGGGTAGTGGGGAGATTGGGATTACTTGATGGAGAGGGAGCTACAAAACCTATGTATAAGGGTTAGGGGAGGAGAGGAAGGAGGGGGAGAGGATTGGAGGTGTTGATAGGGTGAGGTTTAGAGGTAGGGATAGAGGAGTGAGAGGAGGAGATGGAGATGGAGATGGAGGGGGAGGAGGAGATGGGATGGATGTGGATGGTGAGGAGGAGATGGGGGATAGGTACCCATGGGATAGGTATCCACAAGGCCACCACCACTAGTGAGGCCACCACAACCATCGAGGCCAGAACCACCAGTGGGACCATCACCAACAACAAGGGCAGGCTCATCGAGAGGAGGGGGATATGATATAATAGGGCACTTAGCCTCACTACAAGATGCACATGAGAGGACAAGTTAGATGCTCTAAGATGTACATGGGAAGAAAGATGTTTTGAGAGGGGAGAGAGAACTCTTGGCAGTAGAGAGAGATGACCTAATTCAAGAGAGAGATAGCCTGATTGCGCACTTAGCGCAATCCATATAAGAGGGATTGATGATAGTGGAGGAGAGAGAGCAATTGCGACGAGAGAGGGATGTCTTGGTGGTGGAGAGGGATAGGTTGAGGGCAGAGAGAGATGGTCTATGGTCAGAGTGGGACCGACTACTATGGGAGAGGGACACCACCACATGAGGGACTCATGAGTGATCATGGGAGGTATCTCACCTCCAACAACAACTTGTCAGGTTGGGGGAGCATATCATGTAGTATAGAGGGATGTACCATGCAACAATGCCTCCTCAGTGGATTTAGCATTATAAGTAGCTGAGTCACCCATTAGTCATGGGGTTAGGGGTTAGTGGGATCTAGAGGATAGGGGCTAGCGGGAGTCAGAGGATAGGGTAGGAGAGCCATCGATCGGGCCACACACAGAGTTAGCAATATTCAGTCGGCAGCATGGTACAGATGGTAGAGGTTGAGGGATCTGAGATAGGCACAGGTATGGAGGTAGATATAGGGATTGTTTGGGTGTCTAGAGAGGTGCAGAGCATAGGTATACATGGCAGAGTGGGCAGGTCAATAGTCTTACAGGTGCCAGCAGAGGTAGACCCCTTGGATGGGGATTTTGATATGCAGCCTCCCACAGGAGAGACAAATAGTTAGTGATATGTCATGAGTTTTGATCAGTGAATTATGATTTATTCATTGATGGAGGGCATAGTCCTGATATATATGTATAGCTATACTTTTTATGTGGACATGGACTCAGAAAGACATTTATTCTTTCATGCTTTAGGTTGGGACATCTAATTTATTCTTTGCAATGATTTTGGATGTACAGATGATGAGCTGGGTGGGATATGATGTGTAATGCATGGATGTTATGGATGCATATGATGTACTAACATGGCTGATGCAAGATGTGATCTGATTTTCTATATGCTATGAGACTGACATGTGTATGATGCACGATGTGAGGTGCATGTTGTGATATGTGCTATGATGTGTTTTATATGAGATGCATGTGCTGACAATTTGTGGATGTATGTAGGATCTGATGTAAATGTTGTTAGATGTATGGTGTATGCAAGATTAGGATCACATGTGCTTTTTTATGGATGGTTAAATATGCTTTTAACAATGCAAGAGGAAAATGACTTAACAATGCAAGATAACAAATGACCCTTAAATGATAATGAATCTAAGATGTCTTAATGGATGAAAAAAAATGTATCTAACAATGCAAGATTAAAGATGAAAAATGAAACTAAAATGAAAGGCAGTGGATGAAACTAAAATGATTTTAACTATGCAAGATAAAAATAAACCTAAAATGATAAATGAATGTAGGACTAAAATGATTTAACTATGCAAGATTAAAATGAACCTTAGATGAAAATGAATGCAAGACTAAAAAGTGTTAACCATGCAAGATTTAAAATGAACCTAAGATGAAAATGATTGCAAGACTAAAATGAGATATGAATGCACCTAGATGAACCCTAACATTGCAAGATTAACAATGTAGTGAGAATGGCTTAAAATGAATCTAATCAATCCAAGATGTGAAATGATATGAAATGGATTAACAATGTATAATGACAATGGTATGAAATAGAGCTAACAATGCATAATGGCAATGGACCTAGGATGGAGCGTAAGATGTATGATAGTCAAATACAATGAGATAATGCAACCTAGGATAGAGGTGAGAAATGAAATGCATGTAGGAGGGTGTAGGGGAATGGTATGAATGCAGATGGGAGTTTGAAAGCAAAGTGTAAGGATGAAATGGCATAGCATATCATTGCATGAATAACCCCTCATTGAGGGAGAAGGAGGTTGGTGCAGAGGAGATGAAGAAAATGGGGTTTTGCACAATCACAATCCAAAGGTTAAGAATGTGAGGTGAGGGAGGTGGGGATAATTTTGCATCATGATGAAGTGGTTATGGGGAAATGATGGGTGAAAATTCGATGCGAGGAAGGTGCTTTTGAGGGATTTGTTGTAGGATCATGTTTTGATACTAGATAGGGATGATGTGAGCTTTTGTTTGGATGATTGATAGGATGGAGAGTGTTTAGTGAAGCTTGAGCATGGGGTATTCTGTAGGGGAACACCACCATGTAGTTTGAGCACTTTTTTGATATAGAAACAAAAGGGACTAACCAAAGTTACTAGGAACTTGAGCTCATGTCACTAGCATTGCATAGGACTAACACAAAAAATACATGCAAGGATTTCCCCAGCATCACGCATGCACCCGAAAGGAAGCATGGTGGAAATGATGCAGGGGAAATCCACAAGAAAACAACATTTCCCAAGTGCACCAAATAACCTAGAAGATCACCTCTGAATCATGCAAGGGTCATGTTCGACTAACTAACAAGCAGAAACAAAAGATCACAAAAGACCTTGCCTTAGAAAGATGCAGCTCATTGCAACGCACCATGATATAAAAGATCATGTTGAACTTGAGTAGAATAGTCAGCTAAAACCTCAAAATCAATTGAAAATTTTGAGAAAACTTTCATGAAATCCAAGTGATAAGACCAAAAGATGTCCTTTGCCAAAAGAGATTGACTGACTGTGGATGTTGTGATTAGGTCATACATGGAGGAAGGATGCACCCTACAAGGACCTATTGGAGGGTTTTGACTGCATTTGGAATTGTTGATGGGAAAAAGGAGAACCTTTGGAGAATCATAGTGACACGAGATGATTGTTGAGGGAACATTGTTGATATTATGGTCATTATGGGCCATGCCTTTTACGATCAGGAGCACTGCTTTATAGGACAAGACAATATGAACAAACTAGAGACACTATATACAACAAATATTTATAGAAGCTCTGGAAGTGGGATAGTAGGTCTCATCTGCTGGTGCAATGGGGATGACACCTTGGGAACAAGGGATGGGTGAAATGGGATGTCAAGTGGTGGTGAATGGATTTTGATTAGTGGAGGAAATAGGCGTTTGATAGATAATGACATGGTCCACTATGTCTGGTGCCTATTTGCTAGGTTTTCACCAACATACTTGTCCAAGGCACTTAAATTGCCAAGTTTTCGCCATTGGACAATTATTTGTCTTTACTTTTTTCATTTTTTTTATTTTTTTTGTTTCATCAAGGTGCCTGTTTGCCAAGTTTTCACTATGATGATGATTTTGTTCAGGAAATTTTTCTATTTTTAGGATTTTGTTCAGGACTTTTTATGATTTTTAAGATTTTTCAGGATCATTTATGATTTTTATGATTTTTTTAGGATCATTTTCATGGTTCAAGAATAGAACCACTTTAGGTGTATGATATTGATGGGGTCATTAAGAGGCTTTCCTTTGGGCATAGACAACTGATAAGCTCCAAAACTGAAGCAAGATGTCACCACATAGGGACCTAACCAAGTGGGCTTGAACTTCCCTTTCTTCTCATGATTAGCTTGTACTTTCTGATTTTCTTTCAAGACTAGATCTCCCACTTGGAACTGTCAGGGGTGTACCTTTTTATTGAAGCTCTACTTAAGGTGGTTTTGGTACACAATTAGGTGATCAGAGGCTCATTGCCTCTTTTCATCTAGAAAGTCTAGCTGGGTAAGGTGTGCCACATGGTAGTCTTCATCTGTGATGTAGTTCTTCATGGATACATGCAATGAAGGGATTTAAACCTTGATTGGTAGAATAAATTTAGCACCATATACCAAGGAGTAAAGAGTGGTGCCTATGGGGGTACAGAATGAGGTGTGATAGGCCCAAAGGGTGGGATTGGTTTGCAGATGCCAATCATGACTAGAATCATTGATAACTTTTGTAGGATTTTTAGGATGGTTTTGTTAGTTGGCTCATCTTAGCCATTTCCTTGTGGAAAATATGGGCTAGAAAAGCATTGGTGGATGTGGAACTAGTCATTGAGTCCTTTGATATGTTGGTTTTCAAATGGTGAGCCATGGTATGTGAAGATGGTGGAGGGAATGCCAAAGTGACAAATGATGTGGTAGAGGATGAATTTGGATATTTGGACACCTATGGTGAGGTTGAGTGGGATTGCCTCAACCCACTTTGTGAAGTATTCAGTAGCTGTTATGATGTACTTGTGTCCATTTGAGGAGTGGGGTGTAATCATGCCAACAAGGTCAAAACCCCAACATAAAAAGGGCCACAAAGATGGAATGGGTTGTAGGTATTGCACCGGTGCATGGATCAAATGGGCATGTTGTTGACACTATAGGCATTTCTTTACAAACTCGCAAGTGTCATGCTCCATTGTCAGCTAGTAATACCCAACTCTAAGCACCTACTTTGCAAGGATGATGCCACTTGTGTGAGCGCCAAAAATTCTATTGTGAACCTCTTGGAAATCCAAGGTGGCCTCATTTGAGTCTAAACATTGGGAGAGGATGTTATGGTACCCACAACAATATAGGGTGTTGGCTACAAGATTGTAGCGGGATGCTCTGTGAATGAGGTTTTGACATTGGGTGTTTGTGAGGTGAGGGGATATGATACCATTTTTTAGGTAAGCATGAATATCGTGGTACCACAGGGACTGGGGACCAACCAAGATGTATACCATATCAGTGTCAGCATTCTTGTATGCAGATATGTGTAGCTTCTTGACTAGAAAATCATATTGCGTAGCATCACGAGGGATTTCCAATAGTGAGCTAATGGTTTCCATAGTGTTTGCTGCCTTGTTTTGGAGTCTCAGGACTTGTGTGAACTATATGCTGACAAAGTATTCTTTGATTTTATCTACAAGCTCTTTGTAGGGTAATAGCTTCTCATCCTTTGTTTGATATTCATTGAGGACCTATTTGATGATTAATTGGGAATCCCCAAAGATTTGTAGTTTTGTGATATTCCAATGGATAGTTGTTCTAAGACCTGTGACGAGGGCCTCATATTTTGAAATGTCATTTGTGCACATGAATCCTAATTTGAAGGATTTTGGTATGTAGTTACCTTGGGGAGTTACAAAAAGTATCCCTTCCCCTAATCCATGTGATGTATATGAGCTGTCAAAATATAACCTCCACTAGGGTTGTTCCTCAACCATACAAAGGTGCTCATCAGGGAATTCCATCACTAGAGGGTATGTGTTGATTAAGGGAGCTTCCTCAAGTTGATTAGCAATAACTTGTCCCTTGATGGCTTTTTGATCAATGTATTGGATGTCAAATTTGCTAAGAAGCATTACCCACTTTGCCATCTATCCTCTGAGAGTGGTCTTTGAAATTAAGTATTTGAGAGGGTTGACCTTTGAGATCAATTTTACTGTGTGACTGGCCATATAGTGGTGAATCTTTTAAGTGGAAAATACCACAGCTAAGAAATCCTTTTCCATCTGGGAGTAGTTTATCTCATAACCAACAAGTGTGCGACTGATATAGTAAATGTCTCAATCTTTTTCATCATCATCTAGCTGGGCTAGGAGTGCCCCTAGCACTATCATAGTTGCAAATATGTACAAAATGAGTGGCCTTCTTGGCATTGGTGGTACAAGAAGAGGCGCATTTTCTAGGTACTCTTTGAGGTTCTCAAAACTACGCTGACAAATGGGATCCCACTTGAAGGTAGTATCCTTTCTCAACAAGTGTGTGAATGGTTGGAACTTATCTGCTAATTGGGAGATGAATCTCTGGACTAATTGCAACTTTCCCTATAGGCTTCTCAATTGTCTAAGTGTTCTGGGAGGAGGAATTTCCATGATGGAATTTACCTTCTTGGGGTCAATCTCTATGCCTCGTCTAGATATGATGAATCCTAGAAGCTTTCTGGATGTTACACCAAATACACATTTCTTTGGATTTAGCTTTAGTCCATATTGATGGAGACGATCGAACACACTTTCAAGGATATCTAAATGTCCACCTCATGTCTTGGATTTTTCCAAGATATCATCTACATAATCATCAAGGATCTTATGGATTAGGTCATGAAAAATTGTGGTCATCACTCTTTGGTTTGTAGCTCCCACGTTCTTGAGCCCAACTAGCATCATGTTATAGAAAAATGTGCCCCATTGCATGGTGAATGTTATCTTGTGTTGGTCTACCTCAGCGATTTAGATTTGATTATACCCTAAGAAGTCATCCATCAATGATAGCATCTCATGTCCTTCTATGAGGTTGATGATCATATTGATGCTAGGGAGCAGGAAATCATCCTTCGGACATGCCTTGTTGAGATCTTCAAAGTTAGTGAAAATTCTTGTGGTTCCTAAAGGTTTAACAACTGGGACCATGTTGGAGATCCAGTCTGAATAATCGATGGCTCTGATTATCTTAGCTTGGAGAAGTTTCTCAAGCTCTTCTTTTAATAATAATGCCACTTTTAGATGCATTCTTCTTAGCTTCTGTTTAACTAGCTTGGCATCAGGATCTACTGAAAGATTGTGAACAATGAGATTTGGGTCAAGTCTAGGCATGTGAGCATATGACCATGCAAAATTTATGATCGACTCCCAAAGTAGTGCAGTGAGAGCCATTTCTTCACCATCTATTAAAGATGCTACAATATAGGTGATTCTCGAACATTCTTCAGTGCCCAAGTTGACTAGTTTGGTCTCTTCGATGACTATAGATGAATGGTCTAATCGATAATCTTGGATGGGAGGAAGAGGCAAGTCTCCATTCTCTAGCACCTCAGAGAGATTTTCACTATTAGATTTGCCCTTTATTTTTACTATTTTTGAATCAGGATGTGCCCCAAAGGGGTTTTCACATGAGGATTCTTTATTTTCTTTTTTATTTTTATTTTTGCATCTAGAGACTTCCTCTTCCCCAACATACCCCTTTGGGTTGAGCTGATACACTTTGGTTGATTCCTACCCCCATTATGATTCTTTGTCTATGGTGCCCATGAATCTTAGGAGTACTTCCTCGCTTTGGAACTCATCAATATGTACTAAGCTTGGTTGGTCCTAGTCAATGAGGTCAGGATGGATGAGGGGAAGGTCGATGAGATTGATGGTGAGTTGGCAAAGGACATAATTGCCCAGGAAGGTTTCATCATCAAAGATATCATGATAGGACTATTTTTCATCTTCTTTTGGAATGTCTTCAACTTCCATGAGTTCATCTTGGATATTAAAAAAGGTTGCATTGAGCGAATTGGTTCCCCCAATCACGGTGTCGGGTCCTTGTATGTGCAGGTGAGGGGGATCAAAGTCAAGGCCTTGATTTTGTGGATTCTTAGAGGCCTCCATGGGGTCCTTCATTCCAAATTTGTTGGGTCCTAGACCACCTCCTTGATAATCCCATTGTTCAGTGGCCCATTTGTGTGGTATGGGATATTTTTCCTTAAAGTGCCTGAGGAACTTAGTATCGGGAGGTGGAGGGTCCTTATAAAACCATTGATTTATATTAGGTGCCAACTCTTGGCCATTCAAAATTTTGTTAGAGATGAAAGTAGATGAGCCCATAGTTTTGATCTTGGGGCCTTCCTATGGTGCCTTGGTTTGATGGAATAGTCATCCTTGAGTGTGTGGGTCTAGGGAGAGAGCCCCAACTTAAAAAGCATTGGTAAGACTATATTCTTCGTAGCCCTTTTTGTTGATCTTGATAGAGGAGAGGGTGGAGGCTAGGATTGTTTCTGGATCATAGTGGGATCAGGAAGAACTAGTGATAGATGTGCCAATATCAAGTCTAGGACAATGAGTGGAGTGGGGAAATGATGCTTCAATCACATGGTAGTATGTGAAAGGTTGGGGATCTACATGGATAGTGATTTCAGAGCCCTAATACAAGAATTTGATGCAATGATGATAGGTGGAGGGGACTACTTGGATGGAGTGGATCCATGGATGACCAAGGAGGATGTTGTAAGGGAGGTCAAGATCAACAACATGGCAGATGGTATCTTGGATGATGGGACCAATCTTGATGGGAAACAAAATAGTACATTCAGAAGTACACTCTAGGTTTTCATAAGTCTTGATAGTGATTACATCGTGAGAGATGTCTGCTTCTATGAAACCAACCTGTAGGACAAATTCTAACATACAAAGATTAAGGGGCGAACCATTATCTACCATGATCCTTTTTATGGAAAATTTATTGATCATGACAGTGAGGCAGAGTGGGAGATTGTGATTGGGTTCAATGGATGGCATGTTAGATGGCTAGAAGGAGAGAGTGGAAGGTGTGGCTAAGTGCCCCACAAGGTTCTTGAATTGAATGGTATTGATGTCCGCAGGGACATGGGCTTCTTGGAGGGCTTTATTGAGGACTTCCTGATGGAGAGGTAATGTACCAAGGAGGTCAAGGATGGATATTTGTGTAGGTGTGTTCCCAAGGTGTTCCAAGAGGTTATATTGTGTTTTGGGGATAGTTGTAGTACTAGCATCAGCAATAGATATCTGGCCTCTATGAGTAGTAATGGAACATTGATTGTTAGCACCTCTGACATGGATCATGTTCACAGTGGGTTTGACCTGGGAAATAAAACCAATGAATTTATTGTAGTTGATGTAGGTAGTGGTTTAATCTTTTCCATCCCCATGGTCACCTTATTTACCCTTACCTTGGTGTGTGGGAGGATTAGCATTGATCGGGTTCTTTCCTGTGTTGTGTTTAGGAAACACATTTTGATAGATCTGCAGGTTTGTATTGGGTGACGTTTGGGTAGGTGCGTCAACTATGATCTCCTTCATATCTATGAGGTCCTAGACATAGTGTTTGAGTTTCATGCACTTCACAGTAGTGTGTCCCTTAACATGGTGATAGTCGCAGTACTCGTTATCCTTCTACTAGGCCAGCTTGTGTGTTCACTCATGAAAAGGTTGAGTTTTCAAATACATAACTAGGTTGGCATTGACCATGTGGAAAAAAATAGCATCAAGGGTTTCTCCAAGTGGTGTGAATGTGCACTTTGGAGCATTCTAAACATGGGGCTTGTTTTGTCCTTGGGTGATGGATATGGCATTGGTCTGATTAACAGGTGGATGATAAGGTGATTTCTGACAGGTCGGCCCTTGATGCTAGTAGATGGGTGTTTGTTGTTGGTAGATGGGTGCTTGTTGTTGGTAGGTTTGGGGAGGGGGATTGGGACTAGCTACAACAACTTGGACATTCTTGGTGTCTGTGGCTCCATCAATGACCATGTTCTTGTTCTTGTTTCAATATCGGGAATGGTCATTGTTAAGCTTGTCTTGTGAGCTCTCCTTGTAATGTTTGATGGTACCATCATCCAAAAGACCTCATTCAATGTTCATTCCTTTCCCCTTGATATCTTGGTAGGTCTAGACATAATTCATCTTCATAAAATGGGATAGCTTCAGATGCAGATTTTTGCTAAATATCTTGGTAAGGTTCTTCTCTGGCAGTTGGTATGACAATCTCGTGGTGAGATTTTTCCATTGCTATAGGTAGTTGGCTAGAGTTTCACCTTCCTTTTGCTTAGTATTGCAAAGGTCTAGTAAGGAGAGCTCATTCTCAATGTTATGAGCATACTGGGCCATAAAATTTTTTGAAAGCTTTGAGAATGTGGAGATAGACCCATATGGTATTTTGTAGAGCCATTCGATGGCAGGCCCTCCCAAACTCTTGGGAAAGAGGTGCATGAGCTATATATTGTTGAATGCCACTTCTTGGCATGCCATATAGAATTCCTTGATATGGCTGACTAGGTCTCCTTTCCCTTGATACTTGTCAAAATTTGGTGTTTCAAAATGCTTAGGGAAGGGGAGTGCTATGATTGATCTATTGAATGGATATGGATAGACTTCCTTGAACTTGAAAGTTTTACCCTTTGTACCAGCCTTGAGTTCTTTGAGGGAATTTCTTACCTCTTCCCATTCTGATTTGATAGGTGCTAGGGTAGGTACTCCCATTGAGAATGTATTTGATGGTGCGGGTGAATATAGAGGAATCTGTGGAAGAAATGGTGAGCTTGTATAGGGGGATTTCCCAATGGAAAAGGCCATTTGAAATGGATTTTGGCTATCTTATTGGGTGATGTATTGTTGATGTAAGGTTGGGGCCTACTGCTAGGAGGGATATGGTGTGGCTTGCTACTTTGGGATGAGAGGATTGACGTGCGGTGTTAGAAAGTATGGTTTTTGTGGGGAGAGTTGGTAGAAAAGTTGTTGTTAGGGCTATTGATGCACTTGGCCAACATAGGAGAGATGCATGCCTGCATTGCTGAGAGGGGAGATGGTAGCTTGGGTGTGCACTATGGGTAGTTGTATGAAAGGGTTAGTAGGATGGGTAGAGTTGAGTTTCTATGATTGTAGAGGAGCGATTTATTGAGTGATTGATGGCATGGATAGATAGTTGGTGAATCTGGGCGAAGGTGTGGAAAATGATGATGGGGTTGGTTGTTGTACTACTTGTGGGATGGTTTGTTGCTGAAGGAATTTTTGGTAAATTTGGTCATGTGTGGGTATGCCCATGGCATTCATTTGTGTTTGGTTGAGGCTCCAGGTGGTGTCAACCCCTGCTATGGGCTATGATGTGGAAGTTGTTGCAAATGTGGGTGGGACAGTGAGATTTTTTTATGCATGTAGGGGAGCTTGGGATGTTATGGGTGACATTCCTATTGTGAAGGTGACTTGTTGGGTCTACGTGCTAACAAAAAACATGAGAGGAACTTGTGTGGATTGAGATTGTGTGACAGACTAGGCAGATATAGGTGGTGCGGTTTGTTCTACTCCTTATGAAAGAGGAGTTGATGCAGCGGGAGGTGGTATTGCTTGGGTGGATTCTTGTGATTAAGTCACTATCTACGAGGAGGGAGGTAGGGGTGGTGCACCCATAATGGAAAGTGGGGTACTTACATGGATTGTTGCACCAGGTTGCAAGAGATGTGGGATGGGTGATGCTGTATGGGATACTTGCATGGTCAGATCATGGATTTGCTGGATGACAAAGGGATTAGCATTGGTGAAGATGTGGAAGGGTTTTGTGGGATCAAAAGAGTGTAACTATGGGAGAATGGGAGTACCCTCCTCTACATAGTTTTCCAACATGGTAAGATGGTTTTATGCAATGATTGTGCTCACCATCTATGCATGTCCTAGAAGACACATGAAAGCTTCCATAGAGTTGGTGGTAGGTGTTTCATTGGGATCTTCCCACACATTTTGGACTGAAGGTGACTGCGGATCGTACATTACCATCATACCCATGGTGTCATTTAGGTCCATTGAGCTAGTGACTTGGTTGGGATCTATTCCTTTCCTTTTCTTTGATTATGTCTCACAGGCATGAAAATGCAAGGTCCTAAGATGGGGAGGATGTAGATGTATCAAAAGGGATGCTTGGACAAGGATTTTTTGATCTAGATGAAGCTAATGATATGCAGGTTTAAGGATCATGAAGGATTTGGATGATGGGTTCCTTAAGGGATCGTGATGAGCTACCTTTCCTAATGTGGGATCAAAATGCTATGGGATTTTCATGCTTAGATAGAGTTGTGATCTTTGGATGAAAGGATCCTTACTAGTGTGAAACAATCTCTGGATCAAGATGATGAGGTTCGCAAGAGCAAGTACTAGCTACCCTAGACAAGGTTTAGTCGAATGGGTGTGGCTAATATTTTGATTCTAAGGATGAGGTTTGGGAAACTCAAGATGGGTCCTTGGATGATGAGGATTAAGGATGATGATTCTGAGATTTGGATAGGGGGTGATGCTATATGATGCTACCAAAAGGATGATGCAAATGTTCCTATGGGACTATCTAAGGATGTTGAGACAACTTCATAATTTTGGAGAAGGGTGGAGATTGTACCTACTAGTCTTCACTCTCTATTCTAACAAATTGACAGTCGACTCAGATTCAAAAGGCAAACTATTTGATCTATGCATTGTATTCTATATTATCCAATTTGGCTTGATACTTCTCTTCTTCTCGGGCTACAGTGACAATGGGTCAGTCCTTGCATAAAGATTATGATACTTTCAGGAATAGATCAGGTAGGCTTCTGATTAATGGCTTCTAGTAAGATCTATGGCATCCCCCTAATCAGTTTGTACATGCATGAATCACTTAAGAGCCTAGTTGACCATGCTGAAATCATAGGGATATTCACCTACCTCAGGCTACCATCAACACACCTCACCTGAGCTTGAGGGGATGAGGCGAGAGTTTCCTCAACACCTTATTTATATACTAATTAGGGAATTACCGATTTGAGGTCATTGTCTAAAGAGGAAGCACTTCTCTTTAGACAGGACTCACTAGAAGTGCTGTCAATTAGACTTGATCTTTCTCTTCACCCAAGATCCATTAAGGCAAGGGGAGAGAATACAGATACAAGTGGATTGCTTCCACATCACTTACTTTAACAAGGTTTTGCAAAAAATGAAAAGCTCTAATGAAGTGTTGAAAAAAACTCCTTCAGACATGCCAAGAAGTATTCATTTCAAATTGAACCTAGTTTACACTATGTGTTTTCTATTCTAGAACATCAAACACTCATGTTTAGCATGCAAGGTTCTGTTTGAAAAGTAAATGACAATGCTTGGAAATGGAAATTGCTTTGCAAAAACAAAAAAAGAGTTACTACTTTTAGAACTCAAGACTTTGTTTGATCAATTTTAGCACCAAATGAAGTGTTCATCGCATTGATTCTTTATCCCTTAGGCATTCAAGATGGAGTTCTTGTTGATTTTAAGCACCAAAATGAAGTGTGATGTTTGCCTTGTTTAATTTTAACTTTCTTTTATTTTATGCCCAAATTTAAATGTGAAGTATTGTGTAGTCATACACTATTATTTTTAATGCACCAAATGACAGTAAGTAAATTCTATTTAAAAATTTTAAACCTACGTTCTCACAAAAACCTACAATCCTGCAATAGAAAACCTACATTCCCACAAAGCCGTACAAGCGTTCTAGTGGGATTGTCAGAATATTAAAAAACTAACAAAATGTAATAAATGTTGGATAGGGAATGATATCTATGGATGTGTTCCCACAGTCAATGGCATTCCTACAGAGTCAACAGTCATTCCCACGTTGTGAGAATGAAGGAAAAAAACTCAAAAAAAGCTTAACAATGTTGTACGGCTTACAAAATCAATAGGAAAACTCCGCCTGGTCAAAGAGCATTCCCATAGAGTCAACTATCAATCATGTGTTGTGGGAATGAAGGAAGAAAAACTAAAAAAATAGTAAATGCCCCATGACTTACAAAAAGTACATAGGCAATCCCGCTGGTCAACCCGCGTTCTCGTGTTGCGAAAATGCAATCCCACAAAGTGGGTACAATGAATCATTGGTGAAGTCGGGACATAGAGTAGAAAAATATGGGAAAAATAGAAGTTTCATTGTGGGAATGCATTCACATAGTCTGTATAGGTGTTTCCATGTCTATACCAACATTCCCACAAAACTACAGATTTTTTGGATGTTAATGCTTTGTAAAATCTGAAGTTGGGAATGTCTGCACAAATGTGTCTTCTTTTGCCTTGAACCTATAAAATACCAAAAAAAACCCTTGCAACACACTCAAACAAGAAAAAACCTTAGTATTTGGGTTATTTTTGCAAAGAAAAATAAGAAAGATGAAGAGAAATTACCCTTGAAGTGGCTCCCACCGGGCATGCCAAAATGTAAGTACCTAAAATGCAATGTTAAGGAATATGAAGCAAGGCAAACATTCAACAAAGTAATCTAAATAAACACTTATTCTAAGACCTACAAAATGAAGACAAAACCAAAGGAATGCAAACCTCAAACCCAAGAAATCTCCAAGGTGTACAAGATTTGTCCAAGGATGGAATGTGTGCTCAATGATATTGCTCAAAGCTTCAATGGATGAGGATATATTTTGGCCTTATAAGGCTATGATGGATGCTTTTTCTCTTCAAAAGGGCATGATAACTTTGCTCAAAAGGTGGATGAAAATGAAGGAGGAAGACACTTGATTTAAAGGAAAATGGGAGGTGAATGGATGGTCAAGATGCAAACTTGAGGAAGGGTTGAGATGCATCCAAGAGAGAGCACATGGATTGTGCTTTCTCAAAAGCATAGCATTGTGACAAGTGTCACAATGGGGGATGATGAGAGGAGAGGCCAAATCCTTAAGGAATGTGACCACTTTGGAAGGTGTGAGAGGGGACAAGTGTGTAAGAGATGTGTAAGAGGCTTTATGATTTGGCATTGGAGGATGCGGTGATGAGACATGAGGGTTGACATGTGATGGCTAAGAATTTCTTAATCCTTGGATTATGGTTGTGCAAATGTTTAAGGGGTGATTAGCTTTCAATTATAGGGTAAGTGAAGGATTAGGAAGATGTGATGGGAGGAGAGAGAATGAGTGGAGGGTTAGATTAGCTAATCATGGATTATTAGCTAAATGGAGGAGGATTAGGATTTTTAGAATTAAATATTTTATTTAATTCCAAGTGGGAGGGAAAATGGGTTTATGAATTAATTTAAATAAATAAATGTATCTATTTAAATTAATAGAAGAATAGGGATTTAATTAATTATCAGACTATAGGTTTGTCATTTAGATAATTAATTAAATAATAATATTTTATTAATAAGATGTAATAGGAGAAGACTAAATAAAATTATTAAATGATGTAATCAAATTTAGGTGTCTACAAATAGATTATGTTGGGATAATGGAAAGATTTATACTGAGACGGGCGGGGTGAATCAGTACCCTTAAAAACTTTCAAACTAAATCTTTGTAAACATGAATATCAGGAACTGACATAATCCATTGCATGTAACATACATGTAAAACATTACTAAAATTTAAATGCATGTAATCTAATCAATAAACCATACATGAAACTTCATACACATAACTCAATTATTTTGGTATCGCGGAAACCATTGTTAGAAGGTAAAAAGTGTGGTGGGGATGACACCCACAAAGCTTCACTACTATAGTAAAAAAGTATACTGGTTAAGGCTACAAAGATTATGATCACTTCTACTAATCTTACCATGTTAGGAGTATCAATGAGATCATTTATATCTACCTAGTTAAAGGATTTTAGCAACACAATCAAGTGTGCAATCGGTTAAGAGATTTATAATAGAACTGTTAAGTTCACTCTCTTAAGAGATTTAAAAATCTACTAAAATGGTTAAAGAGTAACATGAGGATTGATCTGTAAATAGCAACTCAAACTTGCCTGATTCAGATCTGTAAAGTACTTATCTATTATCACCTTAATGTGATTATTCTTCTCTTTGAATATTGTTTGGTATCCTTTTGTTTATAATAAAATGGATAGTCTTTCAATGTTTTTTCAATCAAAACCCTATCTGATCTTTAGATGTCTTCCACTATAGTGGATACTACATGTGTGACACTTGTCAAAATGGCATCCTTACAAATTTATATCAAACTGATCTTGACCTAATTAGGGTTTAACATCTATCTTAAAAAACCTAAGATCAATAGTTCAAATGATTAACCTAGATCAATAACACATAGGAATCATCAACAATTTAATGATTACATCTATATTAAATTTTGTCTCGATCTTGGTAAACTATTTTCTTAATCGGTGTAAACTATTTGCCTCGTATTTTGTGTCATTCCAAACTGTTATGTCATTTCCTATTTCACTCAGAGTACATTCATCATTCTGTAATTTACCAGTGCTCATTTCATATGAATGCTTAGTGACTATTGTGCTCAGTACTCAGTAATCATTTGTCTCAGTAAGAATGCTCAGTCAAAGCTATATTTGGTTAACTTAATAATCTGCCTTGAGTTTTGGTCAATATAAAGGCTCTGTGTATTGATCGACCATCATGTCTTGTCTCCTTTACTAACTATATGTTTTAATGATACTAATGACAACCATTAATGCTCTTTAGGAGTAACATTCTCTACCTTTGACATTAGCATCAAAAACTTTATGTATATGTACTGACTTCAAAATGATATGAATCTATGTGAACTCCCTCTTTGTACATGCTCTCGGTGTGAAGTACATACAAGAATATATATACATATATTTCCCCCTTTTTTGAAATTAATGTAAAAAATGTAATCAAAAATTATAAAAAATGTTATATGATGAGTTTTCTTCAATGTCACCAAGAGGTTTTCCCATTCCTCCTTAAGATTCTCAAGAACAATCTTCTCTAATCTGACTTGTGCATGCATATCAAAAATGTTTTATAACACCAATATCTCTGGGGTGGGAACTAATTCTTTTTCCTTATTCACATGTTAGAATCCCTTAAAAAACCCTTACAATAGATAAGTTGTATGGTAAGGTGTCCTAAAGGGTCTTGAGGGTTGTAGGACTTGTTAAGAACCCTTACAACCCCTATGATGTATGGTAAGGGGTCCTAAAACATCCTAACAGGTTATAAGGGATATTAGGACACATTAATGTGTCCTAAGATCCCTTACAACACATTAGGACACCTTACCATAGACTAATGTATGGTAAGGAGTCCTAGGACACATTAATGTGTCCTATGACACCTTACAACCCCTTAGGACACCTTACCAAACATTAGAGAATCGTAAGGGGTCCTAAAGGGTAATAAGGGGTCCTAGGACACATTAATGTGTTATAAGAACCCTTATGACCACTTAGGACTACTTACCAAACATTTGTGTATAGTAAGGGGTCCTAAGGGGTCTTATGGGGTCCTAGGAAACATTAATGTGTCTAATGACCCATTAGGACCACTTACCATACATTAGTGTATGGTAAGGGGTCCTAAGGGGTTCTAAGAAATCATAAGAGTTCTTAGGACACATTAGTGTGTCTTAGGACCCCTTAAGACCCCTTAGGATCCCTTACGATACACTAATGTTTGGTAAGGGATCTTAAGTAATCCTAAGGTGTATTAAGGTGTCCTAGGACACATTAATGTGTCCTAGGACCTATTAACAACCACTAATATGTATGGTTAGGGGTACTAAAGGGTCTTAAGGGATCATAGGACACATTAATGCATCCTAGGACCCCTTGAGAACCCTAAGATATATGGTAATGGGTCCTAATGGGTTTAAGGACACATTAATATGTCCTAGGAACCATTATGACCCCTTAGGATGCCTTATTATATAGTAGTGTATGGTAAGGGGTACTAAGGGGTCATAAGGTGTCTTAGCACACATTAGTGTGTCCTAAGACCATTTATTACCCATTAGGACACCTTACCCTATATTAATGCTTGGTAAGGTTCCCTAAGGGGTTGTAAGGGGTCCTAGAACACATTAATGTGTCCTAGGACCCCTTAGGACCCCCTAATATACATTAGTGTATGGTAATGATTCCTAAGGTGTCATAAGGGGTCCTAGGAAACATTAATGTGTCCTAAGACCCCTTATGACCCTTCAAGACCCCTTACGATACATCTTATGGGTCTTTAGGGTTCTTAAGGGTTCACATTAATGTATCCTAGGACCCCTCAAGACCCTATAGGACCCATTTATGATATATCTTAGGGGTTGTAAGGGTTGTTAAGAAGTCTTAGGATAGGACCCTGAAAGAACCCATAAGACTTCTAATATGTATGGTAAGATGTCCTAAATGTTTATAATGGGTCTTAGGACACTTTAATGTATCCTAAGACCCCTTATAACTCCTTTGGACATGTTACCATACACTAATGTACATTAAGGGGTCCTAAAGGGTCATAATGGGTCCTATGACACATTAATATGTTATAGGACCTCTTACAACCCCTTTGGACACCTTACGAAATAATGTTGTATGGTAAGGGGTCATAAGACACATTATGTGTCCTAATACCCCTTATCAAACATTAGTGTATGGTACTTTGTGTCCTAAGGGGTAATAAGGGGTCCTAAGACACATTAATGTGTCCTAAGACCCCTTACCAAACATTAGTGTATGGTAAAGGGTCCTAAGTAGTATTATGGGGTCCTAAGAAACATTAATGTGTCTTATGACCTGTTACGTTCCCTTACCATGTATTATTGTATGTTAAGGGGTCCTAAGGGCTTTTAAAAGATCATAAGGGGTACTTGGACAAATTAATGTGTCCTAAGACCACTTATAACCCTTTAGGACCTCACATCTTACATCTTAGGGGTCATAATGGTTATTAAGAGGTATTGGGATACATTAATATGTCCTAAGACCACTCAAGAACCCTTAGGACCACTTAGGAACCCTTACTAAACATTACTATATGATAAGGGCTCCTAGAGGGTCTTAAGGGGTCCTAGGACACATTAATGTGTCATGGTACTTGATAGGACCCTTAGTATCCCTTATCATACATTAGTATTGTTAGGTTTGAATAATATTGAGAGGGAGGGTGAATTAATATTACAATACTTTAAATTAAACTTAAACAAATTCCAAATAAACCATATGAATGCTAGAATTAAAAGAACATAAACACATAACTCATAACTCATAACACCATTATTTGTTTTTGAGGAAGCTTGGCCAAGGGAAAACCCTGGTGGGGATGGTACCTACAAATATGCACTAAAGTATAATATCCCTATTAGGATCTGAGTATTACATAGTACATTTCCTTGTTAGAGGAATATGAACCCTATTAACGGTATACAAAACTTGAGCTTATAGCTCTTAGAATCAATAATTTAGTTACAAAAATTATTCTCATCAGTGAACAATACAAACATCTATGCTTTGATAGTTCCAGTTATAGTTCTCAATAGCCTTTATCAATCTCTGATCTCCCATTTTCTACCAACCATAACTGATATCCCAAACTCGCATATACCACATTTCGTCCATATCCTATATATCTATCTCTTTCACAAAACACTATTTATATTTATTATGTCATCCAATCGGCTCTCAAATAAAATACAAAACATAATAATTACTAATGAAAATAATAAATACTGAGTCAAAGATAATGCATTACCAAAATGTCATAATTATAAAATCTTTATCTTACTTAGAACATTATCATTTCATCTAGAATTCCCTTAATCATCGTGACTATTCATATGCCCTATTTCATTGTTCCTCTATGTTTGCATGCCTTCATATTATTGTAACTTATTGATATCAATACAAAACCACATGCGGCCTTAACTGAATATCATACATATTCCAAAATTTCTTCCTCTAAGCTTGCAAGCCATCATATAGCATATACTGTCTTCGCTAACCAAAATAGGTCTGCAGTACTTAGTAAATTTGATTATGTACTTAGTCACTTTCATGAATATGCCTCCAACACTCATACTTACTTCATGCGATCACTATAACATATGTGTTGCCATAAATGAAAACCCTCAAGTGATCCATAGTGCTTTCAAAACATCACTTTCCAACAATCTCCCTTTGACATTGATGGTAATACTTAGCGAAAAATGGCTAAGTGTCCAAAACACTAATTGTACTAATTGTACTCTTCCTATTAGAATAACTAAGAGGGGGGTGAATCAGGTATCTAGAGTCCCAAATCAAAATGTATAATCCAAAACAATTTACTTAAACTTCTGCAGCTTGGTAACATAAAATACTTTACGATCTGTGCTTTTACCGATTACCAGTCAATAACATATAATGATTACCGATCAAATCCAACATGCAATATGTAAAGTATGATAACAAACAATCATCACAATGAACACATAACACAAAAGATTTAACATGGAAACCCTATGACCAGAAACCCAAAAAATTATTCACTCTTTTGAAGTGAGGTCAGTGAAGACCCAACCCTGTTAAAGGTTACAAACACACTATGAGGTGTGACCTTGTTAGAGGATTTTAGACCAACCGTTATCATCCAACCAACATTCACTATGGGGTTGACAGGATAACAATGTTCATTCTATGAATGATACATATAAGACTTTCCTAGTCCACTCTGTTAAGAGATTTGTTTGTATACAATGGTTAAACTATAACAGTAGGTGATCTGATTACAATGCAACTTCAATTGTAGATGTTGAGATCTATATTATGCTCATTCAAATCCTTGGATCAATATATCAATTCTATATCAACAATAATCAATGACTTACTGTCACTCATTAATAGCTTTATGAAGCTTAGTAAACTCTGCAGTTCAGTTCTCCTTAACCAATTTGACCAGGCATACATGAAACTTTTTCATGTGATAACTCTACATTCTCCTTCTTCCGACATGTGTTTCATTATGAAACCCTATTCTCTTAAATAGAAAAGTAATCTATTTTCTTCTCCTCCATTATATTTTTCTACTTGTTCTACTTCATCCATTTTGCCACTTAAACCTTTCTTGGCAGATGTTTCAGTAACATGTTTTGATTCCATCTTTTAGATCTTCCTTGAATTTTGAAAACCATCGATCTTTGTAAAAACCTTTATCAACATCTCCTATCACAAGGCACTTTATAGCTCATCAATCTTTATCAGCTAAACTAATCATTTAGTTTGTTTCTCCTACTCGATTAACAAAGAAATGTGTCAGTGAACAAAAGCTTGGTTTATATTGTGCTCGGTATACACTACACTGCTCGGTGTATACTCTGATGCTTCATCAACCGAACACACTGCCTTGTATCTTTCAGCTCATTTCCCCATCATAGATGAATGAAACATAATCAAGTCAATAACATAAGGTCATAAACTCATAAGCAAGTTACCCAATGTATTCCTTAACCTCATCTGTCATATACATCTTCCTCATGTAGATATTTTTGTTCTTCATCTCTCTTACTCCTTTTCTATAGATGTTTAGGTATTGTAACTTACAAGATAAGTGTTTCCAAACTAGTTGACATTAATGACAACATATTACTGATTTAATCATATTACATATCTAATCAGCAACTCTGTGATCTCTAATCATAGATCTTCAATTAGGTTCTAAATCAGTTGAAGTTCATCAATCTCTCCCTTTGGCATTGATGGCAACTCAAGTAATATCAAATATACCATACACATACCAAACATGTATTCTAAAACTCTGTGAACAAATGCTGTACAAGCTCTCCCTAGCTTAATATGTTTAATCACTATGTTACTCAACAACATTATCAATGCAGCTTTGACATTCTGTAGATAGTATCTAATCTTCAGTGCTCTCCCCTTTTTCAGTTTGTCTCTCCCTTAGATAGATCTTTTAGTTTTCTCATCGGAGCATATTGTTTCATATTGTTCATGTCTCCCTTTGACAACAATGCCAAAGAAACAAATAAATAGTTAGCTCTATAATAGCCATGCAACTCTCTATTGTCTGGTGCATACTCTGTATCTCTGTGTACTGATATGCCAATTTGTTCTAGTTCTTCAAACTTTTCACATCCTTAGACATGATCCAAAGTGTTGACTATGCTGCATCAACATGAATGATATTATGATAAGATTAGGCTGATGCAACATCCAGATCACATTAGTGACTGATAGACAGGTGATGGACTCCAAGTCTATTCCTCAAGTATTCAAATGTATCCTTCGGTAGAGGCTTTGTAAATATGTCTACAAGTTGTTCTTTAGATGTAAAAAATTCTAGCTTCACTTTCTTCTCCTGTACTTGTTCTCTTAAGTCATGATACTTAATAGATATATGCTTTGTTTTAGAATGCATCACTAGATTCTATGAAATGTTTATTGCACTGGTGTTGTCACAATATATAAGGACTGGCTCAGTGATTACCTCATTCATACATTCCAACACTTGCTTAATAGATGTAATATTTGAACAATTTGTAGCAGCATCAGCATACCCTACTTTGGCTATAGACTGAGAAATGAAAGCCCGCTTCTTACTTGTCCATGTAACAAGTCTTCCACTAAAGAAAAATGCTCCTATGGTGGTACTTTTTCTGTCATCCACATTTTCAACCCAATCAACGTCAGTATAGACTTTGAGTTCAAATTTTCCTTCCTTAGGATACCATAATCCATAATCTTCTTTTTTCTTGAGGTATCTTAATATTCTCTTTGTTGCAACCATGTGTGACTCCCTAGGATTTGTATAAAATCTTGCAACAATTCCCACAACATGTGCTATGTTTGGTCTACTATGCACTACATACATTAGCTTACCAATTATAGATCAGTATAGTGTCTGGTTCACCTCTATAGTTTCATCTTCCTTAGATAGTTTACATCCAGTAGCCATCAGTGTTCCCATAGGTTTAGCATCTTCCATGCCAAATGTCTTCAATACTTCCTTGATATATTTGGATTATGTAATGAATATCTCATCACTCTGTTGAATCACTTGTAGTCCTAGAAAGAACTTAATCTATCTGAATATAGACATTTCAAATTCACTTCTCATTTCATCAAAAAATGCCTTATAGATATGATCTTGTCCTCCAAAAATAATGTCATCCACAAATATTTTAGCAATAAGAATAGTATCATCAATATCTTCTTTCATATACAAATTTCTATTCTCACTTGTTCTAACAAATCCAATACTTAACAAATAAGTATGCAGCCTCTCATACTAGGCTCTCGATGCTTTCTTCAAACCATATAAATCTTTATGTAATCTAGATACCATATCTTTCTCGTCTAGATCAATGAACCCTTCTGGTTGTTCTATGTAGACTTCTTCTTCAAGTATTCCATTCAAAAATGTTGACTTAACATCCATTTGATAAAATTTGAACTTTTTGTGTGCAGCATATGCAAGTAACATTCTAACTCCTTCTAATCTAGAAATAGGTGCAAATATTGCACCATAATCAATTCCTTCCTCCTATGCATATCCCTTGCATACCAATCTAACTTTATTTCTTGTTACCTCTCCATTTTCATTTTTCTTATTTCTGAATATCCACTTAGTACCGATAACGTTCCTATCTTTAGGTATGGGTACTAAAGTCCAAGTTTTGTTCTTCTCTATCTGTTCTATTTCGTCTTTCATTGCATTAACCCATTCATCATTTTCTAATGCAACTTTTACATTCTTCAGTTCATATTCACAAACTAGACATGTACCTTGTCTTGTCTTACTCCTTGTTTGCATGCCACCTTGTCTGTCTCCAATGATTTGTGTCTTAGGATGATGTCTTTTGACAAAACTTTCCAGTATCCAATTTCTTCTTTCTTGTTCATCCTGTGCAGGTTCATTTGCTTTCTCGGTGGGTGCTTCCTACTCCTCAATTTCTTTTTCCTGTTCCTCGGTATTGTTTTCCTACTGACCGGTTGTCACTATCTATTGTGTCAGTAGGTACTCAGGTTGTTCAATGTAAGTGAATCTACTATAGTCTTCCAGTTCCTTTTTTCTTTCCTCTGCATTCTTATCATCAAACTCATGAACTTGAACATTAGTACTTTCAATCATTTTATTAGTAACTTTGTTCAGACACTTGTATGCTTTACTTTTACTAGAATATCCTAGAAATACCCCTTCATCACCTTTTGAGTCAAACTTTCCATTTCTTTCATCTTTCAGAATAAAACATTTGCTTCCAAAAATCCTGAAATAACTTACAATGGGTTTGTGTCCAAACCATTACTCATAGGGTGTCTTATTAGTTTCCTTCTTCAGTTGCACTTGGTTCAAAACATAAACAACTGTGCTAATAGCTTCTCTCTAGTATGTCTATACAACATTATTTTATATCATTAATGTCCTTGTGCAGTCAACAATTGACCTATTCCTCCTTTTAGTAATGCCATTCTACTGTGGTGTCCTCAGTGTAGAGACCTATCTTTTAATACCATGCTCATTACAAAAATTAGTAAATTCATCAGAGATAAATTCACCTCCTCTATCATATCTTAAGCATTTCAATTCTTTACCAGTCTCTTTTTCTACTTTTTCTTTATACCACTTGAACATCTCGAATGCCTCATATGTTTCTTTCAAGAACATGATAGTCATCAACCTAGTATAATCATCAACAAAAAGAATAAAGTATATTTCTCCATAATAACTTTGAGTTCTCATAGGACCACATAGGTCGGTATGTACTGACTCAATTATCTTCTTTGTTGAATAATATTTTCTTTTGAAACTAGATTTAGTCATCTTACCTTTCTGACATTCATGACACATAACATGGTTAGGCTTTGATGAGTTAGGAAAACCTCTATCTCTTTTCTTTTTACTAATCTTAATCATGTTATCAAAATTCACATGACATAACCTCTTATGCCACAACCATGCATGTTCATCTTTCATCATTAAAAAAGAAGACTAATCATTATCAAGATAAAATAGATTACCTCTGGATTGTGTATGTATTCCAACAAGTCTTCCTCCATCATCAAATATTTTCATCTTTTTTCTCTCAAAAAAAATTTGGTGGCCTGAGTTGTTCAGTTGTGCCACACTTAGCAACTTATAGTTTAATCCTTTCACCCAATAAGCATTTTCACATTTTAATATATCATTTATCATCAGGGATCCTTTATCTTTTACCATACATGGTGCATCATTACCCATTCTT
This sequence comes from Chamaecyparis obtusa, assembly GCA_027943335.1. Lineage (NCBI taxonomy): Eukaryota > Viridiplantae > Streptophyta > Pinopsida > Cupressales > Cupressaceae > Chamaecyparis > Chamaecyparis obtusa. The sequence continues at coordinate 61,869 of BSBK01006497.1, forward strand.
ACAGATCCTCCATTGTATTCTTCAAGATAATCAAATTTTTCTTCATCACTAGTCATGTGATGTGTACAGCCACTATCTATGATCCATGTATCATTTTTATTAACCTTAGAGATAAGTGTTGTCTCTACATACCTTTCATCTTCTTCTGAATCATCCTTCATTGCCAAAAATACTACCTCCACATCATCATCAGTGTCGGTATCAGTGATATCTTCTTCCTCAGCAATGTAGCATACCTTCTTCCCTTTATCATTATTGTCTTAGTTGTCTCTATTGTAGTGTCGGTAGCCCCTATTGTATATTTTCCCATAGCTTCCTTCAGATCAGTCTTTAGTTCTATCATCATCTTTCTTGTGTGGACATCTAGCAACAATGTGGCCAACTTCTTTATAGTTAAAGCATGCTAAAGGTAATTTTCCTCTATATCTTCCTTTTCCTTTAGGTAACCTTTTGGCCATAAGAGCTTCAAGTTCATCAAGCTCATCATCAGTATTTCTATCACTATCATCCTTATTATTTCTTCTACTAGACTTACCAATCTTCAGAGAAGACATAAAAGAAGAATCAACATTCGGTACAACACTATTATCATAATTGTTCAACTCAAATGTTGTAAGCTTTCCAATCAGATTATCAAGAGTGAGTGTGTTGTTAGGTGCTAACCTATTTTCATGAATTGTAGATATTCTGATGTCACAGATAGGCAATAAGGTCCTTATAATTTTTCTTACCATGATGTCTTCATCAATAACTCCATCTGATTCTCTAATAGCATGAACTACCTTCTTTATTTTGTTTGTGTACTGCATAATGTTTTCACCTTCTTTCATATTCATGTCATCGAATGTTCCTCTTAAGCTTTCAGCTCTTGCTCTCTTGACATTTGCATCACCACTATAAATTTGAGCAACTTTATCCCACATCTTCTTAGTAGTAGTACAGTCCTTGATGTCTTCAAATTCAGCATCTAAATAGGCTGCAACAATCTCCATCATAGTAACATCATGTTCATGCCTGTCTCTTAGTTAATCAAGGATCAAGGGACTAGTGGGTGGTGCAAGGTATCCATTCTCCATCAAATCTAGGGTAGAATTCCCAATCACAAATATATGCAGCTTCATTTGACTTTTCCATATTGTGAAGTTATCCTTGTTTAGCTTCGGCACTTCCCTCTTAAACATTTTGAGACCGTTGTGCTAAAGTCCTTAAAACTCTGTTCCAAGCAACCACAACTCTAATACCAATTGTTAGAATAACTGAGAGGGGATTGAATCAGTTATCCATGGTCCCAAATCAAAATGTATAATCCAAAACAATTTACTTAAACTTCTGCAGCTCGGTAACATAAAATATTATATTGTCTATGCTTTTAGTGATTACTAGTCAATAACATATAATGATTACCGATCAAATCCAACATGCAATATGTAAAGTATGATAACAAAAAATCATCAAAATGAACACAAAAACAAAATATTTAACATGGAAACCTTGTGAAGGGAAAAACCGCCTGGGACCGGCAACCCAAAAAATTATTCACTCTTTTGAAGTGAGGTCGGTGAAGACCCAACCTTGTTAAACTTTACAAACACACTGTGAGGTGTGACCTTGTTAGAGGATGTTAGACCAACCATTATCATCCAACCAGCATTCACTATGGGGTTGAAAGGATAACAATGTTCATTCTATGAATGATACATATAAGACTTTCCTAGTCCACTCTATTAAGATATTTGTCTGTATATAATGGTTAAAATGTAACAGTAGGTGATCTGATTACAATAAAACTTCAATTGTAGATGTTTATATCTATATTATGCTCATTCAAATCCTTTGATCAATATATTAATTCTGTATCAACAATAATCAATGACTTATTGTTTCTCGGTAATAGCTTTCTGATGCTCGGTAAACTCTACAATTCAATTCTGCCTAACCAGTTTGATCAGGCATACATGAAACTTGTTCATGCGATAACTCTGCAGTCTCATTCTTCTGACATGTGTTTCATTATGAAACCCTAGTCTCTTAAATAGACAAGTAAACTATTTTCTTCTCCTCCATTAGATTTTGCCGCTTGTTCTCCTTCACCCATTTTTTCGCTTAAACCTTTCTCGACTGATGTGTCAGTACCACGTTTTGATTCCATCCTTTAGATCTTCCTTGAATTTTTGTAGCCGTTGATCTTCGTAAAAAATTTTATCAACATCTCCTATCATGAGGTACTTTACAAATCATCAATCTTTATTGGCTAAACTAATCATTTAGTTCCTTTCTCCTACTTGATTAACAAAGAAATGTGTCAGTGAACACAAGATCAGTTTATACTGTGCTTGGTATACACTACACTGCTCAGTGTATACTATGATGCTTCATCAACTAACCACACTACCTTGTGTCTTTCAGCTTTCTTCCCCATCATAGATGAATGAAACATAATCAAGTCAATAACATAAGGTCATAGACTCATTAGCAAGTTACCCAATGTATTCCTTATCCTCATCTGTTATATACATTCCCTTATCCTCTTTTCTCTTTGTTTCGACTCCAATCTTTTGTTTCTTAGGGCTGTTAGGTTTGTTTTCTCTAATAGATCTCCTAAGAGTGTCCGTAGGTACATCCTCTTGTGCTATCTTCTCAGGGGTGATTGATAAATAAATTATATTAAAAGTGGTACTTACTATCTTTTTCTACTTCAGAAGGTGGAGGGGCTTCAATTGTCATGCTAGAAGATCCTTCTATTGTCTTAGTCCTTATATCTTTTAGTTATTCCTTGGTTATTCAGGCCTTTGCTTCCATATCATCAACCATCTTTTCTATCTTCCTCTTCCTTGTTTCTTTATATTGTTCTTCTCTAACCTTTGCTGACTTTTCTAGATATGTTCCCCATCTTTCCTCAAATGTGTCAACTTCAGATAACAAGACATGCTCTATTTTCATTACAAGTACTTTAGAACTAACATCATATCCCATAGGCTAGCACCATTTCTTCCTAGTCTCAATTGCTTTGAAGAATACACAATTAGTTTCAACCATGAAATAGATTGTATCCTTATATATTTCAACTAATTCCTCAAGGATTTTTTACCTTTCCTTCATTTTCCTTTGTAGGATCTTGATCATGGCAGATAAATCTCCATCTACCCATGTCATATTTTTTCTCTAGTAGCTCTCTAATATCTGAATACCAGTAGGTATGTTTTCCTTCCATGCTCTAGGATGCATTCTAGGACATTTATACTCAATATGAATGTACATGTCTATCAAAAGTGAACCAAATCTGAATTCTTTTGACTTGTCCTTCTTAACAATCTTTACATTCACGAAGAATTATTGTGCCAAAATCTCACATAGGTTATACTTGGTGTTTTCCTTTACCATTCTATAAACTATCATTATTACTCCTCCTAATACTGAATTAGGTCTACTACTATAGAATATCTTGTAACCTAGAAGCATTTCTACTAGTCTCACATCTTACTGAAATATGTCATTTAGCATCATAGCTTGCTTATCTCATTTAGAATGAGTCGGGGTTTCAACTTGCCTCTTACTTTTTTTCTCAGGCACAAAGATGGCTCCAGTGTTTTCCAGTCCATTTATGTCATGATAGCTGACTACATATCTTCACAGGCTACTCTTATCCAAATAAATTGATCATGCACTCTTCTTTGTATAATCTTAAACCATTCTTTCCTGCTAAATTTGTTCATGAGGGTTAGCTTTATGATATATTGGTCATTTAGGTGTTTGAATTCTTCCTTAATTCTCCCATCAGATTCTATCATCTCATATATTTCCCTATATATTTTTGCATCTCCTATAGTTTCATACTTGTAATGTATGTAAGCCGTAATGTCTTTTGCGTGCAAGACGTCGTATGACATTTATGAAAATGCTCCTTTAGGGTCATCCTTACAACACTTAAAGTGGTTTCTTTTGAACTTGTATCTAGGGATATCCATAACATCATATCACAAGGGCATCCATAGCTTCTTGATAGAGTAAATGATTTAAATACCTTGAATACGCTAAATTTTAGTACTTCTACTTCAATCAATTATGCAATGTAGCTACTAGGTGATTGTTATGCTTCTTAACTCTTCTATCCTTGGTCATTGCTTAACACATGGTGAATAAATGAGATACCTTGAGGTATTTTATTCATCACTTAGTGATTAAATTCATTTATCACATTTAGCTCAACTACACACACTGTCCAATGAAACACAAATATTGTGCTCATAGGATATCAATCTCCAAGTGTTGCGATCATAGATATAAACTGCATAGTGTTTGTATGCATCATATCTAAGCTCACATGTGCTCAATCTACATAATCAATGGCTAGATATAATCTATTGTCTTCATACAATGCTCCCCCTAAGGCAATGCTCAACTTTTAAGGTCGATGTAGCAATGTTAACATCATGTGAAGACATAGTAGCATCTACTATCTCTCCATGAACCAATTCCTTATTGAAATATTTTATTTTCCATCTACCTTACCATCATCTTCATCTTCTGGTTTCCTAAAATGATTCTTGAATTCATCTATGTATTCATTAAGACTTTTTCCACTCTCACCAATAGTTTTCTTTATAACCATATGATGCGGTCCTCTTCTTTTGTCCATTCTATTATACTTGCAAAAAATTTCTATATGTCCTAGGTTGTTGCATTTGTAACATGTAGGTAGTCTTCTATCCTGATTAATCTACAGTTAACAAAACCTTGCAGTATGCCCAAGGTTATTACATTTGTAGCATGTGATCTTGGGTGATGATTCTTCTCTGATGTAGTCTTGTTTGTTTCTTGACTGATAAGGTTTCCTACATTCTACTTTCTTGTGTCCATATGCATAATAGTTATTACAAGTAAAGGGTCTAAAAGGGCCTTTACCTCTATAATCTCTTTTCATGTGTCCAAATTTGTTGCATCCATAGCATCTACCTCTTAAGGGTCTGGTCTAATCTCTAGGTCTCTCAAGAGTAGGTCTTTCTTCAATTTTTTCTTTATGTGATTCTTCATGAGTCTTAGAATGTTCTCCTTCATTGTATCCAGCTCCACTCATATCTCCTTTAGGTTTCTATCTTTCTGTTTGTTCATTAATCTTATCACTACTCATGTGTAATTTTTGGCTTGAGTGAGTTCACCTTTAATGTTTTGGTTGTATTTCTCCAATTCCAAGCATTTATCATTGTAGTGATCAAGTTCAATTTTCATTTATCCTATCTATGTATTTGCTAGACTTTGAGAGTCTCTTCAACTTTCTACCTTGCATCCTTTTCATGTTGAATCTCCTTAATCATCACAAGATTAATTTATTCTTTTTCCTGCTCCAACTTCTTTGCTTGGTCTCATGTATTATTGTTTGAATCCTCCATGATCTTTTCCATAAGGTCTTGTCTTTGATTTCTTGAAAGTTCAAGTTGTTCCTTTAGTTTATTGACAAAACCTTCTTTTCTTCTTAATTTAAATCTTAGTTTGCCATTCTTAGCCTTTTATTTGTCTAGGTCATCAAGTCCTACTTCAAAGCTCTCTTGCAAACTTTCTGAATCCATTTTGATCTCCCTTAAGCTGTTAGATTTTCTCTCCAAGGGCTAGTAGCTCTAATACTAATTGTTAGGATTGAGTAATCCTGAGAGTGGGGTGAATCAATATTACAACACTTTAAATTAAAATTAAACCAATTCGAAATAAACCATATGAATTTTGAAATGAAATGAACATAAACACATAACACATAACTCATAGAAGCATTATTTCTTTTCGAGGAAACCCTAGCCAAGGGAAAACCTCGACAGGGATAGTACCCACAAATATGCACTAAAGTATAATATCCCTGTTAGTTGATCTAGCTCTGTTAGAAGTTGAGTATTACATAGTACATTGAATCCTTGTTAGAGGAATATCAACCATGTTAGAGGTATACTTAGCCCTGTTAAAGGTATACTAAGCTTACAACTCTTACAATCGATAATTTTGTTACAAAAAGTGTTCTCAAGAGTGAACAATACAAGCATCTTCTATGCTTTGATAGTTCCAGTTATAGTTCTTAATAGCCTCTTTCAATCTCTGATCTTGGATCTTCTATCAACCATCACTGATATCCCAAATTGGCATATATGACATTCCATCCATATCTTATATATCTATCACTTTCACAAAACACTCTTTATTTATATCTATTTAGTCATCACGTCAACTCTCAAATACAATACAAAACATAATAATTACTAATAGAAATAATAAACACCGAGTCAGAGATCTTGTATTACCAAAATGTCAGTAGTATACAATATTTATCTAACTTAGCATGTTACCATTCCATATTGCATTCCCTTAATTATCACGATTGTTCATATGCCATGTTTCACTATTCCTCTCTCTTCACATGCCTTCATATCCCTATAACTTACTGATATGAATACCAAAATAGGTGCAACCTTAACTGAAGATCATACATATCCAAAAATTTCTTCCTCTAAGCTCACAAGCCATCATATAACATATTCTATCTTCTTTGACCAAAATAGTTCTGCAGTTCTCTGTAAATCTAATTCTATACTTAGTCATTTTCATGACTATGTCTCCAGCACTCATACTTATTTCATCTGATCACTATAACATATATGTTTCCATTAATGACAACCCTCAAGTGATCCATAGTACTCTCAAAATAGCACATGCCAACAAGTATATGGTAAGGGGTCCTAAGGGGTTCTAAGAGATCATAAGGGGTCCTAGGACACATTAGTCTATCCTAAGACCCTTTAAGAATATTTAGGACATGTTACCTCACTTTGAAACTTTTTAAGGCATCCTAAGAGGTCACAATGGGTCTTAAGTTGTCCTAGGACATATTAGTGTCTCTAAGGACCCTTTAACAACCCTTACTAATCCTAATATGTTTGGTAAGGGGTTCTAAATGGTCTTGAGGGGTCCTAGGTCACACTTTATGTGTCCTAAGAATCCTAAAAAGCCCTTGCAATAACTAATATTTATGGTCAGGTCTACTAAAGGGTCCTAGGGGGTCATAAGGGGTCTTAGGACACATTAATGTGTCCTAGGACCCCTTACCATATACTAATGTATGGTAAGGGGTCATAAGAGGTCCTAGGACACATTAAAGTGTTCCATGACCTCTTATGATCCTTAAGGACCCCTTACCATACATTAGTGTATGATAAGGGGTTGTAAGGCGTCATAGGGTGTCCTACGACACATGAATGTTTCCTAAGACCCCTTATTACCCCTTACCATATATCTTAGGGGTTGTAAGGGTTCTTAAAGGGTCATAGGACACATATAGCTGAGAGAGAGAGAGAGAGAGAGAGTCATGTTACCATTATTTTCACTCTTTTGGAGGCCTAATTACTAGATGAGGCTATAGTACCCTAGTTTGTGTTATTAAGTTATCTTTCTTAATATTTGCATTCATTTCATTTGCAAAGAACATGAAGGGAAAGGAGATAAATTTCTACATCTAAGATTACATGTGCATGTATCAATGTTAAGCATGTTGTACAAAAGGGAAAGAACTAAAAAGAACATTTATCTGAGGCTCCCACATGCCGTGAGCATAGCCATTGCTAGAATTGCATAAATGAGTGTAAATATACATATTTAATGAGCATAGATATAGGGGTACTAGACATTGCCTAGTAATAGGTCTATCTTCATTATGTTCCCGGTGTGCTCCTGTGACCCTGAACCTATAGATAAGAGAAGAGAAGTGGGTTAGATCCTTTGGATCTAAACAATGTCTTGTATAATAGTACCTATCTACAAGTATGCATACATGCACTCAGCTATACACACTTCTGACACGGGCTGTGCTCAGGGCAGGTGCATGAGGGAGCCTCCATAAATAAAGAAGTACCATTGTTTTCAATAATGTGTTTGTTCCATGTGCAGATGAACGACCTTGACCTGTGATGCAGTTGATGCCAGGAAAACATCATTTCCTTGGCAGTGGCTACATCATAGCGCAAGAACACCCATGACCAATAGGGAAACATCCAGTGAATGATGCAATGTCAATAAGACACTCAAGAGATCACAAAGGCGGATAGTGAAGCATGATTGGAGCACTAGCATATCCAAAGGGGTATACATCATCAGCATGATAGAAAATGGGGTACATAATCTACATTCTAAGGAGAGGTACATTATAGAACAAGTGTGTTTTGGATCTGCATTCAAATATTGATGATGTAGCGAGTATATTCAGATCAATATGATGAACCAAATGCAAAGGGGCTGCAATTATTAATTAGTGACACAATGTGCATGCCATCATATGGAATAATGAACTTGATCGAGAAAATACAAATGCCCTCATAGTAAGAGGGTGTTCATAGAAAGTGAAGAATATGCCACTAAGTATCCAAGAAATCAAATGAACATGTGCCCTCAAGACATAATCAATGGTCAGATTCAATATCAATGTAACAGTGAGCTCAAATAGATAAGTGAAGACACTCTGGCTTCATAATGGTCCTAGGTCACAGCATAAAAAAATAAATATAGTGGTGTGTGGGCATACAAACAATGAGATATCATTTGAAGACATGGTGTCAAACAATGATGAGTACACATTATATAAGCACGGTACCATCCATAAAAGGGAAAAATATGCTTGACTTGCAGGATTGTGCCCAAGATTCAGTGGACGGATTGACAACAAAAGCTATAGCCAACTGGTTATCAAATATAGAAGAGTCCATAACTCATAAGCTATACTAAATTCCAGTAAAGGAGTAAGTGAATGGAATGATGTCCTGGCCTAGGCTCATGGGTTGAATCATAAGGGATAATGCTATTAAACAATGATGAATATTCATAAGATCTGCAACATGCATGTTGATAACTCACAGGAAATGACAACGAATGATGCCACATATTAGTTCATAGTGCCAGACAATAGAAGTAAGTTAGTAAGGAACAATCAAGCATCAGTTCATGGGCTCAACATAATAGTAAAAACAATGTTAGTCATAATCAAAGTAATATATAATGGTGCCAACAATTTCACCCCCACTGTATACCAAATCTCATAACATGATATACAGAGAGATAAAAAACAAATGCCAAATGGTGAATTCAACATGAGCTAGCATGAAGAGGATAGTGAGCTCGGCCCCAAATGCACTAACATTGAACCCTTAGGATGCATGGCCTCATCAATGCATGTCCAAAAAGCATGAAATAGTAAGATAGCAACACAAACACCATCAGAAATGAACACGATACCATGCCATAGCTCACGGCTGGTAGGGGAAGCAATATAATTCACAGGTTGAGATCCAATCAAGTGTAGCAACATAGTACATAGAAAACCCATTAAATGTTCCATGAGCAAGATCGGGGCATGCCAGGTAGATCAAGGGTTGTGCCATAATGAACAATAAAATATACAACAATTTCACATAATGGGGACCTCAATGGCATGAGCTATGTATGATGAAGATCAAGCAATGAGGATTTAGTACAAGAAAAATAGTGAAATATGATAGTAAGCTGGGACCCTCAATCAAGCACAATGAGCCCAATTTCATACAGAGGGCATGATGTCATGCCCTAGCTCACAGGTACTACATGTTGGAATGTGAGCTTGATTGACATACAAGCATAGTCCTGATAAAATACAGAGGGCATGATGCCATGCCTTAGGGTTAGGTTGGGGCCAAACATACAAATGAAACATAAGGTTTCCATCTTCAACATGTAGAGTTTCGAAAGCAATGTCAATGTGTAAAACCCTCAATACCATATACAAAGATAGAAACATTAAAAAGAATGCAGAGAATGTGAACATACAATGCTTTGTGGTAGGAAGGGAACATAAACACCATTAAAATAGATGCTACATTCCTATAGAAGCTCGCCATCACGGTGCCCTCAATGGAGCTGAGCATACAAACAAGTAAGATACAATAACATAAATGAAATACCAATGCCAGTGGAAATTGAACAACAATGCTCTACAAATTTTGTAAAATGTGAACATCAATACTCAACAATGTCATGAACTCCATGCCCTCGAGAGTTCAGAGAGGCCAAAGACACATTGTAAACAGTATCCTTCAAAGTGTGCCTTCAATATAGAGAGAAGTAAAACAAGAGGATGCCAGTGTTCCAAATGTAGGGAAACAAAGAAATGAAAAACATTCACACAGTGCCCTAATCTATTTTAGAAAAAACAAGTGCCTACCTCCATATGATGTCGTAATATGAAGGGATAGATGTTTCCGTGATTGAGCTCAAAATCCAGTGCAGAGACTGTCGGTAAAGATAGCAACTTGCCAGCTACCAAATGATGAAGTTCGATGTCAGTAGTGTTTCCTTTGTGAAAGGGTTTTGTAAATGGTTAATTAAGGTTTTCTCCATTTTTTCTAGGGTTGAGGATTTATTATCCCTTTTGCTTAGGTTTTATTTAATATAGGGGTATTAATATATCTATCCTTTTTTAAGGGTTAATATATTAATTGTTTTTATTTTTTATGCCAATGTAATATCAAAGCATGGTGTAAATATTGAAGTTATTAAATGGCTTTCCCCTTAATTGGGTTGAGAGTCATTTATTGACTTAGGAGATAAAAGTTAAATCCATGATTGATTTTGGCATAGGGGTAGAAGTTTCAATGTAAAAAGTCATTGCAAAAGTCTTTATTGTAAATTCTGACAAATGGCATTTTATAAGCCATTGTTAGAATATTATTTATGATGCATGACTTAGTGGGTAGGGTCATTCCTTTGACCATCTATTTTGGGCACCCCATTTTTTCCGCTACCCCTAAAAACTCGAGAGTTGGGCATCCGGGTTAAGAAGGTTTTTCCATTTTTAGGAGGGAGGGAATTTCATGCAAATTCCTACGGTTTTTCATTTTTATACCTCTTACTTTTGTGATTGATGTTAGTTCTTCTTTCCCTCTTTCTTGGAGGTGAATGCTTGTAGCTCTGGTGAAGCAGATTGATGTACTTGGCTCCTTTCATTGAAATCAAAATAGTATTCCTTCTCATCCCTGTTATTTCCTGAGTTTTCCTATTTGAATTCATGTCAAAGTTATTGTGATTTTGTCATCCTTTAATTTGCATGTTTGTTCAAGTTGAATATTCAAGAAGGTGTTTTGAAGTTGTTGTTCTAATCTGTGTAAACTTGGTTTTAAGTTGTGGGAGTTTTTCCCTTCTTTTAATCTAAATACCTCTTTATTTCAAGGATTGTCAAGGCAATAGGGTCAGGTTGTGAATCACAGGGTTTTCAAGTGTCATTGTGAGTTTGTTTTCAGTTTGTGGATCTATCAAAGTTCGGTGAATCGCCTAGTTTTAGTTTCGGTTTCATGCACTCTCTCTCCCTTTTCCTTCAAAGTTCAGTTCAAGTTTTAGGTGATTCAAGGGGAAGCCGGCCCCTAATCCAAAGGTCTACTCACTGATAGGTTACCTACAACCTGAAAGTAGTCCCATGTTTCATGGGATTGCTGGGTTTTACACTTAGCCATACTCAGGTGCAATCCCTAGTGACAACAAATCATTCTAAAAAATTAAGGGGTAAAAAACACAACTATTTTATTTCATTTAGTCATAATCCTCCGTTTAAACCCTAACATTGCAACTAGGGTTACTAACTTGCTTAGGTTCAATGTTCATAACTAAATCGATAATCTTGATAGGATTGAGATTCAAGAGTTCAAATGATTAAAATTCAATTGTAGGTAAATGCCAAACTGAGTTGACCAAAATCCCAAATTAAATAATAATTTTGTGAAAGTTATTAATGTTTATGGGATTAATTTTAATATGCATAATTTAATCCCTCTTAGATAATTCAATAATAACCTGAAAGATTGCACTACTTATTTTAATTATTTAGATTTAAACATAACCATGTTACAGTTTCAATAGTCAGCTTTTCGTTATATGCATTATTATTTTTAGTCACATTATTATGTGAAATCGAACTTCACATAATTTCCCTCCTAACTGAAGTCTCATTATAACATTATGACATATAACATTTAATATATTATTTATTAAATTAAAATATCATATTCAAAATAGTTAAATAAAGTATTATCATTATAATCATTTTAACTTAAGGTATCGTAAACTCTAGTGCAAAATTTTATGAATCTAATGTCCTATTATTAATTCCATTTTAAAATAACTTACTAGCACTAACTTATTAATAACATCACAACATTAAACTTTCCCTAGAATAATTCAATTTTCCTTAATCTACTTCTATTAGTAAGCATTACATTTTCTTAATTCAAACTTCCCCTAAAATATGATTACACTTCTTATTTATAAAATACAACCATAGACCTAGTATACTTTTAAATTAAAAGTAACTATTTGAATACAAAATAACATTTAAATAACAAATTTAAACATCACTCTAAGGAAAGAAGAAAACTTCAAATAGAAAAAAAACTTTATTTACCCTTTTTTTTTTCTTTTGTTTTGGTGTGAATGTGCAGATTTCATAGAGGAGGCTCTCAAATTTCTCATGCCCGCCCCCTTTGTTTTTCTTAATAAGTTACAGGTTATACATTTTGTTTTGTTTTTGGATTTTAACTAGAAAGAAAATAATTTTAAAACATATAAAATAAAGTGGGGAAGGGCGGTGCAAGGGGTGGCTTTTGTTGCGACACTATGGTGAATGCCACAACCCGTGACCCATCGTGGCACTGTGGTGAACATGATAGCCTGCGGCTTGCTGTGACAAAGTGAATTCTACCATAGCCCACGACCTAGTGCAGCACTGTGGCTTCTTCCATAGCTCGTGACCTATTTGGGCATTGTGTCTTCTTCATGCACTTCACGTTTGTGATAGCCTTTTCAAGGTTCTGCATGTTGGAAAGAATCTTATCAATATTTTGCATAGTCAGAGTAGTATTACCCTATCCCTAATTCTTATTATCTTTGAAGGAAATAACCCTTTTCTTTATAGTATTAGCTTTGAAAACAAACCACGAGTAGGGCACATTGACCTTCACTCACTTCCTCAATATTTTTTTTCTCATATCCCCTATATCAAACATACAAGATCCCTTCTCCATGGGGTATCTTATCCATTATCAATAGGGAATTTTGATATGGAAACCCACATCCTTACTATCATCAAACAATGGTTACATAATATAATTCCTAGTCTCATTTTTGTTAGTGGTGTCCAAATCAATAATTTTTTCAATTTCTTCGTACGAAGAGAAGTCTTCATGTCAGAACCAATCAAATCAGATAAGGATGGGTTGTATTCCTCCTCTTAGCTATAAATTTGGAAGACTTCCCCATACCTTTTTGTATCTTTAACATCATAAACAGGCCCATAGGAATGCAACATGAATCCATTGGATAGAACATTATTTGAGTCCTCCCCGTCAAAAACAACAATTTTGTAAAAATTAGAGATATCCCTTTTGGGATATTTTCTCTTACATATGTTTAAACACGCCACATCATCTATGGGGAAACCTCACAATCTATGGAAAAGTCATCATAATGACTATGGACAATTTTATTAAACTAAATCTTGGTGCAATGCCCTGCCAGGGAACCCAAGAGAAATTAACCTAAAAAATGTTACTAAGTTTACAGAATAATTTTTTTCTTAATAATTTACAAACAATAATTAATTAAAAAGCGGAAGCAATATAACATAAAGGTAATACATACTCATAAGTAACTCAACACATAGATTATAATCCCCAAGGATTCATTAACATAGAATTACATAGAGGTTAATTAATCTATGAAGTACAATATCAATATATAATCTCTATATAATGTAAATGAATAACAAGTACAACATCATATAAATGAAACATGGATACAAATGATACCATAAGGTATAACCAATGAACCATCATCCACTGCACAAGTCATAGGATATGCAATAACCAATCATATATACAAGGTACATGTACAATATGATATCTCTAGAGTAACTAAAATAATTATAATAGAATGTGATATAAGAAAGAAAAGAGTACATCTCTAACAATGATGAACGAAAAGGTACAACTACAAAAAGGATCATCTAGCTCTAGTTCACGAACATCCGAATCTCAATGGTAAAAGAAACACTACCACTTGACCATGTGGAACCAATAAGTCCACTCTCACCGTGCTCAGGAGATAACATTAGACCCCACTCAGATAACTATACCACAACCAATCATACAAATGAAGTAAGGGATCCTAAAATCTCTCTATCTCAAAGGGTACAACTAAAATGCAAAGGTATACAAACTAATCCTGAGGAAACCAACATATGAAGGGAACCTAAGATGTATATACAGAAGTTTCATCACATACGTTTAACCCTTGAGTTTTGTCCTGGTAGTCTCTCTAGACCGTGACACTCAAGTGACCATATGTGGTGTCGGTAAACCTCTTGCACAAATAGGGATACTGATCATGCAAAATCTCAATAAAGAATCTTCTCCAACTCCCATCCTAGTCAAGACCTCAATCAAGTACTCATGTATGGGCAAGGAACATATCTTATTAATTCATTTATAAAACCCCCATTTAATTTAACATGTTATCACTTTATTAAGTTACTTACAATAAGCGATCATTGCAACCACTTGTGGGCCTCAACACTTATTGAAAGCTACTCCCATCTATACACCTAGATAACCTACCCTAAGCTCATAAGTCATAAAAATATCTCATAAATCATATAAAGCATGATAATCAATTTCAGTTCGATACAAGATAACTAGAACTCACACTAATCCTCAAACCATAATCTCACAATTACAAGTTCGTCCTCAAACCATAACATGATATAACATGCCCTCTCAAAGAATTCACAAAATAATGAGGTTAAGAAATCGGGTTGGGTGAAAATAATCATGACCAAATCAACATTACAAAAATATTGAAAAAATGCACATGTCACATAGAAGACAAAATCCCCCAAGCCTTTGTATACCACTCCTAAAGGTAACACAATTTCCCCAAACAAACAACATCCAATAAGGCAATAGAATAAACTATGTAGTAAAACCATAACACAAGTCTTAGTTACTTAAGATCAGTCAATTGTGTTTATTAAAGACTAGTTTGACTTATTACTTGAAAACATTCATATAAAATTTCATATATATATATATATATATATATATATATATATATATATATATATATATATATATATATATATATATATGTATGTATGTATGTATGTATGTATGTATGTATGTATGTATGTATGTATGTGTTGGAATTAGGAGAGATAGTTACTAAGAGGGGAGGGGTGAATCAGTGCCTTCAAAAAATTTTACTTGTAAACCTTTCAGATCTATGACTGTAAAAAGTGATAACCTTACAAAATAACTTGTATCTAATTGCATGTATCAATCATCCATTTAACTTATGAAAGTAAACAACATGAAATCAACAATATGACAATCACATAACAAAAGTATTTTGGTAACACAGAAACCCTTGTTAGAAGGTAAAAATTGTGGTGGGGATGACACCCACAAATTCTTCACTACTGCAGATATAAACGGTTTGCCTATTAGGGCTACAAGTTTTGATCACTTTTGGTGATCTTACCCTGTTACGAGTAACATGTTAGATCAGCTAGATCTGCCTAGTTATAAGATTTTAACAACACTAATGATGTGTGCACTCGGTTAAGAGATTTACATAAGACTGTTAAGTCTACTCTGTAAAGAGATTCATCCAAAAACTCTATTACAATTGTTATAAAGTAATAGGCAATTATCTGCTAATGACAACTTGATTGTCTGATACAGATCTATAAAGTACTAACAAAATATCACCTTTACTATGATGTAGCTCTGCTTTGAACTGCTTGGTAGCCTTCTTTGATTCTGCTTAATCTGATATCCTCTGCAATCTACTCTATTAACTGATAGACTTGAATTTAGGCAAGTGCTTCAAGTTTCTCCTTGAGTCATATATCTATTCTCACATTAGTTCACATCACAAATGATGTAAACATACATTTATATAGTGATCTTCTTTTTCCGCTTTAACACAATTAGGCTACATAACTTGGTCATAACCCTAAGATCTACGGTGTACAAAAATGACCTAGATCAAACTATTACATAAGATATACATTGCATTTAATGAATATCATAACAATAAATATTCCTCGATCTTCGTAAACCATTTTCTGATTTGTTGTAACCGTTTGCATAGAAGAATGTGTCATTCTTGATTACTATGCCATTTCCTGTGATCCTCGGTAAACATTGTATAAACTACTCAGTGTATACTGTGACCCTCAGTATTTACTGTCTATCGATGTTGATGATGCAATTGCTTGGTAAACTGTGTCGTGCTCGGTGTGTAAGCTTTATCGGCTAGTCTATCTTGCTTCTAGTTACTGATTTACTCAATGTAAGTGATTGACCGATATCTTTGATAACCTTTGATACTACTGAAAACCTTGAATGCTCAATAGAGATAACAATTTCCCCCTTTGGCATTAGTATCAAAACTCAAATGTATATAGACAAAAAAATTTCTATATATAACTTATATCTCTGCCATATACATATATGCTTATCAAAATTTCTAATTAAGTACTCCCCCTCAGTGCATGATCCCAATTAATTGGTAGTATATGTAGCATCTATGTACATATTTATTTGGCATGTTGATATATACATTGCTTTCCCCCTTTTTGATAGTAATGCCAAATACAAAAAATGGAACAGTATACTCACATTTTGTCAAAAATATGTGGGTGAGTTTTCTTTACTGACTCCAAGAAGTTTTCACATTCCTCTTTCAATTTGATGAGAGCAATGTGCTCAAGACCGACTTGTGCATGCATGTCAAAGATGTTATCCAGCACAAAAATTTCTAGTGTTGCAACAAGTTGTTCTGCTTTGACAATGTGTGCCTCAAAAATTTTCAGGTATGACAAGAGTTCTGTCTGTAACTCAGTGACTTGATTAGTTATGTGCTCTTCTTATTTCTTTAAATCTATTATTAACCACCAGAGTTCCTAAACTCAATGAATGTGCTTTGTGAAAGCATTTGGCTCGGTTATAGCTGCACTTGTACCTGACCTTGATTCCTACTTCTAGTCCTTTTATCTTTTCACTAACTTCAACAGTGAAGGTGTCTATAGTACAAAGCTTTAGTAAGAACTGACAAATTAGCTGGGTGATAGATTTTATCTCGGTGATTACCTCACATAAGTTGACCTTCTTAATTGCCACTTCTTGGCTAATTTTCTCTACCAGTTTATTTTGTATCCTTGACTCTGCCCTTTCTTCAATCCATTTGTCTACATTGGTATGCGGGGCATTGATCTTCTCTATTAATATAGCAAGATGATCTATGATGGGAGTATCTTCATCAATATTTACCTCAGGTACTACCTATTGTAGGATATCCCTCACATCTGCTAGAATTTCTTTTCTTTTAGTTTCTTGCTTCAGCTTCTCTTGAACTACCTTCCTTGAACATAATTCCCCATATTTTCTTAGTTCTTCGAGACTTAGGGTCCTTGGGTCACACTCAGGAATAATTATCACTTCATCTAGAGTGACCAACCCTTTTCCTTTCTTTTTCTTCTTCTTCTCTGATACTAATGGTGATTTCTTCTCAATAACAACAAGAGTCCTATCTCCAGTCTTTGGAGTATCCTTCCCGATTGACACAATCCCTTCCTTCTTCTACTCCTCGGTAGCTGTTGTCTCGGTTGATGGAGTGGGAGCCTCAGATGTGGTGTCAGTTTCCTTTGGCTCATTTGTTACCTTAGTCTTAGTGGAAGGTGCTACAGTTTTGTTAGGCTCATATATCTCTGCAGGTTTCTTAGTTTCTTGTACCCCTATGGTGTCTTTGTGTTGCTCAAGGTCTGAGCCGTCAAGTTGTTCCTATGAAAGAATTTATACTACTTCTACAAGTACAGGAAACTCACCTTGTAATGATGTAAATGCACATTCAATGACTTGAGCATCATCTTGAGTATGTGCAGGTGAAATGTTTACATCCTCATCATCCTTGTCATCAGGATCACCATTTGTCATGTCCTGAATGAGTACATCATCATCGGTTTTATTCTTTAGTTGGATCTCTACTAGATCCGGTGCATCCTGTGAAACATTTATTTCTTCCTTTTTCTCGGTGATATCAATTACCTCAATAACTGATATACCGGTGTCCTTTGACTTCTTTTATGTTCCATCATCAATATAAATACCTTTACCTTTGGAATCTTGTCTCTTCTTAGACAGGTTTAAGAATACCTTTTTCTCAGCTTTTTCTTTGGGCTCAAAAATAGATCTCCATAGAGAATTGCCAATCTCATCTATGTCTGCCATGTTATCATCTAGTATTGTCATGGCCCGTTGCTTTACCATAAATCTTTCTTGGTACTTAGCCATGTGTTCATCAATTTTTGGTATACTGAGATGTGGGGCTGCCTGAACTAGAGATCTTTCTCTCTTTCTTTTCTTGGCTTCAAGTGCATAAGCCCACTTTTGATTTATCCTATCATCCAACTCCTTCGGTAATGAACATGAAAATTCTAATGGAACTCACTTGAATTTTATCATCATTTGGATGACTGACTCTTCTATCTTGGTTTGATCCTTAGTTGGCATCTTGTCAAATTTGCCTATTTCTAGATCAACAAGGTCTTTGTTCTCAATTATATCTTCAATGAATTCATCTATTGACCTTACCTTGTTGCTGCCCACCTTGAATTGATTGATGTCATATTCTTTTTCAATATCATCAAGGTCTTCTCTACCTCTTATTAGTCTTCTCCTTTTCATTGGTGCTTTAGCTGCAACCTTGGATCATTTCTTTGCATAAGCCTTAGTTGGTGTAGTTGCCTTTCATTTTATTACCTTTTCTACTTCCTTCTTTTGTGGTGGTGAAACTACAGTTGATGATCTTGTCCTTATACCTTCTTGTACTGGTAACTGCTTCTTCTTGGGAACTTTGGGAGGAGGAACCGGTGTGGGATCTTTTTCTTCTTCAAACTCAATTTCCTCACTATAATATGGCTTGTTAGCTAACATTAACTAACCTTCAGTTGCTTGTTCAATCGATGTCTCCTCAAATGAATCGGAGACATCTCCAAATCTAGCAATAAGATCTTTCTTCATCTTCTTTTCCCTTCTAGACATTTCACTGATCTTTATGCCTATAGTGATTCTAGATTTGGCCTCTTCATATGTTCTAAACCTAGTGGCAGTGGGGTCTTTTGGTAATGCAAGAGTGCATTAATAGATTCTAGTGTGAAATCATGGTTCATTTCATAACCCATAGGTGCCAACCATTTTGATCTAGGTTCAACTGCTCTTATCATAGAATGATCTATGTCTACTACAAAACAAATGTCTGTCTCAAAATTTTCAACTAATTCCCTTGGAATTCTACTTCTTTGATGCATTTTGGTCTAAAATTCTTTCAAGTATGCATCAAATTGTATATTCAGTTTATCTCCTAACTTACTTATCATCTCAGTAATCTATGTAGTTATTGGTTTATCTGATGTCTAGTTTACTTTATCAATGCCAGGTACATACTTTTGTAGATAGAAAAATATACAAACAAGTAGTGATCCAAAATTACATGTGTTTGACTTCTTTGACCTTATAGTCTTCATGTTTTCCTATAGTTGATGTAACAGTACCTCAACAAGATCAACCTAGTGACCTTTCTACACAATTATGTATGCCATGTCTATTGTGTTGTAGGGTACGCTGTTGATTCTGCTCGATTGAAATATTTTGTACTCGATTACATGTGCTACGAACTTAACTGTTGGGTCTCTGATTGATGAAATTTTTAGTGCCCGACTATCCCATTGAGCTCAAGTGTTCTTCTCAACATCAGGTTGTGACAAACTATGGAAAGATTTTTCCTTGTTTGTTGTAGGGAAGCCAGTAACCCTACTGATCATTTTCTTAGTGACCTCTATTGGTTTATCCAGCTAGAATTTTCCATCGTGATACCTACTCAATACAATTCTGATCCAATCTGTCTTAAATGAATGCAGATAGTATGTGACACACGATAACCCAGATTCCTCAATCTTCTTGTATTCTTGTTTTAATTTTCCATCGGTGCCACAGATTAGTTGATGTGCTACAACAGTTTCAAACTCTCGTACTTCTCCAATTTTGCAATGAATATACGCTCTTATGTTCTCTTTCAATAAAACCCTATTTGGTATGCTTGAGAAAGTGCCCATTGAATATGTTTGTGATGCGACCTTGGGATGTGGCTTGAACTTAGGTTCGTCAAAATTTTCCCTTACAATCAGATTAACTTTTTCCTTGACACTTTGTGGTTTGCCAGTGGATGATATAGATGTCATAAATCAATTTAGGGTTTCAGCTAGCAACAGGTTAAATAAAGCATTTGATAGCAAATGAACTTACTCAGAGTCATCAAAGAGTGATGTCGGTTCGATCTACAGTAGCCCTAAATCCTTCTAAAAATATTTTAGCTCGAACTCTTCTCTTTGAAATATTCGCTCTTTGAAATTGCAATGTAAAAATGAACTCTGTTTCTCATGTATTTATAGACTTTTTGATATTCCCACTCAAACTTTCATGCATTTAATGCTTGGCCTAACTTTCGGTACATAACAACTATTAGCTCGGTGATGATAACAATTTACTTGTCGCTCGATTAACATAGGATTTCTCTATCGGTTTGCATTGTTGTCTAGTTAACCTTGTGTAGTGATTACCAATGGGTAACCAACTCTCGGTCTCTTTTTGACCAACTATATATCATTGTTAGTTCATAACATATAAACCATAATGCATCTTTATTCATGTTGATTTGGTATTTGTACATCATGTATAAGGAACTGTATGCAAGATGTCCTCACTATAAATATCAGTCCCATACATACCTTTATCACCTTAAGTGGAGGTACCAATGTCACCTAATCTAGTGGACAAGGTTTCACCAACATCATTACTTGACTCAGCATTCTCATTAGATGCCTTCTTCCACATAGTGTTCCTTACCTTCATGATATCCGTGATAGTGTATCTGTATGCACCCTAAAATGGTCACCTAGACTTTGGGCCCCATTTATTCAATTTATCCTAAATCAATTTCTAAATCAATGCTTTACAATACCTTTGGATCAATCTTTTTTGATCAAATCATAATTATTTTCAACTATCCCAATACTCCCTAAGGTTGGCTATTTCATTAATTTTATTTAATTAAATAAATCACTTTTAAACAAATAAAATAATATTATTTAATTGAAATTAATATTCCTTAAATAAAATAATATTATTTAATTAAAATCCATTTTTAATTAAATGACTTTATTTTATTTAATTAATATTCATATTTAAATTATATAATCTTATTTTATTTTATTAAAAGAGATATTATTCTTTTAAATTAAATAAAATAAATAAAATATCTTCTCAAAATGTCTTGTGATGGAAAACGAAACAAATCAATTAATAAAAAAAATGAAATAAATGAAATTCCATTTTCCTACAAATCTTCTAAAAATGACATTTGTTTCCTCTTTTCCATTTATCCCACATTGCTTCTAGATTTGCATTCAAATCCACATTTTACTATAAAATGAGCCCTCTCGTTCTTAGTTGAGGACCCCCAAATTTTCACATCATCTTTATGCTGCAATTTTTATTAGAGCTTTTGAGATCATCATTTAGCTTTTAGATTGGCATATTTAGTTTAATTTCCATTTTAGTTTAATTTCAAAGAATTTTATTTTAATTTCAAATCATTTTAGTTTGATTTAATTGCATATAGATCAATTTTCATTTAAATAAACTAGTTTGTTTATTGCATTGCAATCATATTTAGATTAGTTTTCATTGTTGCATTGCGAGAACAAGATTCATGGATATTAGCATGTTTGCTATTTGTCTTTGAATCTCTCATTTCGAATGTGTACTTGCATGGGTAAGTTAGTTGATTTTAGGGCCTCACAATATTGATCCTTGCACATATTCGAATAGAGAGCTATGAGTCAGTTTGCGAGGACTAATTATTGAGTATCCTTGCATGCAAGGATTCACAAAAGTGTCATAATTTTCATGATACATTTTGGCAAGTGCTTAATTTTTGGATTGCAGATCTTTGGACTTAAGGTACATTCTTAAAATCTCTATAACATTTGGTTTTGGGCATAAAATAAGCTCTTGTGTCTGGCTTGAGTGTTACACGCTTTCCTAGAACACATTACTTTTATGCTCTTAAGGGGAAATAAACAAACATAGATTTGCTTTCATAGAAGTTTGTGTTTAAGTGCATGCGTGTCTTTTAACATTAAGTAATTCTTGGTTTCAAATATTAGTAGTATTGATTAGTAGTCTTAGATTACTTGTGATTGATCTAGATTGCTATCTTGGGTTATTGGACTCGCTAATCCATCGGCCACTCATTCCACCCCGTGGTTGCAAGGTTAGCGCCACATTAAAAGGGAGGGGTCTACAAGAAAGAAGCGTTAATTGTTCCACTAGGAAACCCTTTCATGCTTTCTAGAACTCACCTATTTTCTAGGTTGTGGACTCATTTGTAGCTTGTGTCAGGTGTTAAGTGTTCCACCTTGTGGACTCACCTCATATTTTCTCTAAGCATTAAGTGTTCCACCTTTAGTGCTTTCCAATACTTTTTGATAGAGAATGAATTACTTTGTCATTTTTAGAAGGCCTGCTTGGGGATTTCATCACCTCAAGGGATGACCTTAACTCCCATGTTCCGGTAGAGTATAAATATCAGGAGGTGAATCCAAAGACAACTCTCTTGGGAATGAGTCAGATTTCACTCTTGGCTAAGCCTCAAAGAAATTTATTCCTTTGAGAAGTGAAGGAGGATATTTGGGTTACCATCTCCCCCCGGCTATGTGATTTTTTATTCTTCTCATCTACAGATTTGTGCCTCATGTACCTTGCATATATCGAGGATGCCCTTTATAAAAGCCATGTATATCCTTGTAGACAACTTGCTAGGATGTTGTTGTGTTCTAAGTGCCTGCTAAAACATTCTCAAGAACATACACAAGTAGCATCTTTTAAGGAGTAGCATACTAAGTCACTATTCTTATTCACGTGCAAGGTTGCTTTGCCCCTTGCTCATTGTTTGAAGACAATTGCTTGCTTGAACTCCCCGATTGCTGTCTTATGTGCTTGATACAAATTCATTGATATACTTGCTTAATCTTTGAAAATGAACAACAAACTGAAATACTGAGTTCTTCGATTCAGTGACTTGTCCCAGTTCTAGAGACCTGTTCTGTATTTAGGGTTCTTGTGTCCTTGATCTTTTGAGTTAGTGATCCTTGATCCCATAAGAAATTTTGCTTAAGATTGACAAATTAGGAATTGTTCCTGTCAAATAGATAAATATTTTGACTCTTTGATAACACACTTGGAGAGTGCTTGTAATCTCTTCGTCCACCCATTTTCATCACATTCAAATTCAGTAATTTGTGTAAGTCATCCTCCTGATCCATATGTGCTAGGGTATTCACCCAAGAATTGAGAACCTCTATGGCAATGTTGTTTGCACCTATTTGCAATAGTTCTATTTCACCATTTCTCTCAAACAAGAGAAAAATTTTACTATCCTAGTCTGGTATTGATGTTTCCTAGAATTTTTTGTTTTCTTGAACTCTCCCTTTCATGTCAATAACAACAAGATATCAAGTGATCCAATGAAAGCAACCTCAAATAGTCTTCAACCAACTACCCCCAGTTCAGACTCATCAAAAGAGAAAGGAAAAGAAACCAATATTTGACCAGTCACCTAGGAGTAAGTCTGACACTTGGTTTGACCCGAAGAGCCATTTTAGTGAATTGAGTACCCCCTCAACACCTTCCCACTCAGGTATGGATATGAGTTATACTATCACTAGGTGGGAGAGGGAAGCCATGGATCAAACTATTGATGACATCTATGAAAGACATAGAGACAAGATTTTTTTTGGTAATTCCTCTCATGATGCTCAACCTAGTTCACCCCCCATTAGCACTAGGTACCTAGATGCACATCAAAGAGCTGAAAGGCATGAGAGATGAGCTCACCCAGAACAATAATCACAACATGAAGACCAAGACAATGAACCTGGTGATGTTCATGTCAATGCAATCTATACCAATGATTTGTACAAACATTCAAGACCAAACTCTACATTTTGAACAACCTCAAGGCATACAAGTGAGAGGCTAAAAAGAATTGAGTGGGAAAAATAGGCTGCAAAAAATGAACGAGCTGCAAAAGAAGAAAAACTTAGGCTTCTAGAAGAGGAACAACGAGCCTTGTTGGACATAGAGAGAAAAGCATTCCAAGAGGATAAAGATAGGCTATTAGCCCAATAATTAAACACTTAATTCAACAATAGGGGTGCTAACAGTGGAAATAATTCTCCTCCCTCCACCCCTTCCAGAACACCAAGAAGTAGAAGGCGGTTAAGAACCCCTTCTAGATCTCATAGTCCTAGAGGAAGAAGGGCCTCTTAGTATGCTCACTATAGGAGGCAAAGCCCTCCCAAAAACTCAAGACCACACTCCCAACATGTACATCATGGTTCCCAACATGGAGGTGGTAGCTCACACTATGACCTTGATACTCAAGACTTCATGTGAATGCAACAAGAGCCTATCTTCCAACAGTATGTGGATAGGTATTTGGAACAAAACAAAGATAAATTCTTGGAAAGTCTAATCAATAAGGGTGCCAGAGTCCCTTATAATTTTGATGTGGACAACAAAATACAAAAGAAAAATCCCTCTCAAGAGGAATAAATTCGCCATATGAAGCAAATGATGGAAAAAATGATGCAACCTAAGAGCTCATTCTCACTAGACTCGATTTGTCCTAATCCATTCGACAAGAGTGTGAGAATGTAGGATTTTCCAAGGAGGGTGGAATTCCCTCAATATGATAAATATGATGGCAGTGGTGATCCACACGACCATGTGTGCCAGTTCTATACTATGAGCTTTGAATTCCATCAAGATGACTCCTATTTGATGAGGTTGTTCCCTAGAAGTCTTAAAGGATAAGAAATCAAATGGTTTACCAATATCACTCCCCCTATCAAGACTTTTAGAGAACTTGTTCATAGATTCATTCAACACTTTGCATATAATCTATCAAGATCTGTTACTATGTTGGACCTATGCAACTTGAAACAAAATCAAGGGGAACCCTTTGTTACCTTCTTGCAAAGGTGGAGAAGATAGTGCTCTTGGTATCCTAGGATGATCCATGAGGATGAAAAGATTGACATACTTGTTAGTAACTTGGTGCCTGAAATGAGATATGAGATCAAAAAGATAGTCTTCAATTCCTTCAATACCATGATTGAAACTGCATGCCGCATTGAGGATGTTCTAAAAGAACAAGGCATTTTGACCAGACATAGCAACAATGGCAACAATAGTCAACACAACAAAAAGGATAAAGGGAAGAACAAAAATTGGAACAAGAACAAAAAAGTTGTCAATGACGGAGTTGTAGACTCATCCCAACCTAAAGATCAAGGTGTCCTTCACTTGTCCAATGCAGTTCAAGCTATGAAGCTCAATGCACCTCCTCAACAAGAGAGCAAGCCACAGTATCAAGAGAAGCCCAAGAAGGAAAAATGTCAATTTTCCAAGCTTGGTGATTCTTATGAGGATGTTTTCAAAATTCTCATTGCCAATAATCTTGTGCATCCACAAGATCCCACAAAACATTACATCCCTGACATTAAGCCACATTGGTGGGATGAGAAGCCTTTCTGCACATTTCATAATGGCATTGGGCATACCATTGAGAATTGTTGGAAACTCAAGCACATTATCCAAGATCTCATTGAGAATGGAAAGCTTAAGGTGGATGGACTAAATGCCAATGCTAATCACAAAGCATTTAAGGAACCTTTTTCTAATTACGTCAAGGGGGAAACCTCTAAACCAAAGGATGACAAAGCTGCAATCAACTACACTTACACAATAGTAGAAAATATGATAAACATGCTTGAAGTTGTGGAGCCAAGTGTTAATATGATGAGGAGTAAGGACCCACATGGTTATGAATCTCCCCCTATCTATAACAAAGAACCTATTGTGGTGCTGAGAGGTCCTCATTCTAGGTTATCTTCTCAAGCCCTTCATGTTGTTACCAGGAGTCAAGACCCTATCGTTCTTAGAGGTCCTAGTTAAGGTCCATCTAATAAACCCAAGCAAGTGGCATCCAAGAATGTCACCAAGTCCGCCACTACTCCCAAACCAAACTATAATCTTGTAGATCAGTTACAGAAAATGCCAGCACAAATATCAATCTTGGAGCTTCTAGAGTTGTCCCGTAGACATAAACAGATCCTTGAGGATGTTTTGCACACAAAAAATGTCCCCAACAACATAGATATCAACCAATTTCAAGGCATGGAAAATCACATTACCAGCCCACATTACCTCTCTTTCTCAGAAGATGATGAAAAATCCCTAAGCCATCCACACAATCTTGCCCTTCATATTGAAGTAATGATTCATAAAACCCATGTCAGGCGCGTGTTGATAGATGGGGGTGCTAGGCTAAATATTTGTACTTTAATTTTTTTTAAAACTTTGGGCTATTCAGAGGATGTGATCGACACTAAAAAGAAGATCACTATAAAGGCCTATGATGAGGTAGAACGAAGTTCTAAGGGTTAATTGTCCTTCCTGTTAGGATTGGCCCAGTTGAAAAAGATATCTTGTTCCAAATTGTTGATACTGGACCCCTTGCATACAACATTTTATTGGGTAGACCATGGATTCATGACATGCAGGTAGTGCCATCTACCTACCACTAGTGTGTTAAGTTCCCCTACAATGGAGTAGAAATTTGCATACCAGGGGATAACACCTTATCAGTTAATTGAATCTCAGCTAATGTTCATGTCCCTCTTAATCGAGAAGCAAAGGATTATCAAGCAACTTTAACAGACTGTCAAGACAAGTTTAAATCAGTAGACCTTGGCATGGGGGGGTATCAACTTGACTCTTTTACAAAGATGCATGTTTCCCCTAGGTCCTATGGAAAGCCTTCATAGGAGATGAAACCGTCTTCTTCAGAAATGACACTATTTGACAAGTTTGTTGAATCCTCAGTACCAATACAAGATGAAAAAGAGGAAGTAGCTATTCAAGATTGGATATACAAAGAGGAGAAGTACCAACACAATGAAAATTTCTCCCCCTCTCCTAAGTCCTATAGGAGAGGATATAATTTTGTCAAGAAGATGGGTTATCCAAGATATGGCCCTCTTAGTCACAGGTTAGATGCTAGAGCCAAACCACTTAATCATGATCTTTTTGGACGTAAGTCTAAGAAACCGGTTGGCCTAGGCTTTATGAAGAATAACAAGTGCACTATCCCCATTCTTGATAGGCAGGATAGTGAAGATGACATAGAGTATGTACCAGATTTGACAAATCAGCAAGACATGACAGATGATTGGGTACCTTCAACAAATCTCCTTTGGGGAGATTCTAGAGATTTAACAATTGACAGTCCTCCTATCCTAGTTGTGATAGATAGTGACTATATGAATGCAAGATTGACTATGGATAGTGTCCCCATCCTAGCTACAATGGATGGTGATAATTCAAATAATTTTGTGATTGAGCAAGTTGTTAGAGGAGGGGAAACTCTTCCAAATCTTGAGACTTCTACATCACGAGGCCCCAACAATAATTCAGAAATAGACTCTCATGAGTTTGAATGGGATTCACTCTCAGACGCAATAGTTGACTTGGATATTGATGTTTTCCACACTTATAGTTCTCAACCTGACGTAGCTGATGAGTTGTGTGTCAGATTAGAAGATTGGAACCCATGTGTTGCATTAGTAGACGATTGTAATGCCCTGCTAGGGAACCCAAGAGAGATTAACCTATAACTTGCTACTAAGTTTGATGAACATTTTTTTTTTCTAAAGTTAACATACATGAAACACCACAGTGCGAAAGCAATTACCATTAACTTACATTAAACCATCATCCAAACAGATTACAAATCCTGAGGGTTCCTTGATGTAGAATTACTTAAGAACAAAAAATAACTAAAGAAAGAAATAACAAAAGATTCCATATCATAAATGATACAATTACAACTTACAACTACAACATACAATCCTCATGGACATCCATGATAATAACTGAAATCCACTGCACATGCCACAAGGTATGTAATAATAAAACTAACATAAAAGTACAATGTCCATATTAGGTATCACACATGATACTCTTATATAGGACTACATAAAGGAAGATAGGATAAGAATCAACAATGAAGAAACAATGAAGAACCAAGAAAGAATCCAACTACAAGAGTATCAACAACACTGGCACCAGGATGTTGAATCTCAATGGTAAAGAATCACTACCACCTGACCTTGTGAACCTAAATGGTCCACTCCCACTATGCTGAGGAGATAACCAAAAACCCCAATCGGATGACCAAAACCAAACAAGGACAAACCACTGAGCAAGGAATCCTAAAAACTCTCTACTCAAGGTACACAATAAACAAGTGAAAGGTGATACACACTAATCCAGAGGCATAAATAGAAACTCAGGAGATGAACTAGGCTACATGCTATGGGAGTGTCATCACATGTCTAACTACTTGAGTTACCCTAGACTGGTCACTCTGGACCCCGAACCCTCAAGCATTGAGTTACCCTGGAACTGACCACTCTAGGCCCCAAACCCTCAATATGATCCATGTAGGATTAGAATATCCTCTCTCAGATATGAGGAATCCTAACCATATCCATACTCTAAATTATCTTCTTAAATGATCTATAAAGTTTTAATTACTATGTTATCACTTAATTACATAACCTACAATAGGTTACCCAGGTGCAGACCACTTTGGGTCCCAGCCCCTATTGCAAGCCACTCCCCTAAGATGCACTTAATCAATCTCCCCTAGGCTCATAGTCACATAAACATAAAATAGGTATATTACCAGGTAATCCTAGATGCAGTTTCACACATAGAAACCCAAATGATTACAATGATACCAAAAACATATAATAACCAATAAGAGCCCATAATATTGATTCATACATGAGAATCAGAATAAACACATACATAAACATGATACTGAAATACAATCCAACTGATATATAACCCTACCTCTGTTTCCCCTAGGCCATCTAATGCCCAAAATCACATAATGCACAAGAATGTAGTTCAGAAATGAGAAGTCAACACTCACATAATAAATAAATGAAAATTGAGCCATAATCATTCAAATTCCATATGAACATGATTAAAATCACATAAAGAAAAGCATAAACCTTCTAGGAGATACGGAACGTAAACATCACTACAATGCCTTAAATAAAGAATCATCTCTAATGTTGAACTATGGCTTTAACAGAATGAGAGAACCAATTTCATTATAGAACTTAACACTTTCAAAATATAGGTGTCAAAAGGATCAAATTGTAAGATTAATTCATACTACTGAAATGAACTTAATAAACAATACCAATCCCACATTTCCTGAGGACAGGGTAGTACAGAGTCATTTATCTAATTATCAAAAAGAATAAAATTTATTCAACTAATTAATAATCTTAATTTGCGAGCAACCATTTTAAGATTATATTTATACAAGCTAGAATATAAATTCAATCCTACATGAATTAATAATACTATCTATTATACAAATTAGAAAACCCATCTAATATGACTAATTTAAATAATAAATCAAGTATTATTAATTCATGTATGACACTATTTGACAAGTTTGTTGAATCCTCAGTACCAATACAAGATGAAAAAGAGGAAGTAGCTATTCAAGATTGGATATACAAAGAGGAGAAGTACCAGCACAATGAAAATTTCTCCCCCTCTCCTAAGTCCTATGGGAGAGGATATAATTTTGTCAAGAAGATGGGTTATCCAGGATATGGCCCTCTTAGTCACAGGTTAGATGCTAGAGCCAAACCACTTAATCATGATCTTTTTGGACGTAAGTCTAAGAAACCAGTTGGCCTAGGCTTTATGAAGAATAACAAGTGCACTGTCCCCATTCCTGATAGGCAAGATAGTGAAGATGACATAGAGTATGTACCAGATTTGACAAATCAGCAAGACATGACAGATGATTGGGTACCTTCAACAAATCTCCTTTGGGGAGATTCTAGAGATTTAACAATTGACAGTCCTCCTATCCTAGCTATGATAGATAGTGACTATATGAATGCAAGATTGACTATGGATAGTGTCCCCATCCCAGCTACAATGGATAGTGATAATTCAAATAATTTTTTGATTGAGCAAGTTGTTAGAGGAGGGGAAACTCTTCCAAATCTTGAGACTTCTACATCACGAGGCCCGAACAATAATTCAGAAATAGACTCTCATGAGTTTGAATGGGATTCACTCTTAGATGCAATAGTTGACTTGGATATGGATGTTTTCCACACTTATAGTTCTCAACCTGACGTAGCTGATGAGTTGTGTGTCAGATTAGAAGATTGGAACCCATGTGTTGCATTAGTAGATGATTCTTTGCGCGATAGGGTAAATTCTAATTTAGACACCTAAGAGGGATACTTGATAGACTCCAATTTTGTAGTCACTAGAGATGACATCACCTATATCCTTAATATTGAACCAGTCATTAACCTACCCCTTATTGACCCCAACCTTATTGATTGGTCTCAATGTTATCAAGAGCCTCAACTCTTGACATTTGACAATGACTATGAGATCACCTACTATCTAAATGCCACTGAACCTATAGTCTCTTCCACCAGTGAACTGGCTACCAGTATGATAGAACCTAAGATCAAGTACCTTAGTCACAAGATAAAAAGAAAAGAAAAAAAGAATAAGAGTTTTGATGGTGAAAACCACTATGTGGCGGTGTCAGAACCAAAAAAAGTAAAAATAAAAGACATTTCCAAAGGTGAAAACCTCTCTGAGGTGCCTACAGATGAGGTACTTGATAATCTCCCAAGCTATTTTCAAGACAAATCATCAATATTGGTTGAACCTATAGAATTTTTTAATTAGGGCATAGAAGCAACTCCAAAAATTGTACACTTGGCTTAATCTTTATCACCTCAAGAAAAGAAAGCCTACACTGAGTTAATTTTGCATGGACATACTCAGACATGCCAGGGTTGGACACTAATCTCATTATGCATCATTTTTCCATAGCTCCAGGTGTGAAACCAGTCAAACAAAAGCTAGGAAAAATGCACCCTCATATAGCTCTTTTAGTGAAAGTTGAATTAGAAAAGCTCCTTGGTGCAGGATTCATTAGAGCCATAGACTATGCTGACTAGATTTCCAACATTGTACCTATTTCTAAACATGATAAATCCATCTGAATCTACACAAATTTTAGAGATCTTAATAGAGCATGCCCAAAGGATGATTTTCCACTTCCTAACATAGACATGATAGTGGACATGACGACGGGCTATGAGATCTATTCCTTGATGGATGGTTTTTCTGGGTACAATCAGATCAAGATTGCTCTTGAGGATCAGGAAAAGGTTGCATTCACAGGTGCATGGGGTACTTATTGTTGGAACATCATGCCCTTTGGATTGAAAAATGTAGGAGCTACTTATCAAAGAGCTATGACAACCATCTTCCATGACATGATGCATAAGAATATGGAAGATTATGTGGATGAAACCCTTGCTAAGTCTAAGAAAAGAGGAACACATTTGGCTAATTTAGAAGTAATTCTAGATCGCATGGAACAATTTCAACTAAGATTAAACCCCAAAAAATGTGCATTTGGTGTTACTTCTGGAAAATTATTGGGATTCATCATTTTAGCCAAAGGGATCGAAGTGGACCCTAAAAAGGTCCAAGCCATTATAGACATGGCACGTCCCAAAAATGTCAATCAAATGAGGAGTCTTCAAGGATGCCTTCAATCCATAAGGAGGTTTATTTCACAATTGGAAGATAGAGCACAACCCTTTAACAAAAACTTGCATAAAAGTGTTTAGTGTGTCTGGAATGAGGATTTCCAGAAGAGCATGGATCAAATTAAGGAATACTTGGCAAGTCCTCCCATTTTAATGCCTCCCATTCCAGGAAAACCTCTCATTTTGTATGTCTCAGCTATTGAATCTTCACTGGGGGCATTGTTGGCTCAATTAGATGAACAAGGGAAAGAAAGGGCCATATATTATATTAGCCACACTCTTGTTGCTTATAAGGTCAATTGTACTAGCATTGAAAAAGCTTACCTTGCACTAGTGTTTGCCTCTCAAAAATTGTGACACTATATGCTTGCACACACCATACACCTCATCACAAAAATTGATCCTCTCAAATACTTGTTTAGCAAAGCTGCTCTGACGGGTAGACTCGCTAAATGGATGATGATTCTTTTTGAATTTGACATAGAGTATATTGAGTGCAAGGAAATCAAAGGCTAGGCTATTGCAGATCAACTGGCTAATTTCCCAATTCAAGATAATATGCCTATTCAAGTCAATTTCCTAGATGAACATCTTATGTGCATGACTAAGCGATCCTAGAAACTATTATTTAATGGTTCCTACATGCAAAATGGTTTAGGAGCTGGTGTGTTGTTTGTCTCTCCACATGGGTACACTATTCCCAAATCTTACAAGTTACTCTTCCCATGCACAAACAACATAGCTGAATATGAGGCTTTAACAAATGGACTAAAAATGGCTATAGAGTGGAATGTCATAGAACTACATATCTATGGGGATTCTCAGCTGATCATCAATCAAGTCAATGAACAATACCAAACAAAAGATGACAAGTTGATACCTTACAAAAAAATGGTTGATTCATTAAGATGGTACTTTACTTTGGTCACCTTTCAGAAAATCCCTAGGGCTGAGAACAAAGCAGCTGATGCTATGGCCACCCTTGCTTCACTTCTTCAGTTGGAGGAACATGAGTCCAGATATGAATTCCTAGTGGAAGAGCTACGTCATCCCATATTTGACTCACCCGATAACCATGTCATTTGCACCCTTGTCAATCATGAATCCTCTCGCTATGGTGCTATTTACTCATATCTCCATGATGGCATCATCCTTGACACATTTAACTGATCTGAAAGAAGAAACCTTGTCTGTAACACCTCTTGCCATTCCCTCATCTTTGGTGATTTGTATAGAAGGGGTCTAAATGGGACACTTCTTAGGTGCTTAGAAAAGGAGGAATCTGATCAAGCGTTAGTTGACATCCACGAGGGCATATGTGGGGGACATTCTAATGGTCTTTCCATGGCTAGAAGGTTGCTTAGGCTAGGGTACTATTGGCCTATGATGCAAATAGATGCAGTAGCTTTTGCCAAGTCTTGTGAAAAATGTCAGAAACATGGACACCTGATACATGCTCTAGGTAGGGAGCTAATTACTTCTATAGCTCACTGGCCATTTTAGTGATGGGCCTTTGACCTTGTTGGGAAGATTCATCCCAACTTAGTAGGTGGACATAAGTTCATTATCACTACTACTGACTACTTCACAAAATGGGTAGAGGCTGTTCCACTTTCTGTTGCCTCAGGCAAGACAATATCTTTATTCATTTTAAACCATATCATCTGTTGATATGGAGTACCATCTGAGATCATCACTGACAATGGAGGTCAGTTCAAAAATAAGGACCTTACACAACTCTACCAAAGATTTAAGATAAAGCAACATTGGTCCTCCATTTACTTCCCGTAAGGAAATGGTCAGGCAGAGGCTTCAAATAAAACCATTCTCAAGATTTTACATAGAAAAATTTATAAGAATGGTAGAGACTGGCACCTATAGATAAACCCGGCCTTGTGGGCCTATAGAATGAGTATTCATACTCCAACTGGGGCTACTCCTTTTTCGCTCACATATGGCGCTGAAGCAGTGTTACCGTTAGAGGTTGAGATTTCGTCACTTAGAGTCTCTCTCAAAGGTCTAGTTACAAATGAAGACTATCGCACCATGAGATTACAAGAATTGGAACTTCTGGATGAAAAGTGTAAAGCATCATTTGACCATATGAGGGTCTACTAGAAGTAGATGTCCAAAGCATTCAACAAAAAGGTTTTCCCTAGAGAATTCCAAGTAGGAGATCTTGTCCTATGAGAGAATCCTAAGAACTAATAGAATAGAGAACAAAAGGGCAAATTCAAACCTAATTGGCTTGGACCCTACATTATCACAGTAGCTTTTGGTACAGGTGCTTATCTACTATTTACTGAAGATGAGGAGCAGCTCCCTGACCCTATCAATGTTTTGCACTTGAAGAAGTTCTATCCTTGATGCCCATTCTGTCTGGGGGCATCCTTTGTATATACCTTATTGATCCTGAAAAAATTATAAAAAAATTCATATATGATGCTGAAAAAAATACAAAAAATTAAAAAATTAAAAAAAATTGAAAAAGTGCCTTGGTGAAAACCTAGAAACAAGTGCCTTGGTAGCAAAAAATACAAAAATTTTTTATAAAAAGTCTTGAAAAAATTCTTCCAAGTTGTGAAAACCTAGAAACGGGCACTACTTGAGGCCTTCACACCCCTATTTCTTAGCATGCATCCTCGACACTTAGCCTTTCTCCATCATGCCTTGTCCTTGTCGCCTTGGTTTGGAATTGGTCTTTGTCTTTGTCTAGGGGGCATCATTGTGTTAGCTTTGGTCTCTTGGATATTCTTGTCTTTAGGACACCTCACAAATGGTGTTTTTCAACACCAACCCAACTATGTTTTTCAACACAACCCCTGACATCGAGTGTTTTTCAACACTTATCAGTTTGATCTTATCCAGTTTGGTCATGTGATCTTACCTACTTGCAAGCATTCGATCCTTACCCTCGGAACTCAATATCAGTTTACACACTTAAATTTTTAAATGCAACACTTAATGTTTGAGATATCTCATGATTTTTTTGTGTGCTGACTGTTATTGATTTTCATTGAATGTCCTTGTCTAATAAGTCTCTCCATGATGCATCTCTAGAAGACTTGGGGCATGGGGCATGTTTTTATTTTCTTTCTGCTTGTGGGTGTTGTCTTGAACCTCTTCGGTGTCTCTTGTTGTCTCCTTGACACACTTAGGAGATTTAAGGCATCATCCTTAACTATTTTTGTACAACCATTCTCATGGTCATCCCAGTGTTTATGCCTTACTGTGAGCATGGTTTTGCTACATTAAATTGGGTAAGCTAACATTGCAGTCATCTTGACCTTTATGTCTTTGATGCTCATGTTAGAATCTTTCCACATTCCAATCTGATATTAATCACATTCATATCTTCATAGTTGCATTTGTAACTAGTGTTGATTGTGTGATTGTCCGATGTCCGATAATAACGGCCCTATGATGAAAATAAGTTCTTTTAAATTCTCTAATGAATGATGAACATAAAAATCCTATGTTACCCTATTGCAAGTACACCTTTGCATTTTCATGTAGCTTGCATTATTTAGACTTCATGTTAAATTTGCACTTTTAGGCTGCATTATGAGTTTGAGAGGGTTTCCTTCATCTTTCTTGTGGACTTTCAATCAACTATGGTCATGATTTGATCTTCATTTCCTTATCTTCTTTTGTGATCTCAATCAAAATTTCCTATCTTAAACAGTTGATTGATTTTGATGCATCCTCTTTCTTGAGGCAAATTGTCTTTCATCTCTCCATTTCTTTCCATTTCTTCCAAACTTCTATCTTCCATTTGCTTTCACCCCACTTCTTTTCTTCTAATTCAACCTTGGGGCATAATCTTTCTTGGTAAGCAACCTTAGTTCTGTGATTCTTATATCTTTCATCTTACATCAAGAACCTTATCTTTAGTTTGATTTGATCAAATTTATCAATTTACTATTTCTCCTCTATCTCATTTTGATTTCGATCATGAGGGTGCAGTACCTACCAAACTTCAATCCTTGGTTCAACTTTATCAAATTTATTAATTTCTTCCCTTGGGGAAACCTTGCTTGAGATTCTTACCTCTTATTTTAGACTTGACAATTACCTATTCTTAGGTGTTGACCTTGTCTTTTTCAGTCTTCTTATCTATGTCCTGATGTCTTCCCATCCGTCGAACACACATCTGGGTTGTTTTGTGATCCCAAATCGATCTCACACTTCAATTCCTTTCTTTGACTGCATGTGATCCCAAGTCGACCTCACATTAGTCAAAGAGGGGCAAATGTATGCACCCTAAAATGGTCGCCTAGACTTTGGGCCCCATTTATTCAATTTATCCAAAATCAATTTCTGAATCAATGCTTTACAATGCCTTCGAATCAATCTTTTTTTATCAAATCATAATTATTTTCAACTATCCCAATACTCCCTAAGGTTGGATATTTCATTAATTTTATTTAATTAAATAAATCCCTTTTAAACAAATAAAATAATATTATTTAATTGAAATTAATATTCCTTAAATAAAATAATATTATTTAATACTTTATTTTATCTAATTAATATTCATATTTAAATTATATAATCTTATTTTATTTTATTAAAGAGATATTATTCTTTTAAATTAAATAAAATAAATAAAATATCTTGTGATGGAAAAGGAAACAAATCAATTAATAAAAAAAATGAAATAAATGAAATTCCATTTTCCTACAAACCTTCTAAAAATGACATTTGTTTCCTCTTTTCCATTTATCCCACATTGCTTCTAGATTTGCATTCAAATCCACATTTTACTATAAAATGAGCCCTCTCGTTCTCTGTTGAGGACCCCCGAATTTTCACATCATCTTTATGCTACAATTTTTATTAAAGCTTTTGAGATCATCATTTAGCTTTTAGATTGGCATATTTAGTTTAATTTGCATTTTAGTTTAATTTCAAAGCAGTTTAATTTAATTTCAAATCATTTTAGTTTGATTTAATTGCATATAGATCAATTTTCATTTCAATAAACTAGTTTGTTTATTGCATTGCAATCATATTTAGATTAGTTTTCATTGTTGCATTGTGAGAACAAGATTCATGGAGATAAGCATGTTTGCTATTCATCTTTGAATCTCTCATTTTGAATGTGTACTTGCATGGGTAAGTTAGTTGATCTGAGGGCCTGATGCAGGAGCATCCTGGGTGTAAGAGCAATCTTGCATCACCCAAAAATATTTCTATTTTTGTATTCAATAAGGGCTATCTTGTGTAGAGCCGCTATTTATGGAAACTTGTTATTTTTAGTAAGTTGGTCTTAAGATCTCGAAATGTTCTAATTTTATATGTGGAGGTTCATCTCAGTCATATCAGCCTACCAGCAAAGTTTCATGGCTAGATTGGGTCTAGTTTTGAAGATATTGAATATTTTCGGTATTGGCACCAGGGTACAGAAACTTCAAAATCAGTTTTGAAGGCATTAGAGGCCCTAGATGAGGTTGAAAATTTGGGTGATGAGTGCTTTGCACTAGTCAGGCCTGTAGAGCACTTTGTGACATTTCCAGAATGGGGTTATAATAGCTAATCGGGTCAACGAGCGATGACTTATGGTCTTCGGAAGTTGGGTCACCTAAAATGGTGGAAAATAATTGTTCTTCAAAATTTCTGTTTGGGTTCCAAAACTCATTTTGAGCCGACTTTGATGTAATAAATTATAAAATAAAATAATTCTAAGTTTGGTCGGCCCTAAGGGATAAATTTCTAAAACCTTCTTGAGTGGTGGAAATTGCCTATATAAAGAAGGCCCGTAGTGTTGTCTATGGCAGTTCTGGGTAGTAGATATGGGTATTGATTCGAGACTTTGTCCTATAGAATATTGTAAGGGAATGCCCATGTGGCTTTGCATATTGTAATTCTGAAAGTTTGTAATTCCACATTTGTGGAGATAATAAGAAGCCAATTTTCTGTTCTTGCATATTATTGTTGTTGTTTCTCTATTTCTGTTATGTGTTTGTAGTATTAAGGGGAGCACCCTTCATCAAGTGGTATCAGAGCAGGAGTTCTTAAGTGTGTAAATAGATCACCTACTATGAGGCAGTTTGCACCAGGACTGTGGTTAGGGTTTCAGCGTGCATCGTGAAAATGCCTCCACGAAGAGAACGTGGCGGAAGAGCTAGTGCTGTGACACCTAAGGTTAGAGAGCTGTAGAGACAAGTGTGAGCATTGCAAGTAGAGATTCATAGAGGAATGAATCTTAATGTCAAAGATGAAAGCGAGGATGAAGCCGAAGAAGAATATCAAGAAGGAGAAGCTAAAATTGTGAACCAGGAGGAAGCAAGACTTTTTCGGGCCATTTCCAAGATTGGGAAAAGACCTAAGATTGAGGTTCCTACATTTTCTAGAAATCTTAACCCAGAGGAATTGATCGACTGGATCAATGAATGTGAGGAATATTTTGAGTATGAAGATGTTGAGGATCCTGATAGGGTCAAATTTGTGAAGGCCAGATTGAAAGGTCATGCGAAGATCTGGTGGCAAGAAATTCAATTAGAGTGAAATAGAAGAGGGAAAGATAAAATCACAAGATGGGACTAGATGGTGGATAAATTGAAGTGACAGTTCATTCCTGTTGATTATGAGCTTGACCTACTAAAGAAAATGCAAAGTTTGAAGCAAGCAGGAAGATCTTTTTAGGAGTATACAGAGGAGTTCTATTGACTTCTCATCAAAATAGGCCATGCGAAAGCTGATAAGGAAAAAGTTGCCCGATATCTTAATGGGTTACGGCCAAACATTCAGGAGGAGTTGAATCTAGTTCGAATGAATAGTATTGAGGAGGCATACCAGTTTGCCCTAAAAGTAGAGGAAAAGATGAACAAGAAGTTTGAGAGCAGACAAAATAGAAGAGGTCGTGGTGGAAGATCTGGTGGATGGTCATATGGTGGCTAAAATGAAGATTTAAAAAAGAAGGATGAGGCCAGTAGTAGTCAGAATCAGAGAGGAAATAATTCCAATCATTTCTAGGATCAGAGTAATAGAGATCAGAGAGGAAGAGGAAGACGACAAGGATCTGGAAGAGGAGGCTTCTGTAGAACATGTTTTCACTGTGGAGAAGAAGGTCATAGGGCATTTGAATGTCCTCAGTGCCAAGGTAGAATAGATAGGAGAAATGAAGGCCAGGCTAGAGTTGCACATGTAGATGAAGATGCTAGATCATCAAATTCTAAAGATGCTGAAAGAGGAGAAATGCTAATTAACAGAAGAGTCTTTTTGAGTGGTGAGAATGAACCTAAACAAAGGAGGAGCCTATTTCGCACTAGATGCAAGTGTGAGGGTAAATGCTGTGATGTGATTATCGATAGTGGAAGCATTGAAAATTTAGTGTCAGAAGAGATGGTGACAAAGTTGAAGCTCAAGAGATAGAAACACCCACATCCATATCGGATTGCCTGGGTGCAGGATGACCACAAGGTCATTGTCAGTGAACAGTGCCTGGTAAAGTTCAAGATCGACAGGTACCAAGATAAGGTACTATGTGATATCATCTCTATGGATGCATGTCATATATTGTTGGGTAGACCATGGCAGTTTGATAGATGTGATGTACACAATGGTTGTGCGAATACCTATTCCCTAACAAAGGATAGAGTGCAACATAAGCTAAAGCCATTGAAAGAGACCAAAGAAAAGGTATGTGGTAATGCAAGAATAACATTTGTTGATAGAAGAAAATTCCTAGATGGTATGAGGCATGAGCATGTGTGTTTCTCTTTAATTCCAAAAGCTAGTAAAGAAGAAGTAGAGGATGTACCTATAGAGGTTGCAGATTTGTTGAATGAGTTTTAGGATATTGTATCTGATAATGTACCTGATGGATTACTACCCATAAGGAAGATCATTCATCAGATGGATTTGATTCCAGGAGCTAGTTTTCCAAACAAGGCAGCACACAGAATGACACCAGCAGAAAGTGAAGAGTTAAACAGACAAGTACATGAGTTGTTGCAGAAAGGATTGATCCATGAGAGTCTGAGTCCCTATGCTATACCAGTGGTATTAGCACCAAAAAAGAATGAAGAGTGGAGAATGTGTATAGATTCTAGAGCAATAAAAAAGATCACAATCAAGTATAGGTTTCCATTGCCATGAATGGATGATATTATGGATTGTTTGAGTGGAGCTATGTATTTCTCAAAGATAGATTTGAAGAGTGGATATCACCAGATTCGGATCAGAGAAGGTGATGAATGGAAGACTACCTTCAAGACAAAGGAAGGACTATATGAGTGGTTAGTCATGCCTTTTGGGCTAACCAATGCACCAAGCACTTTCATGCGGCTCATGAACAAGGTTCTAAAAGAATTTCTGGGTAAGTTTATCATTGTTTACCTAGATAATATTTTGATCTTTAGCAAGACATTAGAGAATCATATGATGCATATTCGTATGGTGTTTGAGAAGCTGAGAGATGAGAAATTATTTATTAATTTGAAGAAGTGCAGTTTTGTGAAGAAAGAGTTAGTGTATTTGGGATTTGTAGTTTTAGCAGAAGGTCTAAAAATAGACCCAGAGAAGGTACAGGCTATCCTTGAATGGCCTACTCCAAGGAGTGCTACTGAGGTAAGATCTTTTCATGGTTTGGCTAGCTTTTAGAGAAAGTTTATCAGAAATTTTAACAGTATTTGTGGACCCTTGACTGAAACAATGAGAGGGGATAGAAAAGAGTTTAAGTGGACTAATGGGGCAGAAAAAAGTTTTCAATTGTTGAAACAAAAAGTTATAGAACAACCTGTTTTAGCACTTCTAGATTTTAATAAGGTGTTTCAAGTAGATTGTGATGCTAGTGGTACTGCAATAGGAGCTGTTATGAGCCAAGAAGGTAAACTTGTTTCTTATTTCAGTGAGAAGTTAAATGATGCCAAGAGAAAATATTATGTCTATGATCAGGAATTTTATGCTATAGTTTAGGCATTAAAGAAGTGGAGACATTATCTACTTCCTAAGAAGTTTGTTTTGTATACTGATCATCAAGCTTTGCAATATTTGAATAGTCAAGGAAAGTTGAATCAGAAGCATTTGAAATGGGTTGAGTTTTTGCAGAGTTATACATTTGTTATGAAACACAGAAGTGGAAAGTCTAACAGGGTTGCAGATGCTCTTAGCAGAAGGAAACTATTGTTGACAGATATATAGATTGAGGTGGTTGGGTTCAAGGAACTCAAGAATTTGTATCTAGAGGATCCTGATTTTGGTGAAGCTTGGAAAGATTATACAAAACTTGTTACTCTAGACAGGATGAAATGGTTAGATTTTATCATCCAAGATGATATGCTATTTAGAGGGAGTCAGTTGTGCATTCTAAGAAGTTCTATGAGGGAGAATCTCATCAAAGAGAAGCATAGTGGAGGATTGGCTGGACACTTTGGTCGTGATAAAACTTTTGGTTTGGTTGGTGAGAATTATTATTGGCCATAATTGCAGCAAGATGTGAAGAAGTTTGTACAGAGTTGCAGAGTATGTCAGATGGCAAAAGGAGTGAAGCAGAATATAGGGTTGTATCAGCCATTACCTGTACTAGAGAAGCCTTGGGAGGATATTAGTATGGACTTTGTTCTTGGTTTACCAAGGACACATTGGGGACATGATTCAATTTTTGTAGTAGTTGACAGATTTTCAAAGATGGCACATTTCATTCCCTGCAAGAAGACTAATGATGTTGTTCATGTAGCAAAATTATTTTTCAGAGCAGTGGTGAGACTCCATGGTTTTCCAAAGACCATAGTTTCAGATCGAGATACTAAGTTTGTTGGATATTTCTGGCGAACATTGTGGAAGAAGTTGAAGACAAATTTGAAGTTCAGTTCATCACATCATCCACAGACCGATGGACAGACAGAGGTGGTGAATAGAAGTTTGAAAAATTTGCTGAGATGTTTGGTTGGAGATAAGCCAACAGGATGGGATTTGATTTTACCACAAGCAGAATTTGCAAATAATAATTCTGTCAATAGGAGCACTGGTAAATCACCATTCTAGATTGTATATAGAAGTAGTCCAAGAAATATATCTAAATTGAGCAAGATAGATAAAGGAGAAATAAGTAGTGCTGAAGCTGAGGATTTTGCAGAACACTTGAAGAACATCCATGAGGAGGTGAGGAAGCATATTACCAAGATGAATGTGTAGTATTAGACTAAGGTAGATGAGAAAAGGAGGCATAAGAAATTTAAGGTTGGGGATGAAGTCATGGTTCATTTACGGAAGGAGCGGTTTCCAGTTGGTACATATAACAAGCTCAAAATGAAGAAGTTTAGACCATGTAAGATACTGAAGAAGCATGATTCAGGAAATGCATATGAGGTAGGATTGCCTACTGAGCTGAATATTTCACCAGTGTTTAACATTTTAGATTTGATAGAGTATCATGTAGGAGGTGTTGAAGATGAGGTTGCAGCAGCATAGTGGAGTATTCCAGCAACCAGTTCAGATATCAAGGAAATTGAAGACATACTGGACAGTCGTGTTGGCAGAAGCACAAGAAATAGGACATATGAAGAGTATTTGGTCAAATGGAAAGGATGACCTATTGAAGATTCATTGTGGCTAACAAAGGAGGAGGTTAACCATCTTGTTTTTCCTTTGCACACCTGAGTCGTGATAGGGTCACTTCTCAAATTACCCCGGGTGTCTGATGTAGGAGCATCTTGGGTGTAAGAGCAATCTTGCATCACTCAAAAATATTTCTATTTTTGTATTCAATAAGGGCTATCTTGTGTAGAGCCGCTATTTATGGAAACTTTCTATTTTTATTAAGTTGGTCTTAGGATCTCAGAATGTTCTAATTTTACATGTGGAGGTTCATCTCAGTCATATCAGCCTGCCACCAAAGTTTCATGGCTAGATCGGGTCTAGTTTTGAAGATATTGAAAATTTTCAGTATTGGCAGCAGGGTACAGAAACTTCAAACTCAGTTTTGAAGGCTTTAGAGGCCCCAGATGAGGTTGAAAATTTGGGTGACAAGCACTTTGCACTAGTCAAGCTTGTAGAGTGCTTCGTGGCGTTTCTAGAATGGGGTTATAATAGCCAATCGGGTCAACGGGCGATGACTTATGGTCTTCGAAAGTTGGGTCATCTGAAATGGCAGAAAATAATTTTTCTTCAAAATTTCTATTTGGGTTTCAAAACTCATTTTGAGCCGACTTTGATGTAATAAATTGTAAAATAAAATAATTCTAAGTTTGGTCGGCCCTAAGGGATAAATTTCTAAAACCTTCTCAGGCGGTGGAAATTGCCTATATAAAGAAGGCCCATAGTGTTGTCTAAGGCAGTTCTAGGTAGTAGATCTGGGTATTGATTCAAGGCTTTGTCCTACAGAATATTGTAAGGGAATGCCCATGTGGCTTTGCATATTGTAATTCTGAAAGTTTGTAATTCCACATTTGTGGAGATAATAAGAAGTCAATTTTCTATTCTTGCATATTATTGTTGTTGTTTCTCTATTTCTGTTATGTTTTTGTAGTATTAAGGGGAGCACCCTTCATCAGGGCCTCACAATATTGATCCTAGCACATATACAGATAGAGAGTTGTGAGTTGGTTTGTGAGGAATCATTATTGAGTCTCCTTGCATGCAATGATTCACAGAAGTGTCACAATTTTCATGATACAGTATCCACTCTCAAATACATGATCTTCCTTTGGTGCTCAGTCTGTGTAGTCTTTTCTTAAATGACTGACTTTATGACAGTGCATACATGTCATTCCAGTGCTTGTCCAAATTCTTGATTGTCCAATCCATCTCTTTTTGTAAAAATTTGCTACAATGTGTCCATATGTACCACAAGCAGTATAGTTAGCCCATGTATTATAATCCAAAAAATAATTATTACCTTGTCTCTTCAGTTGATATGGCTTTTGTTGTGTTTTCTGCTTAGGAGTCCATAC
Organism: Chamaecyparis obtusa; assembly: GCA_027943335.1. Classification (NCBI taxonomy): domain Eukaryota; kingdom Viridiplantae; phylum Streptophyta; class Pinopsida; order Cupressales; family Cupressaceae; genus Chamaecyparis; species Chamaecyparis obtusa. The sequence goes on from BSBK01006497.1 coordinate 105,678, forward strand.
TTGTTTCATCTTAGCGTTACACTCTCATGTAGTGTGTCCATGTTTATTACAAGTATAGCATATTTTCTCCATAGTAGTATTGTTAGCAATATCATTCTTTTTAGCATTACACTCATAAGCTTGGTGTCCAAACTTACCACAATAATAACAATATCCATTGAATTTAGGAGTGACTAGAGGTTTACCTTGTTCTTTGCTTCTACACACATTAGATGTACGTCCCAATTTTTGATAGTGATAACATGTCAAAACTTTAGGTCTTTGACTTTGATTGTTGTTGACTTGTTCAACTTGTTGTGATGATTCTCCTTTGCTAGTATAGCCTATCCCAGCTCTACTCCCAAATATTCTTTTATTAATCAAAAAGTCATCAATCTTCTTAGAACTATCCTCAGCTAATTTCTTCATTTCATTATGTTGCTACTTAGTTTTCACTTCATTCCTTAGCTTTTCATTCTCCTCTCTGAGTCTTGCAACTTCTTCAAGGTTTCTTGACAATTCTCCATTTACTTGGTTTACTTCTTGGTTCACAGTCATCATTTGATTAGATACTTGGAAGTGATGATTAGTGAGTCCCTATATTTTAGTTTCTTTTTCTTGAAGTTGTTCAGTCATTCATCTTCGGTCATCAATAGCTAGATTCCTTTCTTGCTCATCTTGTCTAGCATTGTTCATAGTCTCAACCATTCTCACCATCTAAGTTTCTTGATTGATTTGCAGTGCTTTCACTTGATCAATTAAGTGTTGATTCTTTTCAGACAAATCGATGATTATACTTTCAGATCCAACAGAGATGCTTCCAGAACTAGATCCAATATGCTCAAACATATCATCAATTGCTTCTTCATGATAACCAATCTCATTTTGTAGAATAGCTAGGTTCTTCCTTTCAACCAGTAGTTTCTTCAATCCTTCATTGGCTTTCTTGTACTGTTCAATAAATATCTGCATCTAAATCTTCTGATTCTCAATAGTCTTATCTAACTTATATCTCTCCATGACTTAGATCTTTACCCTTCAGTGGTTAAACTATTCAACAAGAGAACTATGCTCTAATACCAATTGTTGGAATTAGGAGAGATAGGTACTGAGAGGGGAGGAGTGAATCAGTGCCTTCAAAAAAATTTACTTGTAAACCTTTTAGATCTATGACTGTAAACAGTGATAACCTTACAAAATAACTTGTATCTAATTGCATGTATCAATCATCCATTTAACTTATGAAAGTAAACAACATGAAATCAACAATATGACAATCACATAACATAAGTATTTTGGTAATGCATAAACCCTTGTTAGAAGGTAAAAACTATGGTGGGGATGACACCCACAAATTCTTCACTACTGCAGATAGGAAATGTTTGCCTATTAGGGCTACAAGTTTTGATCACTTTTGGTGATCTTACCCTATTAGGAGTAACATGTTAAATCACCTAGATCTACCTAGTTATAGGATTTTAACAACACTAATGAAGTGTGCACTTGGTTAAGAGATTTACATAAGACTGTTAAGTCTACTCTATTAAGAGATTTATCCAAAAAATCTATTACAATTGTTAGAAAGAAATAGGCAATTATCTGCTAATGACAACTTGATTGTCTAATACAGATCTATAAAGTACTAACAAAATATCACCTTTACTGTGATGTATCTCTACTCTAAACTGCTCAGTAGCCTTCTCTGATGTTGCTTAATCTGATATCCTCTGCAATATGCTCTGTTAACTGATAGACTTGAAGTTAGGCAAGTGCTTCAAGTTTCTCCTTGAGTCATATATCTGTTCTCACATTAGTTCACATCACAAATAGGTTACACTGTTAGAGTAATTAGTTAGTTTCGTTACTCTTCTTTACTTAAGCTATCTCTTAGGTACATAATAATTAATATCTTTATTAATTATAATGTGCAACCTAGCTTTTCTAGTTTTAGGGTTTTGTTCACCTTTATAGGTTGAACCTTGTAATTCTTTCATTATGTTGAATACATTTTTATCTTTCACTTTCTATCCACATAAGGGTTTTAGTTTTTTCCATCTTTTTCTTCATACTTTGTAACAGGTATCTTGCATATAGATCAGTCTTGGAAGTTGAATCTTTATTTCATAGTTTCTACATGGTATCAAAGTCATTCTGGTGCTGCTTGTTTGAGTTTGTTTGAAGTTGTGGATCAAGCAATTTTTCTATTATTTTTATTGGATTTGGTGGGTCTCTTTTTTTTTGGAGCACTTTGGGGAAAAACCAACCTCACGGTTGCATCTAAAAATCCCCCAAACCCCTATTTTCATATAAAACTTGACCTATTTGGCCTCCGAGGCATCTAGGAGAATTGTTTTCCCTATTAGGGCTGTACGAGCACCAAAAACAAGAAAAAAATTAATTTTTCTCATAAAAAAATAAATTTTTTTTAAAAATTTTTTTAACGCAATGCATTAAAATTATACTTTTCCACTCACGCACCCCTCTTCCACCACCCCGCCACCGCACTCTTGCCACCGCACCACTACACCGTGACCACGACACCACCGCGCCTTCGCGCCACCATGCCCCCACCATCACACCACCACAACACCACCGCACCGCCACCACTACTGGTACCACTGGCCACCAACCACTACCCTCTAGCTAGATGTCTTGTGATGGCCATATGGCTATCAAACATTTTCCCGGGACTGTGTTTTTCTAGTGTGCTTACATTTTTGGGGGTACCTGGGCTTTTTTGGTCCTATAAGGCTCATACAGACTCAAAATTTGACATATGATATATCATCAGAAAGGTCTTTCCAAGCCCATCGCTCTCATGTAGGTTTCAATTCCTAATTTTTCTATTTGATTACCAATTTTTGCAGTCAAAGATGCCCCTTCTTCTGTGCTCTTGTACTACTTCTAAAACTTAGGTTTTTTTCTTGTTTCTTGTACTTTCTTAGTACTTTGTTGTGTACGGGGGATAGTATTATACTTTTTAGGGGGGTGCTCTTTACTTTTTGTAATTTACTTTAGAAAGACCCTTCTACTTCTATCTTCTCTCTCTCAATGGTGAACTCTTCTATCACTCACCTTACACCTCACAACTATCACACTTGGAAAGGATAGATGACTAGATTGCTTATGGGAAAAGGGCTATGGTCATGTCTCCAAGAGACTCAACCATTTCTTCAGAGGCCTTATGAGGCTCTTATGCAGAGGAACAAGATGGATGAGGCAATGGGCCTCATTACAATGAACATTTTAGATGGGTTGTTGTTCCACCTGGATGGTTTGACCACACCCAAGGATATGAGGAACAAGTTTTCCACCTTGTTTGGCACAATGAATCAGTTCAGGGTTCTCCAGATAGATGTAGAGTTCACCTCCTTAGTACCTAAATCATTCACCAGCATTGAGGACTTCTTGATGATGTTCAAGTCTCTTTGATCTATTTTATAGGTTGCTAAAAAGATGAAGTTAGATGATGAGTGTATCTTTCTGATACTCTCAAAACTTCATGGCCCTTATCAAATTTTCACTTCTACCTTCTACTCCACTATGGATGTACTGGGTGCATGACATGTTATGCCCTCTTTTGACACCTTCTATGATAGGTTAACTTGTGAGTAGTCTAAGCTTAGTCAGATGGATTCACTTACAGGTTCACAGTCCCAAGCATTGCTTGCCAAGACATCTCAGGATACACAGAAGCCAAAGTCAAAGTAGACATCTGATTCCTCTTCTCAACACTCTACTAGCCCACCATCTTCTTCTAAGAAGGAGAAATAGAAGAATGAGAGCCCTACATGTTCCTATTGTTAGAAGGGGCCTCATGATGAGTCACATTGTTTTCAAAAGAGATTTGATGGCTATGACAAATAGATTGTAGATTTGCAAGCTCTCCTTCAGAAGAGCACTATTTCCTCTCCATCCTCTTTCACCTCATAGGGGTCTACTTTTCAGTCTTCTACCTCATCTTTGACATCTGGACAAGATTTTGGACAGGGTCATGCATTATGGGCTTTTTTTGCATCCCCTTCATAGGTCCCTTGGATACTAGATTCTGGTGCTTCTCACCATATGACATCTTCTCTAGAGATCTTCTCATCTATTGAGGCTTCTCCTATTCTTCACATTCTCATGGGGAATAACACTGCTATGCTAGTCTGTGGGAAAGGTTCTATACGCATTCAGGATGGCACATTCAATGATGTATTGTATGTTCCATCTCTTTCTGTAAACCTCCTCTTGATTTATCAGATTACACTCAGTGGGTTAGGGAAGATAGTTGAGTTCACACCAGATTTAGTCTTCATCTGAGATAGTGTGACAAGTGGAATTATTGCTACTAGGAAAATT
>BSBK01006497.1:115000-212500 GCA_027943335.1 Chamaecyparis obtusa
TCCTATATAAATTAGCATCATTTTACTTATAGAGCCACCTTTAAAAGGGTGAACCCGCAATAGTGGGCTACACTTTTTTTTCTTGAACGGACACTGAACTCTACATTTTGAAAAAAGAAAATCAGATTCAACTACATATTGTCATTAAACCGTTTGAAATTGGAAGATGAAGTAAATTAGAGTATTTTAAGATTTTCTATCTACATTCTAAATATATTTTTATTTTTATTTTTGAATTGATTTGAATGATTTTTTCTTTCTCCCATGAAAACTAGTATGTTGCTATAAACCTCATTTTCAAAGAGTTACATTATTTTCATAGAGCATAACTTTTTTTTGAAGATAGATATCAATGTGATTCTTTCTAATTTAGTTTTGTAACATCCATACGAAGGGCATGCAATTGTCTTGATGACATTATCACAATTATTTTATATTTTATTAATGTTTGAAGTTGACTAAACCGTAACTTTGACATACCTTGACTACATAGCTTATAACGTGTGTATTTGTCAAATTTCATTTTTTATTTTATTTTTATAGAAAGAGAACTTAAATACCTAGGGCATAGATATTTTTTAGAATTTTTTTTCTCACATTTACTATTTTCCCATAAGCGTCAAACATAGAGGTAGACATACGATGAAATATCTATGTTTAGTAAAACTATCATGGTTCATCACCTCTACTTATTCTCGCTAGCACTTTCTCATTCACCATACCTAATCTAGTTGATTTTGATGATAATTTTTGAGATATTTAAATACATATTGAGACCTTTTTCATAGTCTATCTATTATTTGTGTAGCTCTAATCACTAGCCAAATATAATATCTTTAGTTAGTATTTTCTATTTATAAATTTATTTATCCAAGATATTATCTTTTTTTTATTAAATTAGTTAGAAGGTAATTTTACACTTAAAGAGAAATATTTTCCATGTCTTGGAGTCAATATACATGTTTTCTTATCTTGCCACATTATGTCATTGTAAGGATAAAAAATATCACTCTCTCCTTTCCATCCTTTTAATCCCATGTAATCCAAGATGTTTGTGCCTTCCTATTGGAGTTTGTGTTACCTTGTATAACCAAACACACTTGGATCAGTTGGCATAAAAAAGGATTTGATTTCTTATGACATGACCCTAACTTGTGTGTTTAGGAAAATGATGTAAAATAATTTTTTAATTAAAATAAATGCTCCTTGGAAGTGTATTTTTGTGAATCGTGAGTTTTGTACCAAAAATGAGTTCCTTAGAGAAGTGAAGGTGGAGAGTAAGTGACTATTTCCTTATGTCAGAGTAAATAGTTCTTTTTATTTACTTCATATTTAAGTTTACTGAGATAATCTCATTAGTGAGGTAGATGGATATTGTTTAATTTTATTTGCACTCTAACAATTCCTAGAGGATATTGTTGAGTTTTGTTAAAAATCTACTTCCTCCAGGTTGAGACACTTGTCTCAACCCTATCCTATCCTTATATTTTCTCTTCCCTATTTAATAAGATCCTTTGTACATTTAATTCACCTCACTTTCAATTCAATATTGTGTTTATTACTTATCTCTTCTAGACAATATTTATAGACTAGATCTGATACCATGTTAAGATATTCATCCTATATCTAGTAGCCTTAGAGTGTGGTCAAACTAGACACTCAAATGAGGCAATAATATCAGTGATGTTTCTATTTTCATGGAGGAACTCTCACTTTGACAAAGTTACGCCATGATTAGAAAAAAAAGGCTCTAGACAACCCACCATGACACTTTATAATGCAATGCAAGTACATATAATTTAATGGCACATCATATTTATAAAATACCTAAAAGACATGGATGGACACTGGATCTAATTTAATAGATTGATTACCCACACGTGATTTAGTTGGTTGGCTTCTATTAAGATAGATCATGCTATACCTAGGAGCTAGTCAAGAGACATCCTCCAGAATAGAGATATAATCAACACAAGAAACTATATTGAAATGAGGTAGATAAAAAGGTACAAAGACTATTCTTAAATAAGAAAGAGAAGATAGGAGGAAAGGACAAGGTTGAGACAAATATCTCAACCTAGAGGAAGTGGAGTTCTAATATAATTCAACAATATCCTCTAAGAGGGAGTAGAGTTCAAGTATGAATCTACAATATCCATCTACATAATTAATGTCATTGACCTTAGCAAACCTAAGTAATGAGTAAATAGTAACAACTATTTACACTAGAACAATCCCCTTTAGTGCAACTTAGAGAGTAAAGCAATGTATTAGAGATTTTTTATGGGTCCCAATAACAAAGCCATGCTAGGTACCCATTTACAACTACAATAAAATATTTCATAATTACAGAAAAGGAGAAAATCCAATGGGAGAAAACTCCTTTCCAATAGAGAGAACATGAAGGTTTGAGAACCCCTCAAAAAGATAATCCATCCTAATGATAGTATTTATTGATTTGTTGACATTACTCCATCTTCTCCTCCTCCACATACACCAAGTATACCCTTATAGGCTCAAAAAATTGTTGAAGATGGTAGTTTTCCTCCAGGTGATCCCTAAGTTACTCATCGCACTTGTTCCCAAATGCCAAGCATTAGCCTTTTGAGTCATGCAATCTCTACTAATCCTTAAAATTTTTCAAATGCTTTATTTATATGAGAATGAGAAAGTTATATGGCTTAGGAGAATTCTTCTCTTATGAAGAATCATAATTGGGATTTGGCTCTTCTTCCTAAGGGAAGAAGTTGATTTGGTGCAAATAGGTGTATCGTACTAAATTTACAACTGATGATTCTTTTGATAAGTATAAGGCCCCTCTAGTGGCTAAGGGATTTTCTCAAGTTCAAGGTGTAGACACCTTAAAATAATTCATGTTAATTAAATTTATTTAATTAATAATCCTTGTGATTATCATAATTAATTTTAATTAATTAATCCTTATTATCATTCTCCTCTACCCATTTAATTATAATTATTTAATTAACTCGGGTTCATTACCTAAAGTATTTAAATATAATTTGAATACTCCCATCTCTAATGTATTAAACTATTTTAATACATTTTCCCTCATAAATCCCTTTTTGAATAAATCCATCCACATCCTAATATTCTTCTAAAATTGGATTAATCTAAATTAATCTAAATCCCTACCTAAAGCCTAGCCTACACCCATCACCTCACTTGCTAAACCTACTCTCCCACCTAATCACTCCCCTAACCTCACTTAAAAAGTGATTCCTAACATTATTAGAGCTAATGAGTTGCTCACACATGTGTGAGAAACTCCTCCCAAGGAAGCCACCAAACTTCCTTAAATGCTCCAACTCTCTGTTATGCCTTTGTCCCCTTCACTCTTCCCAAAGTTTCTCACACATGTGAGAAACCTTGAGCCACTCAAACCTTAAATAATCATCTTGTCTCAAATTGACCTTTCAAATTAGCCATCCATTCTAGACTATGTGTCTCATATGTGGCTCCTATGTGGATGCCACATAGGTGCCCCCTCATCCAAGCCCCCTCTCTCCCTCCACAACTCTATAAATAGAGGCCTCTCCATGAGAAATTCACCATTTCATTTTATGCATTTTTATCATGTCATTTTACCTCTAGAATTCTATAGCATTTTAGCATGTTAGTTTTGTTTCTTTCTTTCAATTATTAGATCACATAGCATAATATTAATGGATAATGAATCTTGGTTTCCTTAGGCATTTCTCTTTTATTTCAAACTAAATTACACTTCATTCTTAATGGGTAAATGAATCTTAACTTCACTACATATCACTTGTAGTTTAAATCTTCATCTTCATCCTTGGCATCTCTTATAATCCTATGGGAAAAAATAGTTCCTCATACTAGTTTTTGTGCCATTTTGTTATCTCCTTGATGCAAGGTAGGTCAGGAAGAGGGGCCAAAGGCACACCCTAATCAAAATCCTCCTTGCAAAGATCACACACAGAAGAAAATACACAATAAGTGAGAGAGAATGAGGAACAAATATCATACATTATTCATCAACTACCTCATACATGTCAAGCTGTAAGGCCTTCCTGATTAGGGCCAATACATAAAATTTAATTATAGCAGTCTTCCAACTTGAGAGGATTCATAAACTATCTTTAAACTTCTAAACTGATACCATTAATCTTCTACTCTAAACCTGATACCTAAAACTACAACCAACAACTATATTTATACAAGAGGCTAATGAAACAAGTCAGCCTTCAGATCCATCATTAGTAGAAGGAACGACCAGATCTAGGTCCAAATAGTTTGCAATGATCGATATCAACATTAACTCTGTGACCACAATTAAATGCACAAGCCTCAATAAGAAATCAAAATAAATCACCCAGTGAGAAAGACTTTTGAGTGCCAGGAAATAACTAACCAACTTGGTCAAAGAAGAAACTGAGAAACTACCGAGCCAACTCGGTCAAAGAAGGAACTGAGCAACATAGAAAGCTCAAACTTATTTTTGATCACATATGATTTCCAAGGACCTGAGATGCTCCTGCATCAGACACTTGGGGTTGTTTTGAAATGATTCTCTGAATCATGCAGTAGGTACAGCCTGAGTTGAATCCAACTCTGATTGTGAAATCCACGAACTATCTTCAATCGGTATGTTCTTCCACTTTACTAGATATTCCATATACGATATTCATCTTGTGCTTTTTCCAAATCTATGTTCCAAAATCTACTCAAATTCTTCTATCTATCTCTTAGGATAATCATTCAGTACTGTTATGTCTTCATCCAATTCATGGTAGTCATACAAATCTACAATGTTGAATATAAGTGATATATCCATGTGTCATCAGGTAACTCAATCTCATAAGAATTTCCACTATCAAATCACCTCAATATCTTGCAAGGACCAAATTTCTTCATTTTCAACTTCCCATATGTTCCAACAGGAAATATACCTTTCTTCAAGTGTACCATTACTTCATCCCCAACTGTAAAAGTCTTATGTCTTCTTGATCTATCTTATCTGTCCTTATATTTTTTATTGCTATTCTCCAATTTATGTTTCACTTCTTCATGCAATTTCTTCATGAACTCAACAAAATTTACTCCTTCATCACTTCTCTTTTCTTCACCAGTAATATCCATCAAATCTCATATACCTCTCAGTTGTATGCCATTAACAATCTCAAAAGGTGTTTTTCCAGTACTCATATTCACTAAATTATTGTATGCAAACTTTGGTTGTACCAACATAGAATCCCAATTACTCGGTTTATCTCCAACTAAACATCTCAAAAGATTACCCAAAATTCTATTCACAACCTCTATTTGTCCATCAGTTTGTGGGTGAAATGTAGAACTATACCTCAACTCAGTGCCCAACTTTTTCCAAAGAGTCTTCCAAATGTATCCAAAAAACTTATTGTCTCACTCAGAGATGATACTCCTAAGTAATCCATGCAATCTAACAATTTCCTTAAAGAAAAGATCTCCTATATGCACTGCATCTGATGTATTTGTATAGGGTATAAAATGTGCCATCTTTGAAAATCTATCGACAACAACAAATATAGAATGATTACCTCTCATTGTCTTCGGTAAGCCAAGAAAAAAATTCATACTGATATAAATCCATGGTTTCTTAGGCATAGAAATCGGTATATACAATCTAGTATTCTGACTTACTGCCTCTACTACTTAACAAATTCCAAAACTTTTCACAAATTTCTAAACATCCTTATACTTGACTGGGGCCAAAAGTATTTTTCCTTAAGAAAATTCAATGTCTTGTCAATGCCAAAATGTGTAGCCAAACCACTACTATGTGTGTGTGTGTGTGAATTTTGTACCTGTCTGTAGACACAACACTTCAGTAAAACATTAGAGGTTCGCTAAAATCAAAATTGTGGAAGTAATTGAAAACTAAACTAACCAAGCCATTTACTGCCTTCTAATAGATGTGAGTATGTATTCTCAGATTGGACCGAGATCAGTGACCTTGATGACACCTAAACGAAGGATTTGAATGCAAAATCTAGATATGAATTAGATGCAAATTAATCTATTTTTTTTAATTTTAGATGCAATAATATGAGAAATCTGATATGAAATCTAATCTAGATGAAAAACTAATATGCAATGCAATTAATCTAATAATGATATGCTAAATGATATGAAACTAAAACAAGATTGATCTCACAAAAATTGTTGATTCGCAAAGAGGCTTCAATTCTTCAGATACCAATTTGCCAGCATAAGTTGGCAAATTCTAAGATATGAGATTGAAGAGCTGAGCCTTGATTTTATAGAAATCTAGGGCTTTGGGGATGCATGGAAAAAGCCATAAATCACTCAAATAAACTCAGGTTGATTTTTGAGTTATCAAAGAATAAAAGATAATTAATTCACAAAATCATGCAAAAACAACTTTTTAACTCAAATTAGAGTTGAGTTTATTTTTAAAAAAACTTGAATTGATTTTCTGATTTCAAGTTTAACTGCTTTTTGAATGTGCATAATAATTATGAATTAAATAAATAAATAAAGTGCTTTATCTTCAACTTAACTGATTTTGAAAATAAAACAATTGATTTATGGGTTAATCAATTATTAAATCAAACTTTTATTCCAAAATAATATCATTAAATATGACAACTTTCTTTAATCAATTAAATAAGAACTTAATCAATTAATGATAGGAATTTTGATTTATTATCAAATTTAAATAATAATAATTAGGAATAAATATAATTAAATTCAATTAAATAATTAAGTGGCCATATTAAATGTAATTAATTAAATATTCAGAATATTCAATTAATCAAACTTTAGGATAAATAGGATTTATTGCCAAATAATTATTAAATTAAAGATAATTAAGATAAATAGGAATATTACTAGGAATATTCCCCGATGCAGAACTTGAGATGATCAATTAAGATTCTATGATGTTCAGATGTGCCTTAGGTTAGGACTTCGATGTTGATTTTGTTCAATGTGTCGATATAGGAGGTTAATGAACTTATAGCCCATTTTTGGGGTATTACATTTTGCCCCTCTTTGAATTGTTGTGTGAAGCGCAATGATTCAAAGACAGTCTGTGTATGATGTTGAAACTGATGTTTGAAATTGATATTGATATGAAGTAGAAAATGATTGAAATTGATATGAAGATAATAGGTCCTGAATGACCAAAGATAATGTTAACTATAATAGAAAATGAACCGATGATTGTGAAAAAGTGTGAAAATGCTTGATTCTGAACCTTATGATTGCATAGAAGTGAGTGACCAATTCTAGACTCGATTGTCAATAAGAATCACATTGGTATCACATATGAACCCTTTAGTTTCTGAAGAACCAAGGAAATAACACAATTGAACCGATAGTTGCAAAAACTGATACAATTTACAAGATTAAGAGAATACTAGATTGATATGGATCTCGATGAATCTGATATGCCCCAAGCGATGATCGATTTTCCCCGATCGATGAGGTCTTTTTGATGAATCAGTAACTAGATGTGGTTGTTGTCTTGATTACTGAGGAAAGATGTGATTTCAAATTTAGATTACAAACTTTTGAATGATGTGCAATACTATGCCCCCTTTGGGATTAAAATTGAAATGTGATAAGAAAAGTCAGCGTTGAAGCATGATAATTGAGTTGAGAAGTGGTTATACATGCCCAAGAATGCGTTCTGCATCATTTAGAGGTCTTGGAGACCAAGTTTGACTAGGTTAAACCATGAGTTGACCATACTTGATGAAGTTGAAATTTTGATAGTTTGATGTAAGATAATCAGTTAAGTTGAATACTGGATTTTTGCGATGAGTGAAGATCAATTATGCAAGCAATAAACCATCCGGGGTCCAAAAATTTTAAATCATGATTTTGACACAGTAAATGATCTCAGATTTTAATTTTGATCCTGAAAATGGATTCAAAATGTCAAAATTAGCCAGGGGTGCAATTTTCATGAAAAATGGAGCACTTTTTAAAATTAGGTCAAAAGCTATATAAAGGTCAGAAGGGTCATTTTCAATTCATTTCAACCTTTTGACTTTAGAAACTTGTGGAGCCCTCTAAGTAGAAATGGTAGATAAAGCAGTAGAACCAAAGGTACCTATGAGTTCGCACCGATTTGAGCACAATCAGAGACACTAAAGACCTCAGCAGTACGGACATCCAATAGGTGGACCTCTGTGCTTTGCTAAAATGTCAATTTTTCCATGTTTTATAAGATTTTAGCAATTTTTCATACATCTTTCCATTTTTGAATTTTTTCATTCATGAAAACTCATACGACTCTCTAGCGAGACTAGTATGACTTTTCAATAGTAACTAGATTGTCATTTGATAGGCCCCCATGACTCATAGCAAAGGGACCCATGAGTCATATGATGTTTCATCGGGTCCCTCATAACTTGTATGATGAGGGATGCATTGTCATGCTACTATGGTTTGTCATTTGGTATGATGTAGAAAGTTGTATGAGTTTTCATGCCAGTCTAAAATGTCGTATGGAAAACAGTGAGCTTAAAACTCAGTATTAGGTCAAATTTTTAATTTTTCTGATCTCTTAGCCTGATTGCTGACCTGTTAACCTACCTTTTGAAATACTGAACTACCCCATTTCTATCCTTGTAACCTATTCTGTGACCCAATTACTGATATGATTCCCTATTTCTGTGCTGTGTAGGTCATTTACCCAGATGTACATGTGCAGATCTCGCATCCTACTATTCAGAGATTATGTGTGTCCTTGCCAGAGCCTATGAGGATCCACCTTGCTTCTTTTGGATTCAAGCATTTAATACATTTACCCAAGATTAGGGTAAATCATAGACTTTTGATTGCACTGATTGAGAGGTTCCACTCAGAGACATAGACCTTCCACTTGCCGACTGGGGAGATCACTCTTACCCTTGAGGAAGTTTATCATATACTGTGCATTCCATTCCATGGAGGCCAACAACTAGAGTATGTGAGCTTGGGGAACTGAGGTGTATTAGCTTTTAGACGTCTCTTTAGAGATGATACCTAGATGACGGCCTCCATTTCTTGGGAGACCTTAGTGTAGAGATATGGATAGACACACCGATTGGAGTGCATCATTTTTGGGATGATTCAAGGTATTATCATGTCTGACCGTTAGTAGAATGGTCTTTTGATGGGCTTGGCCCCTATGATAGCATGTTTGATGGCCACTCCCTCTGAGTTGTCTTAGGTTCAGTGTTTATTAGCACACATGTTCTTTGAGATGCATGAGGTAGTGTATCAGGAGAGAAAATATTTTGTTGTAGGAGCCTTAGTTTTATAGATATGGGCTTGGGAGCACATCCCAGTGTTGAGACGTGTGTGTACTTCATAGAGGCAGCCTCAAGAGCCTATCATCTATACTTATGCCAGATATGTCATTCAGGGATGGATGGACCACACTAAGTACTAGAGGTGATGCCTCGATGATATGACATTTTTGCATTGGAGACCATATGTAGCCATTGAGCCTTGGCCTACTACTCAAGAGTAGTTTAGTTATTTCTTCTAGAGCTGTGTATTGATTAGGAGGTTATCCTCCACTATAGAGAGATTTTTTATTACCAAGCTCTAGCAGTAGTATGGACATATTCAAGATGCCCTAGAGGATTATGCTACATATGCACAGATAGGGCGTGAGATTGGACTAGGATGGACATAGGGGCTCTCTTATGCTTTGTGTTCATAGGAGTACAGTGCTATCATTGGCAGGGATTGGGAGTATAGACCAAATATACTTGATGCTACTATTACTGATGGATTCATCTCATGGCTTTCTAACCATCCTATTCATAGATTTTCTGATCCAACTGAGCTGATACCCTTTGTGGAGGAGGCTATGGACATTACTGGTGCTCCAATGGGATAGGGTTCTAGACCTATGTAGGCTCCCATTATTCATCCAAAACCTCTAAGACCCAGAGTGATGGCTCCACCAAAAAGACCATCAGGATAGATGAGGACCCCTCGTCCCACTAGTTCCACAAGAGGCAAATCTTTCGGTTCTCATAGATAGACTAGGGGAGAGGGTGGGATATTAGGTGGAGTTGGTTTAGTGGATGAGGTACTTCCAACTAAGTAGGTGGTAAGTGGTGGTGTGGACTTTACAGAGGGGGATACTAGTTTTGATTTAGGTGGTAAGGTTAGACATCGTAAGGCACAAAGAGCAGATACTACTGAGCAAGTGCCCCCAAATACTGAGATGCCAGACATTGATCCTACTACTCCTCCTACTCCACAAGACACTATCAGATAGCTTAGTGCATAGGTCAAGGACCTGAAGGTACATAGTGCTTGATGGGAGGAGCGATACATAGAGGTATATAGACAGCAGACTGAGTTGTGTACTGAGCTAAATACATAGGTTACAGGAAGAGGTGATTCATTAGACCTCATGGGAAGCTTACTATGTGTCCACATATTATATATTTGTTCCTACTGAATAGAGAGTTCCCTCCTATTCATAGTATATGATGGCATCTGAGGGAGCTAGAGCACCTAGAGCAGAGGCAGTACCGGATGCACCACCTCCTCCTCCACTAGGTGTAGAGGATCAGGCTGAGAGTTGATCGATCTATGATATGTTCTGACATTTTTGATTTGTTGATTCTGATATATTATACTCTTTTTGATCATTCATATACTATTTTGATTCTGATAGCTCAGCTGAGCTCATTCTTTTGTACATTGTGCCAGTAGTGCATCCCTGACTAGTTCAAGATTTTTGATATATATGAGATCAATATTTTGGTTGTGACTTCATTTGTACTTGTCATGTTTCGATTTATGATGATATCATGTGATGTTTATGCTATGAGTAGAGTAGAATGTATGTATGGATATATGCAATGCAATGATTTCTTTCATATGTATGGATGTTATGAAAATGTATTTGATTATAGAAATATGTATGTATGATTTTATGCTTATGCACATGGATGAATTGTAATGCAACAAATGATTATGATACGTAAATGCAATGATACACATGATATGTTTTGCAGGGACTGATGAAGACAAGTACTCAGTCTTATGTCAAAAAGGATGATTAACATAGGAGGATAATGGCTTGCGAGTCTATGAAGAGACCTTTGAGTTAGGTTTTAGCTCTTGTTATATTTGGAAGAGATATGTGAAGAATTTTTTAAACATTAAATTTTGTTTAACCATTGTGAGATAATGCAACATGCAAAATGAAAAGAAACATGTAATATGAAATGCAACCTAAGACCTAGGACCTAGTCACTGATCATGTGCCAGTCATTCTCATCATTGAATTTTTAGGTAACCAGATAAATCAATACAATTCCCACTAGTTATGAAACCATAGACATATGAATATTGATTTGGTATGTGTAGGAATCAATACAAGACCCACTAATTAGGAAACCATGGATATATGAATATTGATTTTGTTTTCGGAATGTCAGATTAGATATAAGCATCAAGGCCTAAATGTCAGGATGACCTAAATATCATGCCCATTTTGATATAGAAATATTTATAAGCATCAAAACATAAATGTCATGATGACCTGAATACACCTTGCATTACAAACACATCAAGCAATCATGAGATCATTCTAAATCCAATGTGAATTACCCATAGTGATCCTTTATCATTCACATCCTTAGGTAAGATTGTGTTTTGCAATAGGAGAAAGAACTCACTCAAAAATATAATAGTTAGATCAAACTTCCTTGAATTTTCTAAGTATCAATGGTCGAGGTACGCATGGCCATCCAATTTGAGATAGAGGCTCTTACAGTCAGACACCATTTCAATCTAGAATTTCCAAAGTTGTTAGATTTTCACATGCAAGAAGAAAACAAAGAAAAGATTATGCCCCCAGTCATCACTCTCTAAATCTTGTAAAGGACATCATCAAAGAGCTTGAAGGACACAATATGAAAAAATCTCAATGTGAATCAGTAAGCATACAAGGAGATAAAAGCATGTAAAAAGCACAGATTGTTTTCAATTTGTATTTGATGTTTGATTGTATTGTTGTAGATGCAAAATCCTTTCTGGAGGCAAGATAGACTGACTGACTCAAATGAAGCTTCAAAGGACTCTGACTGGATATGATACATCTAAGATACATTAGAGGCCATAAGATATGACATTGATTGCCCCCAAGTTTTAACATTGATAGGATACCGATGCTAGAGCTGATTGGTGTATAGACTGACTTATTGAAAACAAGAATATAGAAACAAACCGAGAGATATGTACAAACGAAAGCAAGACTAAAAGATGGGAAAGACCAAGGTTGTGCTGATAGATGGATCATTTTGAAACAAGTGGTCCCTGTTTGCTAAGTTTTCACCATCTTGGTAGAGATTCTATTTTTGCTACCAAGGCACCTGTCTCCAGGTTTTCACCAAGGCACTTTTTCCTTTTTCTCATTTTTTTGTATTTTTCATTTTTTTCAATTTTTTTGTACTTTTGATATTTTTTTCTTTTTTTGTGAATCATCAAGGTGCCTATTGCTAGGTTTTCACCAAGATGTTCATTTCTTTTAAGACTTTTTCAGATTTTTAAGATTTTGTTTAGGACATTTTACCATAGACTGAATGCCTTAGGTGTAGAATTTATTAAGATGGAGAACATTGATTGGTTCTCAGAGCTGTTCTCCTTTAGTTGTTGAGAGTTGATAGGCACCAGAGCCAAAATTAGTAGTGATTACAAAGGGACCTAGCTAGTTGGGTTCAAACTTCCCCTTGCGCTCTCTGTGTGATTGATTTTTAGGATTCTCTCTCAAGACTAGATCACCAACCTAAAATTCTCTGTGTCTGACTTTCTTGTTGTAGCCTCTAGACATTCTCTTCTGATATACTCTAAGATGATCATATGCTACTTGTCTGCACTCATCTAGTAGTTCAAGTTCTTGCAACCTAGACACTCTGTAGTCATCGTCAGTTACTAGACCATGCATTTTGATTCTTAGTGGGATTTCAACCTCAATAAGTAGTACCGCTTTAGACCCATAAACTAAAGAAAATGGTGTAGCACCTATGGGCATTCTGATACTTGTTATGTAGGCCTAGAGAGCTAGATTGATCATGAGATGTCAGTCTCTTTCTATTTTATTAACTATATGGTGCAATATTTTCAATAGATTCTTGTTAAAAGCCTTTGCTTGTCCATTCTGTTGAGGATAGTAGATAGATGACCAATGTTGCGTAATCTTGAATTTAGCACATAAATCATCTAGATCTTTTTTCTTGAATTTTCCACCATTATCTGTGATTAAGGAATGAGGTATCCCATATCTACATATGATATAGTTCAATATGAACATAGATATTTGTTTTCCAGTTGCTTGTGTCAAAGGGACTACTTCTACCCATTTTGTAAAATAATCTGTAGCTGTGATTATATGGGTATGTCCATTAGAAGAATTAGGATGTATAGCTCCTATAAGATCAAATGCCCATTGGTGAAAAGGCCATTATGTAGTAAAGGGAATTAGATCTCTCCCTAGAGCATGAATTAAGTTTCCATGCATTTGGCTCTTTTGATAATTCTTAGCAAACTTGATAGACTCTTTCTCCATTTTAGGCCAATAGTACCCAGCCCTAATAATTTTTTGAGTGAGTGTTAAACTGTTTGAGTGTGACCCACAAATACCATCATGGACTTCCTCTAACGCATGCTGAGACTCTTCCCATTCTAAACATCTAAGTAGTGTACCATCTAGACCTTATTTGTATAGATCATGACCAATGATGACATATCAGGATGCATTACAGATAAGGTATCTCTTTCCATGGTGGTTGAAGGTATCAAGAATGATTTGGTCTTGGAGATAGGAAAATAGGTTTTTGTATCTGGATGAATCATGACCAAAAATAGTGCAAATCATGCAGGTTTCGAGGGAATCATATGTAGGATAAGATAGTGCTTCCACTAGAAACTTGTAGTGTAGCTCATGTTCAGGCTGCTATAATAGAGTAGATAGTGTTTCCATTGCATCAATAGCCTTGTTCTCTATTCTAGGAATTTGCTCAAATGTGATAGATATGAAATACTTCTTTAGATCATCTACCATTCTCTTTTAAGGAATGAGCTTTTCATCTTTAGTTTGGTACACATCATTAACTTGATGGATAACAAGTTGAGAGTCTCCATGAATGTGTAGCTTTGTTACTCTCCATTCAATCACTATTTTCATACCATTCAAAAGGGCTTCATATTTTGCAATATTATTTATGCAACGAAACTTTAATCTGAATGCTTTTGGGATTGAGTATCCTTGAGGAGTTATGAATAATATGCCCACTCCTGATCCATTCTATGTATAGGAGCCATCAAAGAATAACTACCATTCTCTAGAAGAAAGAGTCATGATAGAGGAATATGGAAATTCCATTTGCATTGGTGTATCATCAATCATAGGGGCATCTACTAATTGATTAGAAATAACCTATCCTTTTATAGCTTTTCTCTCAACATATTCAATGTCAAATTCACTTAAGAGCATGACCCATTTAACTAATCTACCTATGAGGGCAGCTTTGCTTAGTAGGTACTTGAGTGGATCAATCTTAGCTACCAATTGTGTGGTATGAGCTAACATGTAGTGTCTTAGTTTCTGTGAAGCAAAGATCATAGTTAGACAAGCTTTCTCAATCATTGAATAGTTCTTTTCATATGCAACTAGTGTTCTACTGATATAGTATATAGCTCCTTCCTTTTTGTTCTCATCATGTTGTGCTAGCAATGCCCCCAGTGATGTATCTATTGCGGAGACATATAAGATCAAATACTTCCCTGGAATGGGAGGCATCAAGATAGGAGGATTTGATAGATACTTCTTGATATGATTAAATTTGTTCTCACATTATTCATTCCATGCAAAGGTCTATTAGGAATGAATGCAAAGTGTTTTGGCAGTCATTCTGTAGTAGTTGTTGTTGCATTCATGACTTGGATTGTCATTCATGTCAACACAGTGATATTCTGGATATTAGCAGGAAAGTAGGTACAATTTTGTTTTGCACACATGTTGTATTGTAGATTGGATTTTTCATAGTTGATGGTATGTTCTTTGGTGTTTTATTAACCTATGGTTAACAGCACAAAAAGAAATTCATTCATTTGTAAGAGTTATGAGCATTTTGGTGAAAGCAGTGTTTAGACAGTGTTTCTGTGTAGCGATGTTCAGAAATCGGAGGATATCTCTTAGCTGGGATGGAATCTGATTTTGTGTAGTTAAAGGGATGTTGTAGACTCATTAATGATGATGTGGTTCATAGTGAAAACTTTGAGGATATGTTTGGAGAAAGTTACAGTAACTGGAATCTGATAGTTTTATGTGAATTCTATGTGTAGCGTGTAGAATTTATTATTTTGTAATTGAGGACCGACTCATTTATAATTATTTGAGTTTGGTATATAAGAAGGAATGTTTTCCTTATTGTAATGTGTACTAAAAAATATTGAGATGTGGATATATGCATGAAGTGAATAAACGAGCTAATTCAGTGATGAAGGAAGACTTGTGAGTACAGAGATCTGGAATTGTGATCTTGTGTAGCAGAGAGTGTAGTTTTGGCATAGTGAGAAGGAGGTAATATATTTCATATTATTCTATTGAATAATTATAAGATCTTTTGGACAGTGGGTTCAGAGATCTTGCCTTGAAGTTGTTTGGGTAGTGGGTCCTTCTGTCTTCCATAAACTCTTAACCGGGTTAGACTCTTTTAACAGGGATTCAAAATGTCCTAGCAGGGATTTATATGTACTAAATATATTTCATAAGACTCCTAATAGGCTCCATCCTCTAACAAGGAACTTTCATATTAGTGCATCATTTTGTGGGCATCATTCCCACCGGGGTTTACTCTTTTCAAGAGGTTCCCTAGTTAACATATCTTGTGTTATTGTGCAATTGTGTATGATTATCTTTCTATGGTTGATCAGTACATTTATTATATTTCTTAAAGCTGTTAAATGGATAAATTATCTGATAACTGATTCACCCCCCTCCCCCCTCTCAATTATCTTGGGGATCTTTACTTTCTAACAATTGGTATCAGAGCAACAGGTCCTTGAAAGAAAAGTTTAACAACTTAAGGAGATCCATGGTGAATTTCAGAAAAGAAAGCCCTAAGTTTGATGGAGTAAATTTTGATAGCTAGAAAGAAAAGATGAAGACACATCTATTGTGTTTAGGACCAAGTTATTGGTTGATTACAAAGAATGAGAAGACTATCATTGAGGAAGACAATCTAGAGGCAAGAACTAAAGATGAACTAGATCTATTCATGTGTAACATACTTGCAAGAGAAGCACTTCTATCAACACTACCAGAGAATGAATATAGTCAGGTAAGATGTTTGAAAACATCTCATGCAATTTGGAAAGCCTTACATTCTACTTTTGAAGGTGATGAACATGCAAAGAAGGCTAGATTACATAATTGGATTTGTGCATTTGAAGATATTAGAATGATGGAAGATGAATCTATTAGAAGCTATATTGGTAGGATGTCTGAGATTGTGATAGGAATAAAGTCTGGTGGAGGTGATAAGATAGAGAATGAAGTGATATGGAAAATTCTGAGAACTCTGACACCAGTATTCAAGTAGACAACGCAGATGATTGAACAAGTGATACCTTGTACAATGAAATTTTCAAGAGAGACTCTTCTTGGAAGATTAGAAACAACAGAGATGAACTTGAGATTATCAGGAGAGCTACCTAGAATGGAAACAGCATTCAGTGCTCTTAGCATTAGACCTACAAGAAGTACTAGTGTGAATGGAGATTATGCCAGTAGTAGTATATCTGAGGAAGATAAGAAGATTGAAGAAGGTATTGCATTACTTGTAAAAAGAGAACTAGATGGTAATAAAATCTTTAAATGTTGGACTTGTCAAGAATATGGTCATTTTGCATCTAGATGTCCTAAAAGAGTTAAGAAGTATAGAAGCAACTTTAAACCTAGGAGATCTAAAGAATGTTATTATGAAAATGATGAAGATTTTGAAGCAGGAATTGAAAAACATTTAAGTGACAGTGATAATGATAACTTTGAGGAAATAGGATTTGTAGCAATTAAAGAAGAAAGTTCTGAATCTAATAAAAGGGAAGAAAAAGCATTAGTTTCACAAGTTGAAAAGAAATCTGATTGGATTATAGATAGTGGTTGTTCACATCATATGACTGGAGATAAAAGAAAGTTTGTTAAGTTAGATAATTATGATGGAGGAATTGTTAGGGTTGGTAACAATGCACCTTGTTTGATTAAGGGTATAGGATCTATTACTCTTGATGGAAAGACTAGCACTGATGATGTTTACTTTGTTGATGAACTAAGACATAATCTACTAAGCGTTGGACAATTGGCTGATAAGGGTTATCAAGTTTGGTTTTCTGAGAAAACTTGTGTGATAAGAGATAAAGATGGAAATCTAATTGGAAAAGGATTTAGAACCAGAGGTAATGTATTTTAGTTGAATCCTACTGAGATGACATGTTTGATAACTAGGATTGATGATTGTTGGTAATGGCATAAAAGGTTTTGTCATATAAACTTTGATAATATTGTCAAGGTGAGTACTACACTTGTGGTAAGAGATTCACCTAGAATTATGAAACCTACTAACATGATTTTCAAAGAATGTATGATGGCAAAGCAGAAAAGGAGTTCATTTCCCAATAAGAAGTTCACATCGGCAGAGAAGTTGGAGATTGTTCATATAGACTTGAGTGGTCCTACTAGGACTAGAGGATTCTATGGTGAAAGGTATTTTATGATTCTTGTTGATGATTTTACAAGAATGATGTGGATTTCATTTTTGAAAGAAAAATATGAAGCATTTGATAAATTTAAGATCATGAAAAGCAAAATTGAGAATGAATCTAGAATGAAGATTAAGTGTCTAAGATTTGATAGAGGTGGTGAATTTACATCTAGAGAGTTTAACATTTTTTGTGAAATGAATGGTATTAAGAGACAACTTTCAACCCCTAGAACACCAGAACAAAATGGTATTGTAGAAAGAAGAAATAGGTCAATAACTGAAGCAGCAAGAGCTATGTTGTTTGAAAATGATTTGGCTAGAACTTTTTGGAGAGAAGCAGTGAACACAACAGTATACACTATGAATAGAGTACAAATCAGAGCAGATACAAACAAGACACCTTATGAATTATGGTTTGGACATACACCCTCAGTTAAGTATTTTAGAATTTTTGGAAGTAAATGTTATATAAAGAGAGATGATGATATAGGAAAGTTTGATCCTAGAAGTGATGAAGGAATATTTCTTGGATATTCTTTAAAAAGAAAAGCATATAGATGTTATAAAAAAATAACTAAGACTATTGTTGAAAGTGCAAATGTAAAAGTTGATGAGAAGTTTAAAATTTAGGAAAGAATGCTTCATTATGAATCTGATGGAGAAGCACAACCTCAACCTAACATTGAAAATGCAGAATTATTCTTTGAAACTAATAGTGATTTGCTGAATGAAAGTCATACTAAAGAAAATAGAGAAGAAAATAGAGAAGAAAATAGAGAAGAAAGCAGAGAAGAATCTACAGTCAGAACAAGATCAGTAACTATGACACCTAATAGGTATACTTCAAGACATCACCCTGTTGAGCAAGTTATTGGAAGTTTAGATAGAGGATTTTTGACTCAAAATAAGGTACATTTATGTTTGATTTCTCAAATTGAACCTAAGACTACTAATGAAGCTTGTGAAGATGAACATTGGATCAATGCTATGAAAGAAGAACTAGAGCAGATTGAAAAAAACAAGACATGGGAATTGGTCCCTAGACCTGAAGACAAGAATGTGATTGGAACAAAGTGGGTATTTAGAAACAAGATGAATGAACAAGGAGAAGTGATAAGAAACAAAGCAAGATTGGTATGTAAAGGATATTCTCAACAAGAAGGAATTGACTATGAAGAAACTTTTGCACCCGTGGCCAGACTTGAAGCAGTGAGAATGTTTCTAGCATAGGCAACTTACAAGAAATTCAGAGTGTATCAGATGGATGTGAAGTCAACATTTTTGAATGGTGAATTGGAAGAAGAAGTCTACATTGAGTAGCATGAAGGTTTTCCTTTGACACAAGAAGGAGATATGGTATGTAAGTTAAAGAAAGCTTTATATGGATTAAAACAAGCACCTAGAACTTGGTATGGAAGATTGGATAAGTATTTATTGAAATTGGGATTTATAAAAGGAACAACAGATAGTAACTTATACACAAAAGAAATTGAGAATGGTTTGTTGGTTATAGTTATATTTTTTGATGATATTATCTTTGGAGGAGAAGATGAAGCTAGTGACAAATTTGCAGATGAAATGAAGATTGAATTTGAGATGAGCATGATTGGAGAAATGAAATATTTTTTGGGATTACAGATAACACGAAGCAATTGTGTATGATTATCTTTCTATGGTTGATCAATACATTGATTATATTGCTTACAGTTGTTGAATGGATAAATTATCTGATAACTGATTCAACCCCCCCCCCCCTCTCAGTTATCTTGGGGATCTTTACTTTCTAACAAGGTCACACCTTTATGTAATGTTTTTGTGAAAGGTTGTGATATGTCTGCTAGCTGTGATATAAATCTTCTGATAGATTGAACTCTTCCTTGCAAAGTCCTCATTTGACTAATATTCTTTGGAGGTTGCATTTCCATGATAGCCTTTACTTTATCTAGATCAACTTCAATGCCCTTATTTGAAACTATGTATCCTAAGAGCTTTCTAGAAGTGACACCAAAAGCACACTTCTTAGGATTTAGTCTGAGGCTAAATTTTTCCATTTTGTCTAGTATTTTTCTCAAGTCGTTTAGATGTTAAGCTCTAATCATAGATTTTTCTAAAGTATCATCAACATAATCCTCCATAGTCCTATGCATCATGTCATGAAAAATAGATGTCATGGCTCTTTGATATGTAGCACCAGCATTTTTAAGCCCAAATGGCATGACATTCCAACAGGAGGTGCCCCATGCACATGTGAAAGCAGTTTTCTCTTGATCCTCTAGAGCAATTTTTATTTGATTATACCCAGAAAAACCATCCACTAAAGAATACATCTCAAAGCCCATAGTCATGTCCACTATCATATTAATGTTAGGTAATGGGAAATCATCCTTAGGGCATGCTCTATTTACATCTCTAAAGTTTGTGCATACTCTGATTGATTTATCTAGTTTTGAAATAGGTACAATATTAGAGATCCACTCTGCATAGTCAATAACTCGAATGAATCTAGCTTTCAGGAGCTTCTCTAATTTAGCTTTTACCAAGAGTGCAACATGAGGATACATCTTTCTCAATTTTTCCTTGATAGGTTTGACATTTGGAGCTATGGATAAATGATGCATTATAAGATTAGGATATAAGATTAGGATCTAACCCTGGTATATCTCAATATTTCCATGCAAATTTGATCTTCTTTTCTATTAGGAATGTTGTAAATTTTTTCTTCTCTTCTTCTGATAAAGATTGTGCCACATGGATCAACTGTGGTTCTTTTGTTGTTCCCAAGTTGATGGATTGAGTGGGTTCAATGAGAACTGCAGATCTATCCTATAAATGACTTAGAAGGACATCAAATATCTCATCTTTAGGCACCTCGGAGAGGTTTTTACCTTCAAATACATCTTTTATTTTTACTTTTGTAGGTTTTGAGACTGCCACAAAGTGGTTTTCACCCTCAAAACTCCTTTTCTTTTTATTCTTATTCTTATTTTTTTGACTAAGATACTTGATATCCGACTCTGTCATGCTAACGCTCGGTTCATTGATGGAAGTACTCATAGGCTCAACTGCATTGAGGTAGAAAGCAAGGGTATGATCATTCAGGAAGGTATAAATACCATGGCTTGGATTTGTGGAGGTTTGATCAATAAGGTCTGAATATTGGATAGTCAAAGTGGGGAAATATTTGAAGATGGTGTTTACAGATATGGATCTATCATCATTGGTCCTAATCCGACGCTTGAGTTCAAAGGTGATATTACAACTTAAGACATTCAATTCATGAATATGCTCAATGCCATTGTTGGAGTCCAATTCGGCCATAGGTGGATTAGACTCGATAGGTTTATCATTTCATTCTAGAGTTACATTGGGTTCAGGTGCATATTGGTGAATAAAATCAACATATTTTTCTGTAATAAGCTCATCTTCTTTTGGAATGGCTCATCATTCAATTCATTAGATTCTTCATCTATGCCTCAAGGAAATCTAAGAACATGAGTAAAGTCAGGATGAATACCCAAAGAAGGGTTACCCTCAGATTCTAATTTAAATTCATACTCATGGAAATATGTCTCAGAATAACTACCACCTTCCTCTTCTTGATTGTTTTTGAGATTAGTTGGTTCTTGTGTTGCAACTATCTCTTGATGGATAGCAGGTTCTTATGTTTCTACTACATTAATTCTTTTGATTGGATCATCTTCAACTTCAAGGAGATCTATGATTTCCTTAGGCAAATGCTCATAAGGGATAAGTTCAGAGCTATTTGAATCACTATCTGATGATTCAATTTCTTCCTCCTTAAGAAGAGGTTCTCCTAGGGTGATATACTCTATGACATGAGAATAATTACCTTTGAGGTGGAAGGGTTTCTTTTTAAAGCCTAAGCCAACAATATCCTTGTGTTCCCTACCAGTATGTGAAATAGGTGCTATAAGACCTTCTCCTCTGACTCCTAGAGGTCCTTTACCTAAATATCCCATCTTAGCTATTAATTTATCTCCTGGACCATATGCCTTAGAAGGAATTTTGGATATTGTAGAGTCACTAGTTTGAACCACTTGAGATTTAGGTTCATCTTTATATAGCCATGCAAGAAAAACTTCATCTTCTTCAAATTCTTGCTTGGAGACTTGTTCTACTACAAAATTCATTTTATATGCCTTAAGAGGTTCTTTAGAGTCTAGTTTGGACTATTTAAAAGATTGTCCATAAGACTTAGGTGAGATAGGGAGAGATGTCAAAGATAAGAGTGGTTCTATAGTATATTCTCCCATACCTTTTTCTTTGATATTGACCTCTTTTGCAATGTCTTCCATCTTAGATGTGGATGCTTCTTTTGTTGGCTCCATGGAAGATTCTCTATTATTAGGCACAAGTTTATCTACACTTTCCTTCAATGTATTGCAAGTGGTGGATATGTCTGCTAGAATAGTGATCTCTACTCCTTCATAAGGAAACTTCAAGCATTGGTGGAATGTAGAAGGAATAGCCTTCATCTCATGTATCCATGGTCTCCCTAGAAGAATGTTGTAAGACAAAGGTAGATCAAGAACTTGACATATATTATCTCTGATAACTAGACCTGCTCTGATAGGTAAGAAAATGGTGCCTTTAGAAGATCTTTCTTATTCATCATAGGCTTTTATAGTTATTTTCTTTCTAGGGTCAATAGCCAATTCTGAAAATCCCAATTGTGTGACCAAGCTATAAGAACAAATATTTAGGCTAGTGCCTCCATCTATCAACACATGTTTGACTCTACAGTTCTGGATCAAGACTTCTATATGAAAGGGATGGTTATGGGGGTGACTCAAGGATTTTTCATCTTCCTTTGAAAAGGAGATGTATTGCAGAGATGTAAGATGTCCAACCATAGTCCGGAACTTGTCTAAATCAAGGTCATCTAGAACATTGGATCTGAGAAAAGCTTTGTCTAGAATAGCTCTGTGAGATGGAGATATCTGAAGCAACTCAAACATGGAGATTTTTGCATTAGTGTGTTGGAGTTGTTGAACAATGCTATAAGATGTTGGCCTCGTATCTTTAGGATTGGAATATTTGGAAGTAGCCTTCTATTTGGAAGTAGAAGAAAGATTGAAGGGAATCTTAGGGACATTTGATGAATCTGGGATTTGTCCATTCAGATGTGTCTGAGCTTGTGATCGAGTGACTGCATTAGCTGAAGGATGATCTCTATCTCTTTGCACAATTGTGATGACATTGCAATGCTCAGAGAGACAAGGTTCAACCATATTGATAACAACATTATTTCCAAGGTAAGCATAATTGACCTTTGCCCCCATATTAGGTTGAGAAGATTAAAAAGGTTTGGAAATGGTTATGTGAATGTTGTATGATCATTATTGCTCTTATGATTGTCAATGGTGATATCTCCCTCATCGATCAGATCTTGAATAGTATGTTTCAAGAATAAGCAATGATTAGTTTTGTGACCTTTACCTCGATGGAAATCATAGAATTCATTCTCTCTCCACCATTTTGGTTTAGGATGAGGATTAAATTGTCAGATCTCAGACAAAGAAATGATGTTATTGGCCAACATAGTTCTCATAGCTAATTCTAAAGATTCTCCAAGAGGAGTGAACTTTTGTTTATTATCAAAGGACCAAGATTTGTATTATGGCTTCTTTTGAGATGGTTTAGACACCTTTTGTTCTAAAGCTTTGATGGCTTGGGTGCCAATAGTTAGATTGAAAGTTGGTGCCTTTGATGGGGCATGTATAGTAACAACAATGCCATCTGTGACAATGCCTTTATTTTTGTTCCAGTTTTTGTTCTTGTCTTTAGAACTAGATCTTGATTCATACTTGTCTTTTTGAAGTGTGATTTCTCCTTTTTTCACAAGTACTTTTTCAATTTTGATCGCATTGTCTACAATCTTATCAAAAGATGTATGATCTTGCATTTGTAAAGGGTAGTTGATCTCTGGGATAATATTATTGATGAAGATTTCTAGTTTCTCAATTTCTGGAATAGGCCTAGCATATAGAGAGAATTTCTTCGTCCATCTTTTGAGAAATGTCAAGAATTGTTCGCCTGGATATTGTTTGAGATTGCAGATATCGATCATGATGACTGGATGTTGAATGTTTTAGGAGTATTTTTGATAGAACAATTTGATCAACTCCTCAAAAGTTTTGATAGTAGAAGGCAATCTAGAGAACCAATGAATGGCTGCTCCTCCCTAAGATCAAGGAAAGAGATGCATCAGATAGGTTGGTTCATGCATGAACTCCATAGATTGTGTACAAAATTCTCTGACATGATATTGATGATCTGAGTGTCCATCATACTTATCATATTTAGGCATCTCCACTCTTTTTAGGAATGGTGGCATGTACAAGTCTTTGTCAAATGGAAAAGGACATAGGGCCTCCATGGAGAACTCCTTGGGTTCCTTTTCTTTCTCTAGGTTATTAAGTTTTACTTGCATGGCATGCATCTATTTCATCATAGCTGTGAGTGGAGTTTCTTCCTCATGTGTAATGATATATTCAACATTAATGTTGGGAGGAATTTTAGCTCCTTGATGAGCTAATTGTAAAATTTATGCTTCTTTATCCTCTTTCAAGAAATGCTTCATCATTCGTTTGAAGTTATCATCGTTTTGATATTGAGCAATTTCTTCAGGTGTAGGTTCCTGGTCTGCACCATGTTGAGATTGAGCTCTTTGAGAGCCAAAGTTTGTCACTCCTTGAGACATGGTGGAAGTTCTTCCTAGGATAGATTGATGAGGAGTTTGTTGATTACCTCCGTGAGTTGATGAAGGAGGAATGTAACCATTTTTCAATCGAAGAATGCCAAGACTGTTGTCTTCGTAAAGACCATAATTATAGAGTTGCTCAAGAGTTGGAGTTTTGATATGAGTCAAAGGTAAAGTATGAGATACTTCCCTAGATTTCTTGTGAGAGGAAGCTCTAGTTTCCACCATTAACCTTGGGTAAAACAAAAGAATATGATGAAGACAACTGAAGAAAGATCCGATTCAAGAAGATCAAATGACGCAACCTTGTCAAGGTTTTGATCGATTGAAGCTTAGATTAGACATAGATGAAGGAGACTATGCCTTGGATGTATGGGTAGATTCCCAAAAGATAGCAGACACGAGTTCACAACACTTAGTCATTTTGATGATTGATTGAGGATTGATAGTTATGACAAGGTTTTGACACAAGATGATAAAGACTCAAATCGATTAAATAGAAGGCTAAATTAGATTCAAAAGGCCACTTTAGGAAAATGAGTGGGTTCTTAGTATTTGCTGCTCTATTCCTGACACAGTGATTTGTTTGAGAAATTCTAGAAATAGGCTTGAAAAGCTGGGTCTCTGACAGTTCTGACAACTTTCTGACAACTTTTCAAAACTTTTCAAATGAATTTCTACAGCCTCGTACGATAGTGGGTATAGCATGAAATGAAAATTGAAAAACTCATATGACTATTGCAAAACTCACACGATAGTTGATAGCTAGGTTTTTTACTTTTTTGAATTAACTGGCAGCAAAACTCGTACGATAATGTACCATATACCATACAACAATCTAGGGGTTTTGAAATGACAATAGCCAAAAATCGTACAACTTTATGACTTTACAAAATGATCGTTGACTCCAGAAAGGTGTTTAACATTAGATTTTGCAATCTTTCATATTTTTAGTTTCAAATTGTTCACAAAATTGTTTGTCCAGATTTGAAGATTGTAGCGGATTGATTCATTCTTAGTAACCAGATAGATAAATAGACATGCAAAATAGCAAGCAAGTGATTCCAAGCACATCTGAAAAAAATGAATAGGGGACAAAGAAACCCTGTGCATGAACAAACAATCAAGTGACTAAATTGTGCTAATCTCTAGGAGTGCTAACAATGTATGTTCCAAAAAGTTTTGCAATAATGCACATATTCCTAAAAAAATGAAAATTTGGCCTCACTAGGGTTTTTAGTAATGTTCTGACTCTACAAATTTTATGATCTCAAGAGGTTGAACTCCAATCCATGTGCACCATGGTTTTGACACAATCTAAGAACTTAATCTTCAGGATCTGCTAGGGAGATTTGACAGCCCAACAAGAGACCACACCTATGGAGATTTCTTCCACAAACATTTATATAGCGGTTGTCACTACCACAATGAAAATGGCTATTACCGCTTGAGGTTTCATCAATGTGGTTGACCCAATTAAGGGAATGTCCACTATGGTTAACCCTCTCTAAAGGTGACTCACAAAATATACCACATGGAGACTGGTTCCAGATTCAAGGATATGAGGTTTTGTTACTACCCACAAAGGGAGTAGAGCATAATCCTCTAGCCTTTTCACTTTTAACCCAAACAAAGAAGACAAATTAATTCGACATGCTAAGAATAAGATTATCTCACAAAGATCTATGATGTCAACCACTCTTGATCTATCAACCTCTCCAGAGAGAGAATGTATCAATCAGAAGATGAAGAGGCATAAATCTAGTAGAACATGAGACTCTCTCAGTATCCTAACGACACCTAAATGAAGGATTTGAATGCAAAATCTAGATATGAATTAGATGCAAATTAACCTATTTTTTTGGATTTTAGATCCAATAATATGAGAAATCTGATATGAAATCTAATCTAGATGAAAAACTGATATGCAATGCAATTAATCTAATAATGATATGCTAAATGATATGAAACTAAAACAAGATTGATCTCACAAAAATTGTTGATTTGCAAAGAGGCTTCAATTCTTCAGATACCAATTCACTAGCATAAGTTTGCAAATTCTGAGATATGAGATTGAAGAGCTAAGCCTTGATTTTATAGAAATCCAGGGCTTTGGGGATGCATGAAAAAAGCCATAACTCACTCAGATAAACTCAGGTTGATTTTTGAGTTATCAAAGAATAAAAAATAATTAATTCACAAAATCATGCAAAAATAGCCTTTTAACTCAAATCAGAGTTGAGTTTATTTTTAAAACAACTTGAATTGATTTTCTGATTTCAAGTTTAACTACTTTTTGAATGTGCATAATAATTATGAATCAAATAAATAAATAAAGTGATTTATCCTCAACTTAACTGATTTTGAAAATAAAACAATTGATTTATGGGTTAATCAATTATTAAATCAAACTTTTATTCCAAAATAATATCATTAAATATGACAACTTGCTTTAATCAATTAAATAAGAACTTAATCAATTAATGATAGGAATTTTGATTTATTGTCAAATTTAAATAATAATAATTAGGAATAAATATAATTAAATTCAATTAAATAATTAAGTGGCAATATTAAATCTAATTAATTAAATATTTAGAATATTCAATTAATCAAACTTTAGGATAAATAGGATTTATCACCAAATAATTATTAAATTAAAGATAATTAAGATAAATAGGAATATTACTAGGAATATTCCCTGATGCAGAATTTGAGATGATCAATTAAGATTCAATGATGTTCAGATATGCCTTAGGTTAGGACTTCGATGTTGATTTCATTCAATGTGTTGATATAGGAGGTCAATGAACTTATAGCCCATTTTTTTGGTATTACATTATGTTTCTCCTTTATCAAATTAGTTGTCATTGATCCTCTCGATATACACAACTGAATACCTTTCAACAACATACCTTCTTGGATGAAATAGTCTTCTCATTTAGTACTTAGTTGATCTTGAATAGGTGCTCTTCACTTCCTCCATGACTCAAAAAAATTAAGATCAATTTCATAAAATTCTTTGATGTCATCAAAACCAAGAACTTCAATTCTCATCTCGGTCATCAAAGATCTTCTTCTACTCAATGCATCAGCAACTCAGTTAGTGACTCCACTCTTATGTGTTATCACAAATGTATAACTCTACAAATACTCAACCCATTTGATATGTCTCTAATTCAACTTATTTTGACTACCCAAATACTATAAAGCCTTGTGATCAGTATACAACACAAATTCACTTGGTATCAAATAATGTCTCCAATTCTTCAGGGCTTGAACAATAGCATAGAACTCTTCATCATACAAAGAATATTTCCTTTTTTCATCATTCAACTTCTCATTAAAGAAAGAAACAAGTTTATCTTCTTGACTCAACACATCTCCTATTGCACTACCAATTGCATCACATCCAACTTGAAATACCTTATTGAAATCAGTTAATGCTAAGACAGGAAATTTAGAAACCTTTTTCTTCAAAGTCTCAAAAATTTTATCAGCTCCATGTGTCCATTTAAATTCTCCTTTAGCTCCTCTCGTAGTCTCAGTCATAGCATTACAAATTCAATTGAAATTCCTAATGAACTATCAGTAAAAACTTACTAAACATTGAAATGATCTTACCTCACTAGCATTCTCAGGTGTAGGCCAATTCAAAATAGCTTCAACCTTTTCAGGATCCATTTTCAAACCATCAGCTAAAATCAAAAATCCCAAATACACAATCTCCTCTTTCATGAAAGAACACTTTTTCAGGTTAATCAACAACTTTTCTTCTTTCAATCTCTACAACTCTTGTTCAACATGCAACAAATGATCTTCTCTGGTCTTACTGAATATTAGAATGTCATCTAGGTATACAATCACAAATTTCCCAAAAATTTCTTCAAAACCTCAATCATCAATCTCATAAAAGTACTCAATGCATTAGTTAAACCCAAAGGCATAAGCAACCACTCATACAAACCTACTCTTATCTTAAAATTAGTCATCCACTCATCACCTTCTCTAATTTTGATCTGATGATATCCACTTTTCAAATCATTTTTTGTAAAATACTTTGGTCTAGTTAAACTATCCATTATGTCATCCATTCTCAGTATAGGAAACCTATATTTCTTTGTTATCTTGTTAATTTCTCTAGAATCAATATAGATTTTCCATTCTCCATATTTATTAGGTGCCAATACAATTCGTACCACACAAGGACTCAATATTTCTCAAATCAAACCTTTATGCGACAATTCTTGGATCTATCGGTTCAATTCCTAATTCTCGATAGGTGTCAACCAATGTGGTTCTTTATTCAGTAAACTAGCTCCAGTGATAAGATCCATGCAATGATCAATACTTCTCTTTAGTAGAAAACCATCAGGTACATTATCAAAAATTATCTATCTATACTTGGTGGGTATCTTATCAATCTCTTCAGGGATGCTATCCATTGTTTTCTCACTCGGTTTGTTAGGAATCACAACAAAACATACATCATTCTTCTTCAAATCCTTAACAAACTTCCTTCCTTCCATCATGCAAACTTGTAAAAATGTACAAAGACTACTAACAGGTTCTTCAATCAAAGGTAACAAGATTTATCTTCTCTCATCAGCCCAAATAGTATATTTATGCAATCTTCCATCATATATAGCATGTCTATCATATTGCCAAGGTCTACCCAGCAAAATATGACAACAATCCATAGGTGTGATATCACATAACACCTTATCATTGGACTTTCTAATTTTCAAATTCATATAACATTGTTCACTTACCAATAATGTATGCTCATCCTTCTCTTGATTTGACCTCTAATCCTAGTTCCTTCTTTTCTAGATCCTCATTTAAGTTTGAATCAGTTTGGTTTAGGCATCCTTCATTTCACTCCCTTCTTAATTAGTGGTGGATGGAAACTTCGGTCGTGGATGGTTCAATGATGTTTAAATTTTACAAAAGAATATCTTTCATTAAGAACTTGATTAAAGCCTAGAATGTGAATGTGTTTAAAAACATTTTTGAGCAAAAATCCAAAGTTGAAAAGGAACTGGCAGAGATAAACTAGCAAATACTTACTAATGGCTTGGACCCACAAACTTTTCTCAACCAAAAACATATTCAGGAATATTGGGTGGAATTGTGTGCAAGGGAGGAAGAGTATTGGAGATAGAAGTCTCGATAATTATGGTGGAAGTAGGTGATCATAACACAAAAAAATTTCATGCCTCATCTAAGTAGAGAAAGGTGGCCAGATCCATTTTCTCTATTAAGGATGATCAAGGAAATCTAATTTCTGATGAAAAAGGCATTCAAGAGGAAGGTGTTTGGTTCATTTCAAATATCCTTTGTCCCTCTTCTTTATTTCTTGTTGATGAGGATAAGGTTAATTATGTGCTTGATGTTATTCCTTCTTTGATATCTCCTATTGATAACCTCTCTTTAATGGCCCCCTTTACCTTGGCTAAAGTAAGATTGGTTGTTTTTTCCCTTAGGGCTTGATGGGTTTACGACTCTTTTTTTCCAGAAAACTTGGGATGTTATTTTCCATGATCTTCTGGCTATTCTTAAGAATCTAGGAAGAATACAACTATTTTGAAATTCTTTAATGCTACAAACATTGTTATTATTCCTAAAAACGACAACTCCCAATCCTTTGTAGAATTCAAACCTATTTCTCTGTGTAATACTATCTATAAAATTATTACAATAGAAATCTATTTAAGGCTGCAACATCTTATCCCCAAAATAGTTTCTCCTGAGCAAGGGGGTTTTGTTCCAGGTCAGGAAACTATGGATGGGGCCATTTTGGCTCATGAAAATCTTCATTCTATTCATGAGTTTTCTATTTTATCTTTTATTGTTAAGTTAGATATGATGAAAGCCTATGAAAAATTGAACTGGTCCTTTCTCATTAAGGTTCTTCTTAAGTTTGGTTTCTCTAAAAAGTGGTGTAATTGGGTCAAGGCTTGTATTTCTAGAGCTCAAGTTTATGTTATAGTTAATGGGGTTCCTGCGGGTTTTTTCCCTTCCTCTCAAGGTGTTAGGCAAGGTGATCCTTTGTCACCTTTTCTTTTCATCTTAATGGTTGAAGCTCTCAGTCACCTTATTAATGCTTATCATGTTTCCAATCTTTGGTTGGGTGTTAAAATTCAAAATAAACCTATTTTAGTTACTCATTCCCTCTTTGTTGATTATATATTATTGTTTGGATCGACCTTTATTAAGGAAGCAAAGAAAGTTAAGAAGGTACTTGATGTGTATACTCATGCTTCTGGTCAAAGAATCAATGCCCAAAAATCAAAATTCTACACCTTTCATATGGATCCTAAGCTCTCAGACAAGGTTGTTAGTGTTTTAGGATTTTCCCGTGATGACCTTCCTTCTACATATCTAGGTATTCCCTTCTTTATAGGGAAAAATAAACCCTCCTTTTGGTAGGGAGTTATTAATTGTATCAAAGCCCATATACTTGCTTGGAAGGCTAGATGGTTGTCTCTCTCAGGTAGGATCTTGCTTATTAAATCAGTCCTATCAACTATTCCTAATTATTATTTCTTAGTTCTGCAAGCTCCTAAGTTTGTTCTTAATCAAATTGAAAGCCTTATTAGGGATTTTCTCTGGATAGCTAATATGTCAAGTTAGAAGAAGACTCCCCTTATTTCTTTATCCGACATGTCTCTTACCCCTCCCACTGGCGGGGTTGGTCTTCATAATCTTCCTTATAGGAACCCAATTTTTGTTGGTAAATTGGTGTGGAAAATTTATTCTCATCCTGCCATTAAGTGGTGTCAGTTAATGCAACAAAAATATCTAGATAATTTAGATCCTTCTAGGGTTATCTCTTCTCTAGATCCCCCAAAGGGGTCTGTCATTTGGAATTTTATGATGAAATCTAGGCATATCATCACATCCCATGTTTCATGGGAAGTTCATAATGGAGAGTCTGCTAGATTTTGGCTTGATTCATGGAATGGATGCCCTCCTTTAGTGTCTTTGGATTTATTTTGTGATGTTTAGGAGGTTGATTCTTCTAATTGGGGATGTTTTCTTATTGATTATGTCTCTGCAATTCATATTCATTCTGGTTTAGTTATTTGGAAGGATTTTCATAACCTTCCAATTGATGTCCAAAAGGCTTCTAGTGAAAATCAACTACTTTTAGATAGGGTGGTATTTTTATCCAAGGCTCGGGATCATCTTTTTTGGACTCCTTTTGAGAATGGTTCATATTGTGTTAAGCAAGGGTATGAGCTGGCTCAATCACTGCATAATAATGCCATTAAACATAGATCTTTTTCCTTTTGCTGGCACTCTACTATTCTCCCTAAAGTAGGGTGTTTTTCTTGGTTA
The DNA here is from genome assembly GCA_027943335.1 of Chamaecyparis obtusa. Lineage (NCBI taxonomy): Eukaryota > Viridiplantae > Streptophyta > Pinopsida > Cupressales > Cupressaceae > Chamaecyparis > Chamaecyparis obtusa. The sequence continues at coordinate 146,837 of BSBK01006497.1, forward strand.
GTTTTGAAAAAGAGAGTGCTTACTAGTGATAGATTAGCTAGAATTAATATTGCAGCCCCTTTCTAGTGTGCCATTCAAGAGCTAGAGTTAGTTGATCATCTCTTTTTAAATTTCTTGTTGGTTCAACTTTGTTGGCAATTTCTGATGCAAAAACTTAATTTCCTTATGCAGCTCCCACTTGGAATTTGGAGTCTGTTTCAATCCTAGCCTATCTTGTGTCATAAATCAATGTTTTCATGTATATGGATTATTAGTCCATCCCTAGTTTTGTGGTCTTTATGGTGGGAAAGAAATAAGAGGATATTCTGCAATCAGCCTTCCTCCTTTGACTCCATGCTGGTGGCTTTAGAAAGATCTATTGTGCAAGTTGTTAATGCTTATTCTTGAAAATTTAAGGGTGGTCAAACATTCTCATCTTGGGATAACTCTGTGGAAAAAACTTTAAGGGGTTATCATTTCCATCATTCCCATTTCCTTTGTGTCCTAAGGATATATCTTCAGTTAGATCTCATGTCAAGTGGATCCTTCCCCAACAAGGTTTTATCAAGCTTAATTTTGATGGTGCCTCTAAAAGTAATCCTGGGAACTCAGGTATTGGTTTTTCTCTTTGGGATTGTTTTGGATCTATTCTCTTTTTGAGGCCTGTCCTATCCTCCCTGGGACCAATAATGTAGCTGAGGCTTTTGATTTTTTGTATGGTCTCTCCACTGCTAAAAAGTTAAAATTTAATCTTCTCCATATTGAAGGAGATTCTTCGATGATTGTCAACACCTGCATTGCTAGGTGTGCTTTTTCAGGTAATATTCTCCATGTGCTTGAATAGATTTGGTCACTTTTAGATTCCTTGTCTCAATGCTATATATCCCACATTTTTAGAGAAGGGAATAACTTAGATAATGCTCTTTCTAAGTTGGTTTCAAAGGGATGCACTTTATCATTCCCCTCCATGTCAGTGTCCCCTGAATCTCATCCCTATATTTTTAAAATTATTGCTTCTGAGTTGGTCTCTACACCCTCTGCGTAATACAATATTGCTCGTATATCTTGAAGATCGATTGATTTGGTTTGATCTAGATACATGCTTGATTCATTATGTTCCTCCTAATCATTTGTGCTGGGCATTTATCTTTATTCATTCTCTTTTGAGCAGGATATTTATGTCATTTATATAACAGATTTAACTAGCTATTATGACTAGTAATGTTTTGTACTCTACAGTTGGTTTGTGGAAAACTATGGATTGTATTATAGCTCGTGTCTTTGATCTTTGAAATAAGTCAGATGTATATCTCATTATGATTTTCCTAACTAATTCATGTTGCTAATGCATTTGATTTGACTAATTGTTGTGAGTGGCAATGCTTGAAAATCTTTAGTTGGCGATGATTTAATTTCATGATTGCCTCATTACACATGCTTTTGATTTTTTAAATCTTCTATTTTGTGTGACTTAATTGATTTGTACATTCTCATGCTTCATCGTTCTTTTCTAAATTTATCATTTTCTCCATTGGTTTTGTGCCTTCTTCTATATATTATTGCCTTTTCTACTATGCCTTGTTGTATTTGGGTAAATCTTTGTTCTCTAGTTATTCTTTGTTATGGCTTCCTCAAGACTAGATGATGAATTCAAGCCTTTGAATTTGAGGATTTCCTTACCCTCTGATGAATTGGAGCTTCCATTTGAAAGTAAAATTTTAGATGACTTACTTGATTCTATGTTCATGTTCATTTCTCAAAATGTCGAAGGTGTATCCATCACTTAATTAGGGAATCTATTCTATCTCCAAGTTTCAAGAGGATTGTTTTTCTGTCTCAAATAGTCTCTATATTTTGTTCTATATTTATGGGTCTTTCTCAATCTTGATCATTGCTATATCATGTGGCTAATGCTACTATTTGCCTAAGTTTATTCAGAATGACAAATTGTTGGCTGTTGTCCAAGGGTATAATCTATAGGAAGGTGAAGCTTGTATGGATGATATCTTTCTGTGGCATTTGTTATTGAACTCGGACAAGTTTGTCATGATTTATGGGGTGATTAAAGACTGTATAGCCTCTTCCTCCATCAAGCCTTTGGATTTCATTTCTCATAGGAACTCGATTGATGTTGCTTATTGGAGGAAAGCATTTGCTAAGATGTATGCCATTTTGGGTCTTCTGGCTCACTTTGAGGAAATTTCTCATGCTAACCTTTCTCCTCAAGATGATTCATCTATTGTGGAAGGAATAACCTCTAATGTGGCTCTATTCGGTTCACCAATACCTTTAATGAATCCCAGATTGGAACCAATTAGAGGTAAATTGTCTCCTTCTCAGCATTTTGTGGAGGATTTTTCTGCTGGTTCTTCTATTCATGTTGAGGTTGATAGGCTATGGAGCTCTCTATTATTTACCCATCCTCCTCACCTTGGGGATGTAAATGAGCAATCTCAGGATTGATTTCCTTTCATTTATTTTGTTTTTTTCCTATATTACTATGTATCTTCGAGGTCTCTTTTTGTTTTGTTGTAGGTCCTTCCTCTTCACTTGGTCAGTTTGGATTATAGACTTATTGGGTGCTACTCTATGGCCATTGAAGATTTTCTTCACTTCAATTTTGGGGGCTGCTATAATTCTATATCATTCATACTACTTCCTTGTTCTCACAAATGTATATCAGCTCCTTATAATTTTTGTATATTGTATACTCAAGTAGGGGTTTTTTGGAAATATGTATATATATATTCCTTTGTTATTTTGTTAGGGTTTTGGGTTGATGGGCTTCGCTACCTAAATATAGCTAGGTTACTTTGTGATAAGGTGGGGGTCATGGATTATTGCATACATCCACCCCCTAATCTTTATAGGGGCTTGGGAAGGCTAGTTTCTAATATCTAAATGTATTGGGTCTATGGTTGGACTCTATAGCTAGGACCACAAACTAGAAAAAATTGCAGATTTGTCTGCCTTTTGTACTATGGGTAACAAACAAAGTTTTTCTTTGCTGGTTCTTTTCTCTAGGAGCCCTTTTTTGAACTAGTTTTATTAATATAAATATTAAAAAAATTTCCAAAAAAATAATGATAATAATGTATGCTCATCCTTGATCCATGAAATCTGATAGGGCTATAGGTGTTTCAATCTTTCCATTTGCAACTTTGTAACCATTTCCTCATATGCCAAATTCTCTGAGCTTCCACTCTCAATGATTACTTTCCACACTTCATCAGAAACTCTACATCTATTCTTGAACAAACTTTTCCTTACCAAATCTTCCTTATTACTTTCACTTGAAAGTGCTCTCCTGACCATCAGGTTATTTTCTTTCTCAGGTTCATTTGGTGAGTCTTCTTACACCAAAGCATTTCTACTGGTACCAACCTTCTTAATTGCATGTGTACACTCAAATGACCTATATCCTTCTTCCCCAAAATTGTAACAAGTTCCTCAAAATTGACCTTTTCTATAACCACCTCGTTAGTTATTGCCTCTTCCTCTAGCCAAATTTTCACCTTTCCACTTGGTCTTGCCTTTATCTAGATTTTCTTTATCTTGATCATATCTATTGTTTTCAGCATAGGATCTATCTCTTTCTCTAGGGAATCTACCAACTCTTCCTCTCTGTCTTTGATCATGTCATTAGTTCAATTTCTCCTCAGCTTTCAAGGCAAACTGATAAGCTTCCTCAATGTTTTCCAACTTAACCAAACTAATTTCTTCTTGGATGGAAACTCTCAATCCATTCAGGTACCTCGAAATTCTTTCTACTTCATCCTCATCATGTCTATATCTAATATCTAATCTATAAAATTCCTCAGTATAATATTTTACCAAGCTATCTTTCTACCTCAAACTTTGCATTCGCTTAACTTGGTTAATCTAATAATCACATGCTAAAACCATTCCCTTCAACTTATTTACCATCTTATTCCATACCTTAATTTTGTCTTTGGCTTTCCTTTTTCTGTCCAATTGTAGATGCTCCCACCACAAGGATGCATGAATCTTCAACTTTTTGCTTGCAATCTTCACCTTCTTTTCCTCGTGGCCATTTTCATAGCCAAAATACTTCTCCATCTCAGTGATCTAATCCATGAATACATCTGAATCCAACTTTCCAATGTACTCAAGAGGATTGAAATGTGGTTTAGACTTCAAATTTGTCAAAGCCTTCAACAATCTTTCCTCACCCTGATCCATCACAGGTGTAGATTGTGCATCACCTTTTTCCTCTTCAATTTCTTCATCACTAACATCTTCAAGATGTCTTCCTCTATGCTAGGCTATCTCAACAGATTCTAACCTAGAAAAATGTTGTCTCAACATGTTTACCAATCTTGGATCTACATCTCATCTCCCATGAATGATCTTGAAAACCCTCTGCAATTGTAGACTAGATCATAATCTGCTACCCCACAACCAATATCAACTAGGGTTTAACAAGAAGGAACCCTTAACCTAAACTTGCAAGTTTAGATCTAGATCTCAACCTTCACTCTGATACCACCTAACACAAGGAAGGTTAGGAAGAGGGGCCAAAGGCACACCCTAATCCAAATAATCCTTATAGAGATCACACATGGAAGAAAATAAATAATAAGTGAGAGAGAATGTAGAACAAATATCATATAGTATTCATCAATTACCTCATACATGTCAGGCTATAAGGCCTTCTTGGTTAGGGCCAATACATCAAATTCAATTACAACAATCCTCCAACTTGTGAGGATTTAGAAACTATCTTCAAAATTATAAACTGATACCATTAATCTTCCACCCTAAAATTGATACCTAAAACTACAACCAACAACTACATTTATACAAGAGACTACCAAAACAAGTCATCCTTTAGATCCATCATTAGCAGAAGGAATGACCAGATCTAGGTCCACATGCTTCCCAATGATCGATATCAACATTAACTCCATGACCAAAATTAAATGCACAAGTTGGCCTCAATAGGAAACCAAAATAAATCACTCAATGAGAAAGACCACCAAGAAGTAGGAAATAACTGACCAACTCAATCAAAGAAGAAACCCAACAACTACCAAGCCAACTTGGTCAAAGAGGGAACAAAGAAACACATAAAGCTCAAACTTATTTTTGGTGACACAGGATTGCCAAGGACTCGAGATGCTCCTACATCTCTCCTTAGCTTGCATTTGGATTCAATCATCTTAGCATTCATTGGGGATACTCTCATTGTCTTTAATGAGCACATCCACATTCTCCTAAAAAGAGCAAATCAAGGAGGGCTTGGGTGCTCCCATTTTTTCTCAATTGGAGGTGGTGTGTATTGAATTCCTTGTTATATGTTACATGCATGTTTTTTACTAATGTTTGAGTCTATATGCATTCTCCCAATAGGTTAGGTTCAACACATCTACATTTTGAAATGCCTGGTGGGACACCCACCATGCAATCTTCCTCCCATTTTGAGGGTTTTCATCACTAATTTTTGAAACTTCGCCAATCCTCATAGTAACCTATGATAATCCTAGTATGATTAAACTTAGTCTAGACCTGTTTAATCATACTACATGTTCCTAATACTTGAACTACATGTTCCCAATACTCGTACTGGCCTCTTTTGTATTCTATGCACTTTCTAACTACATTCTCTATGGCTCTATTTACTCATCATGTAACCCTTGTATTCTCATACTGAGTATGGTAAATTATCATACCAGAACTCTTTATTAGGTGTTTAATCATATTGGTCAGTGTGTATACTCGTACAAGTCTACACACAAAGCATGCTTCTTTGTTTACTCATATAAAAAAGAAAGAGCAAGTTTGGAGCCCTAAATCTTGATGTTTTTGGATCTTGGTGATCATTTTGGGTTAATATTATCCTTGACCTTTGGTTTTGTAGGTTATAACTTATTTTTGTAGGTCATTTGTCAAAAATATCACTTTCCAAAGTCATCAACATCCTAAACCAATAACCACCTTTTGTTGTTTAATGCAATAAAATAGTTTTTGAATGCAATCTTTACATTTGAATTTGGGCCTAAAATGAATCATGTCAAATATTGAATGCCTAAAAGAAAACAAACAACTCAATCTTCACATTTTGATTTAGGCTTAAAATGAATCACAACAAAATCTTTAATTCCTAAAAGAAATGAACAAATCAATCAAACACTTCAATTTTGGGCTTAAAATGAATCCAATCCAATCTTGAATGCCTAAAAGAAATTACTAAATCAATTAAACACTTCAACTTTAGGCTTAAAATGAATCAAATCAAATCTTGAAATGCCTAAGGGATAATGAATAGATGATTCCTTTTGGGCTCTAAAATCAATCAAACACTTCAATTTGGGCCTTAAAATACTATCAATCACACATTTCCATTGGTGCCTAAGAATCAAACAAATATTTACAAATCTATTTGTGTCCTTTTTTCTTAGATAGAAAACACTTAGCTTAAATAAGTGCAATATTGGAAAGAATAACTTGATGTGTTTCTCAACACTTCTTATGAGCTTATTTATCTACAAATCCCACTAATCTATGTGATGCAAGTGAATAATCCATATCCATATCCTCTCCCCTTTCCTTCACAGATCTTGGGTGAAGTTAGGGATTGTATTGGTTAATTGCATCTAGGGAGGCCTATTATAGAGAGAAGTGCTTCCTCTCAAGAGAATGACCTCAAATAGGTTACTCCCTAATCGGTATATAGATGAGGTGTTGAGAAAACTCTCACCTTATCCTTTCAAGCTCGGGCGATGCATGTTGATGGTTGTTTGAGGTAGGTGAATATCCCTATGATTTTGGCATGGTCAACTGGCCTCTTAATTGAGTCATGCATATACAAAGTGATTGGGTGGATGCCATGGATCTTACTAGACATCCTTAAATCAGAGGCTTGCCCTATCTACAATGAAGGCTTGCTAATCTTTGTGCAAGGAGAATAGTAATCTCCCCCAGACACTCATCATATCATGCCATCCTTGAGAGATTGGAGTCATATAATATTACATTTTTTATCCATTGCATTTTCAGTAGTGGTCATATTTTGATTATCTCTTTGGTGTGTACCTAAGTCAATGAGAAAAGGTTTTCAAGTCATGTCAATTCCTTAGGGTAAAAATTTCTTATGAGTGTTTTTTATGTTCCAAAACTAGTGACAATATCTATTGAACATACATAAACAAAGAGTTCTACACACAAATCCTTTGCCATGTCAATCTAATCTTCTAGTTCAAGAATCACCCAAGTCTCCAGAGAACTTTTATCCAAGTCTCCTAATCATTGTCTTCCTCTCATCTCTCTTCACTTCCTTCTAGACTAGCAGAGTCATCTTTGTCATCCCTCATCCCCTTCCATATTCTTCTCGAGTCATTCCTTCCTCCTATTCTAAGATTAATCCAAATCCCAATCTAAGATTATTGATCATCCTAATTTGAGCTTTATTTTTCCTTCAATCTTCATCCTTCATCCCCATCCAACTCATCGAAAAATCATTATGTCCCAATTTTTTAATGATGAGTTTGGTCATCCCACCTTCTCTACCACTTTATCCTATTCTAATGATGATGATATTCTTGTTGATCATGATGAGTACATTGAAAAAATTAGCAAGCTTTCTCCAAGAATCATCCAAAATCCAATCATTCCTCCAAATTACCCCATCATTTCTCCATACATACCCACTAGTACTACTTATCATACTTTTGACAAGGGAAATCCATTTTCTCATTCATCCACACCTTCTTCCTATATTTTACGCACATATCCCCCACATACATCATTTGTGCCTTCGCCTTCTCCCCTAGTCATATCCTAATCTCTTACTTTCTACAAAAACACTACTAGTTACATCCATAATCTAATTCTACTACCTCCTTATCCTCCAAGTCATCTTTAAATCCATAATCCTAATCCTCCAATTCCTCAAATAAATCACCATAATCCCCATGCTATTTCTAACCTATGATCCACTATAGCCTATATTTCTCCTCCATCTTCTCCATCCTATCTCAGTCCACATTCTTCCATTCCTTTCTACATTACCACACATTTCCTTCCACAAGAAACATGGATACCTCAATTAACTTCATATTATATACCCCAATCCATCATCCTTTCCCTATCAATTAGTCAATCTAGTTCCCAAGTCACCTCCATGCTTACTTATGTGAACTATATAGTCATGTCATCCTCCACCTCCACACAGTCACCCCCTCAACCAAGTTCACAATCCATCAACCCACCTTCATGTGTGGACTATCTTAGTTTTCCACCATCTACACATTCTAATCCTTCACCTCAACCTCCATCACAAAATTATCCAAGGATTTTCACAAGGAATGCAAAGAAAAATCCCTCCCCTAAAGTTGATGAGTCATCTCATCTCACTCCCTCATGTGAAGCCACCAATGATGATTCCCATCAACCTCCCACATCCCTCATTCCTCCTCCATCACCCACACCTATTATATTTCTTCCATCTACCCCACCTGTTGATCCTCTTCATTCTCCTAGAATCATTGAGTCCTTTCCATCTGTTGACTCCATCCAATTACCATCCATGCCTTGTCATTCTAGCATTATCCAAAGCACACCTAATGAACCTCTTGAGTACACCCTCCTTCCCTCCATTATAATTGTGGAACCTCCCATCCTTCCATCCACCCCATTTGAAGATTCTATCCATACATCCCCCATCACACCATCCAAACCAATCCAATCAAGTCAAGATCTTATCCAAAATCATTATGAAGTATTCATCAACCTAAATCAAGGTCCCAACCTTTCACTTCCCCTATTACATAATCTATTATTATCCCCCACTCCATCTTATGATCCATCGACATCCATACCTCCAATTCAAGATCCTACAATCCCACTTCCTCCATTACAAGATCCATTTCTCCCATCCACTCCTCTATCTCAAGATCCATTACCATCCCCTAATCCCAATCAAGATCATGCCCCACCACCATCACTCTATCCACTTGGTCCACTTACTTTTGTCAAAGGAGGCCCACTTGAAGTGGAAGAAATAACCTTCATATATTCCACCACGAAAGCTAGTACTAGATGTTTATCTTGTTCCCCAAGTAAGAAGTATCCTTTCTTGGATAAAATTCTCATGAAATGGAATTATCAAGGTAAGGGTTTAGGTGCATGTGAACAAGGTGTTGGAGATTCTCCAGTAGGTCAATGTTGACTATATGTTTATCATTGATGGCAACATATAGTTAGAAGCATGCATTATAGTTATATGCAGAGAGCCATGAACATATGCTATATGGATATGTTATCAATATGATATCATAGATGCAAATGTTGATTCTAAGTACAAACAGTTGTAGAGTTGTTTGTAACAGTAGTGTTCCTAACAGTGTTGCAAGAGAAGTTTTATATGTAATTCTTAGTATGGTTATGATATAGCCTTGCACATTTATATTTGTGTTGTAGACATAATGGTAAAGCTATGTTCATGGATACAAAGTCAGTTATGTAGTACAAGTTGAGTTATGATGTTTCTGTTTGCATGTTACAGTTTCCAGAGATTTTTTGTTGGAGCCGACAGTGTTTATATTGTTTTAGTAGTCGTGCCTATCATTTTGATGTGCGTGTTTGGTTTCTTGTTTGGTGATGAGTTAAGAATGTTTATTTAAGAGGGAAGAATGTATTTTAGCTTGAGAGTAGAGTTTTAGTTAATTTGGTCAACCCAATAGTGTGAAGTGACATGTCTACTCATATTAGGTTGTGCGGTCCCTTTTTGTGTTGCGTACTTGGTTTAGTCATTGGATATTTTGTTGGAGAGTTATATTATTTCTCTAATATGATTTCAAGAAGGTTCTAATAGGCCAACTTGATTATATCATTTGGAGAAGGAAACTTATAGCCGGTCAGTTGTGATTGCTAAGTGTGATTGATAGAGTAGAGCATAAGATGTGAATATATTGAGACAGTATATTTGAATCAATCATTAGTTTAAGATCTATGTGAAGAAGCAGAGAATGTATGCAATTCATTGGAACTGATCAAGACTTCAGGTCTAATTCCCAATTCACCAATATCCAGATATAGTGTGTAACTGCTATGCAGAAGGTTGCAACCTTCACCATTTGAGCAATGTGCTCTCAGATAGTGTGTCCTCACCTTTAACAAGGTTATTTTTAAAAGACTCCTAATAGGGTCCAACCCTTGACTAGGTCATTATACTTCATGCATTGTAAAGATCAACTCCTAACAAGGTTGTAAGATCTTCTAACAAGGATCATTATAGTCTAGTGCAATTTATAGTGGGTGCTAATTCCAACTAGGGCTTATACCTATTTGGGTTTCTCCGTAACCAAAATTGTGGTGTCATGTTAAGTTATATCTTGTTGTGTATGTGCTTGATGTTCTTCTATGCTAAATTGGATAAAGAATTGAATCTTATGGATAAATGATTCACTCCCTCCTCTCATTTATCTCTTGGGACTATTCCTAACAATTGGTATCAGAGCCAAGTGCCTCAGAGAGAAAGTTGAATAGCTTGAGGTTGATCAGATGGCATTCTTTAGAAAAGAAAGTCCTAAGTTTGATGGAGAAAATTATCTAGACTAGAAGAACAAAATGATAACACATTTGCAATGCATTGGTTTTGAGATTTTTGAAGTAGCTACTCAAGATGTTCAGATTCTCTCTCTAAAAAATCTTGCAAAAGATGATGCAACTATTCAATAAAAGGAAATATTAACTCAAAATGCAATTGCCAAAGAATCCCTTATCAGTTCCTTATAGGATAGTGATTTTTCAGAGATCAAGAAAGTAGATAAAGCCTACAAAATATTGAAGTATCTAAAAGACATGTTTGAAGGAGATATCCAAGCCAAGAATGCACAAAGAAAGACATGGAAGAAAATATATAATACTTTGGAGATGCTACCTAAAGAGAACATTAGAGCCTACAATCAAAGAATTAATGAAGTAGTTGCAGGAATCAAGAACAATGGTGGAGAAATTTCAAAAGAGGACATAATGGATAAGTTGATGACTACTCTCACAATAGAATATGAAAGCAAGATAAAAATCCTAGATCAGACTATGTAGTTTTCAAGAGACTTGAAAAGAGAGACCTTAATCAGCAAGATTTTAGCATTCGAGATATCAAGATTGAAGACAGAGCCTAAAAGTGAAACAACTTTCAAAGCCTCAGTCCACGGTAAAAAATCCTTGAACACTTTTGCTAATTTTTATAATGAATATGAGGATAAAGAACTAGATGAATTCATTGCTATGGTTGCTAAGAAAGAAAGAAAAGGAAAAGGAAAAGGAAAATATGAAGGTCAGTTACCATTTAAATGTTTTTCATGTAACAAGATTGGTCATTTTACATCTAAGTGTCCTACAAGATTCAAGAAGTTCAAAACTAATTACAAGCCTAAGTATACAAAATAATGTTACTACTAAAGATGGAGTATCAGATGAAGATTCAGGTGAAGATGAAATTGGACTCATTGCTATTGAAGATATGGAGAAATTTTTTGATGAAATGGATATTGAAGATGAAAAGAAAGCACAAGAGCTAGCATTAATTTCGCAAGTAGACATCAGAACTGACTGGATCAATCACAACGGATGTTCACATCACATGATAGGAGATAAAGATATATTTTTACATCTAGATAAGTACAAAGGTGACATGGTTAGATTTGGAGACAACACTCCTAAATCTATCATAGGTAGAGCAGCCATCACTTTGGATAGAAAGAATAACACTAATGATATTCTATATGTTGATGGTTTGTAGCATAACTTACTAAATGTTGGAAAGTTGCTTGACAAAGGATATAAATTGGAATTCAAAGAAAATAAGTACATCATTAATAAAAAATAAGGGGTAATGATTGCATCAGGTTCAAAGACAAAAGGTAATTTTTTCAACTTAATTCTGAAGCAAGTTGTTTTGTTGCTAAAGTAGATGACAGTTGGCTATGGAAAAAAACATTATGTGACATCAATTTTGACAAAATAGTAAAGATAAGAAATGTAAAGGTAGTAAGAGACCTCCCTAGCATTGCAAAATAAGTTGATAAAATATGCAGGGAATGTGTGATGGGAAAGCATGTAAAAAACTCATTCAGAAGCAAGCAGAATTCAACAGAAAACAAATTGGATCTAGTGCATACAAAATTATGTGGACCAACTCAAACAAGATCATACTATGGTGAATGGTACTTTATTTTGTTTTTTGATGATTATTCTAGAATGATGTGGGTTGCATTCTTAAGAGATAAATCTGAAGCATTTGAGAAGTTCAAAATATTCAAAGGTAAAGTTGAAAATGAGTCTGGATTAAAGATAAAATATCTGAGATTAGATAGAAGAGGAGAATTCACTTATGATAGATTTTATGAGTATTGCAAAGAACATGGGATAAAGAGATAGATAAGTGCACCTAGAACCTCTTAGTAGAATGGAATTGTAGAAAGAAGAAATAGGATCATACTTGACACAACATGCACTATCATGATTGAAGGAAAAGTTGCACACACCTATTGGAGAGATGCAATCAATACTATAGTCTATACTATCAATAGAATTCAATTAAGGCCAGGTGCAGACAAGACACCTTATGAGCTATGGTTTGGGAATGTACCTACAGTAAAATACTTCAGAATCTTTGGAAGCAAGTGTTACATCAAGAGTGATGAAGCTATTGGAAAGTTTGATGCAAGAAGTGAAGGTATTTTTCTTGGTTACTCTACTAAAAGCAAATCTTATATATGTTTTAACTTGAGATTGAAGAAGATCATAGAAAGTACACATGTAAAGATTGATGAAAAGTTTACGATTCAAGAGAGATATCATGATTATGCACCTATGGTTGAAGAAGAACCTAGACCTATCAGTAAAGAAGTAGATGTTGAAGAAATGTTTGACACCATTGATGTATTAATTAGTGAGCATGAAACAAGTGAAGAAGAATAACAAAATGCAGATCAAGATACCATTAAAAATAAGATATCATTAGAGATAAGAACAATAAATTCATGACAAGATCTAAAGCAAAAATAGTCAATGAAGCGGTATGTTTACTTTCATAGACTGAACCTTTAAGTGTTGAAGATGCATGTAATGATTCGAATTGGCATGAAGAAATGAAAGAGGAATTAGATTAGATAGTTAAGAATGATACATGGGAGCTGGTCCCTAGACCAAGTAATAAAAATGTGATTGGAACCAAGTGGATATTTAGAAAGAAGATGAATGAAGAAGGTACAATAGTAAGAAACAAAGCTAGACTAGTATGTAAAGGATATGCATAGAGAGGAGTTAATTATTCTGATACATTTGCCCCTCTAAGAAGATTGGAAGCTATAAAGCTATTTCTAGCCTATGAAACATACAAAGACTTTAAAGTATATTAGATGGATGTTAAGTTAGCATTCTTGAATGGAGAATTGAAGGAAGAAGTCTTCATAGAGAAGCCTAAAGGATTTAGCCTATCAGATAAACTTGACATGGTTTGTAGACTAAAGAAAGCCCTTTATGGACTTAAGCAAGCTCCTAGAGCATGGTATGAAAGACTGGATGGTTACTTAACAAAGATTGGATTCAAGAAAGGAGCAGTAGATTGTAATTTATTTATAAGAGAGACATCTAAAGGACTATTGTTAGTTGCTATTTTTGCTGATGACATTATTTTTGGTGGTAATGACAAGCTTAGTGCAGATTTTGCTAAAGAGATGTAGAGCGAGTTTGAAATGAGCATGATTGGACCTATCAAGTATTTATTGGTACTAAATGTGAAGCAAATAGACAAAGCTATTTTCATTAATTAGTCAAGTATGTGAAATAAATATTAAAGAATTTCAAGATCGATGATTGCAATCTAGTAAGAACTCCTATGATAACAGGAAGTAAGCTTTCAAAAGAAGATGATTCTATAGTAGTAGAAAAGACCCTATATAAGTCTATGATTGGTAAACTCATATATCTTACTCAATCTAGACCAAATATTTCTAATGCAGTTGGTATTGTTGGAATATTTGTAGCATAACCTAAAAAAAGTCATCTTATAGTAGTAAAGAAGATATTCAGATATTTGAAAGGAACTATAGACTATGGTTTATGGTATCCTAACTTGGAGAATGTAGAACTTCAAGTGTATACAAATGTAGATTGGACAGGTTGCATTGATGATAGAAAGAGAACCTCAAGAGGAGCAGTATTTCTTGGAGATAGACTAGTTACTTGGACAAGCAAGAAGAAAAATTGTATTTCTTAGTTCACAATAGAAGAAGAGTATGTAGTAGCATCATTAAATTGTTCTACAATTATGTGGATCAAGAAGATGATAAAGGATTTTGTAATTCGGATTGATTATCCTATTGTTATTCATTGTTATAACACTAACACTATCAATATGTCAAATAAGCCTATGATGCATGCAAAGATAAAACACATTGAGATAAAATATCATTTTATAAGAGAGAAAGTTGTAGAGAAAGAAGTAAAATTGGATTATATGAATACTAAAGAACAACTAGTAGACATTTTCACAAAGCCACTACCGAAGGATACATTTGAGTATCTCAAGGAGAAGTTGGGAGTAATTCCCTTCCCTGGATCTAATTAGAGTTTGCAGTAGTGCATCAGTCCTCAATGACTGATAAATGGTTGACTACTCTACTTTAGGAGTAGTACCTATGCTTATTTTTTTTGGTGCCTTTTTCCATTTATGTCAAACGGGGAGTATATAGTCATGAAAAAAAAAATAGATGATTTATTCTAGAAAAGGGGAGTATGCAGTAGAAAGGGAGAGTACATAGTAAAAGATGCAGGAGTTTGAGAATTCATCCTTTGGGGAGTTTTGTTGAGGAAATGGAGAATTTTATAAAATAATTGTACATTTCGATTGGTGGTGTTTTTCATTCCATATGTTGCCATCAATGTGAAAGAGGGTGATTGTTGGATATTTTCCAGCAAGCCAGTGTTGACTGTATGTTTGTCATTGATGACAACATATGGTAAGCAATGTGTGTTGTAGTTCTATGCGGAGAGCCTTGACAATATGTTGTATGGATATGTTATCAACATGATATCATAGATGCAAAGGTTGATTCTGAGTAGAGACAATTGTGTAGTTGTTTTTAATAGCAATGTTCCTAACTGATGCAGGAGCATCCTGGGTGTAAGAGCAATCTTGCATCACCCAAAAATATTTATGTTTTTTATATTCAATAAGGGTTATTTTGTGCAGAGCTGCTATTTATGGAAAGTTACTATTTTTGGTAATTTTCGTATGTGCTCAGAATGATCTGATTTCTTTCTTGGAGGTTCATTTTGGTCATATAAGTCTGCTAGTAAAGTTTCATTGCCAGATCAAGTGTATATTGGAAGATATTGAAGATTTTCGGTATTGGCAGCAGGGTACAGAAACTTTGAACTCAGTTTTGAAGGCTTTAGAGGCCCCAAATGAGGTCAAAATTTTGGGTGACGAGCGCTTGCGCCAGTCAAGCCTGTAGAGCGCTTCGTGGCATTTCCGAAATGGGGTTATAATAGCCGATCGGGTCAACTGGTGATGTCTTATGGTCTTCGGAAGTTGGGCCACCTGAAATGGCGAAAAATAATTTTCTTCAAAATTTTTGTTCGGGTTTCAAAGGTTATCTTGAGCTGACTATGATGTAATGAAATGTAAAATAAAATAATTATAAGTTTGGTCGGCCTTATTGGCTAAAATTTTGGAACCTTCCCAGGCGGTGAAAAATTGCCTATATAAGGAAGGCTGTATTATTGTCTTAGGCAGTTCAGAATAGTTCTGGGTAGTAGATCTGGGTAATAGTTCGAGGCTTTGTCCTACAGAATATTGTAAGGGAATGCCCATGTGGCTTTGCATGTTGTAATTCTGAAAATTTGTAATTCCACATTTGTGGAGATAATAAGAAGCCAATTTTCTGTTCTTGCATATTGTTGTTGTTCCTCTATTTTTGTTATGTGTTTGAGGTATTAAGGGGAGCACGTTTCATCAAGTGGTATCAGAGCAGTTTTTCTTGAGTGTGTAAACAGATCACCGACTGTGAGGCAGTTTGCACCAGGACCGTGGTTAGGGTTTCAGTGCGCATCGTGAAAATGCCTCCACGAAGAGAACGTGGTGGAAGACCTGGTGCTGTGACACCTGAGGTTAGAGAGCTACAGAGACAAGTGCGAGCATTGCAAGAAGAGATTCGCAGAGGAATGAATCTTAATGTCAGAGACGAAAGGGAGGATGAAGCCGAAGAAGAATATCAAGAAGGAGAAGTTGAAATTGTGAACCAGGAGGAAGAAAGACTTTTTCGGGTGATTTCCAAGACTGGGAAAAGACCTAAGATTGAGGTTCCTACATTTTCTAGAAATCTTAACCCAGAGGAATTGATCGACTGGATCAATGAATGTGAAGAATATTTTGAGTATGAAGATGTTGAGGATCCTGATAGGGTCAAATTTGCGAAAGCCAGACTGAAAGATCATGCGAAGATATGGTGGCAAGAGATTCAGTTCGAGCGAAATAGAAGGGGAAAGGAGAAAATCACGAGATGGGATCAGATGGTGGATAAATTGAAGCGGCAGTTCATTCCTGTTGATTATGAGCTTGACCTACTGAAGAAAATACAGAGTTTGAAGCAAGCAGGAAGATCTGTTCAGGAGTATACAGATGAGTTCTATCGACTTCTCATCAGAACAAGCCACGCAGAAGCTGATAAGGAGAAAGTTGCTCGATACCTTAATGGGTTAAGGCCAAGCATTCAGGAGGATTTGAATCTGGTTCGAATGAGCAGTATTGAGGAGGCATACCAATTTGCCCTAAAAGTAGAGGAAAAGCTGAACAAGAAGTTCGAGAGCAGACAAAACGGAAGAGGTCGCGGTGGACGATCTAGTGGACGGTCATATGGTGGCCGAAATGAGGATCCGAAAAAGAAGGATGAGGCCAGTAGTACTCAGAATCAGTGAGGAAATAATTCCAATCACTTCCAGGATCAGAATAATAGAGATCAGAGAGGAAGAGGAAGAGGACAAGGATCTGGAAGAGGTGGCTTCCGTGGAACATGTTTTCACTGTGGAGAAGAAGGTCATAGGGCATTTGAATGTCCTCAGCGCCAAGGCAGAACAGACAGGAGAAATGAAGGCCAGGCCAGAGTTGCACATGTAGATGAAGATACCAGATCATCAAATTCTGAAGATGCTGAAAGAGGAGAAACGTTGATTAACAGAAGAGTCCTGTTGAGTGGTGAGAATGAACCCGAGCAAAGGAGGAGCCTGTTTCGCACCAGGTGCAAGTGTGAAGGTAAATGTTGTGATGTGATCATTGATAGTGGAAGCACTGACAATTTGGTGTCAGAAGAAATGGTGACAAAGTTGAAGCTCAAGAGACAGAAACACCCACATCCATATCGGATTGCCTGGGTACAGGATGACCACAAGGTCATGGTCAATGAACAATGCCTGGTGAAGTTCAAGATTGGCAGATACCAAGATGAGGTATTGTGTGATATCATATCTATGGATGCATGTCATATGTTGTTGGGTAGACCATGGCAGTTTGACAGATGTGCTGTACATGATGGTCGTGCGAATACCTATTCCCTGACAAAGGATGGAGTGCGACACAAGCTAAAACCATTGAAGGAGATTGAAGAAAAGGTATGTGGTAATGCAAGGATAACTTTTGTTGATGGAAGAAATTTCCTAGATGGTATGAGGCATGAGCATGTATGTTTTGCTTTAATTCCAAAAGCTGGTAAAGAGGAAGTAGAAGATGTTCCTGTAGAAGTTGCAAATTTGTTGAATGAGTTTCAGGATATTGTATCCAATAACGTGCCTGATGGATTACCACTAGTCAGGAAGATCAGTCATCAGATGGACTTGATCCCAGGAGCGAGTTTGCCGAACAAGGCAGCACACAGAATGACACCTGCAGAAAGTGAGGAGTTGAACAGACAAGTACATGAGTTGTTACAGAAAGGATTGATCCGTGAGAGTCTGAGTCCCTGTGATGTACCAGTGGTATTAGCACCAAAGAAGAATGGAGAATGGAGGATGTGTACAGATTCTAGGGCAATAAACAAGATCACAATCAAGTATAGGTTTCCATTGCCACGAATGGATGATATTATGGAATGTTTGAGTGGAGCTGTGTATTTCTCAAAGATAGATCTGAAAAGTGGATATCATCAGATTCGGATCAGAGAAGGAGATGAATGGAAGACTGCCTTCAAGACAAAGGAAGGACTGTATGAGTGGTTAGTCATGCCTTTTGGGCTAACCAATGCACCGAGCACTTTCATGCGGCTCATGAACGAGGTTCTGAAAGAATTTCTGGGTAAGTTTGTCATTGTTTACCTAGATGATATTTTGATCTTTAGTAAGACATTGGATGAGCATATGATGCATATTCGTATGGTATTTGAGAAGTTGAGAGAAGAGAAATTGTTGATTAATTTGAAGAAGTGCAGTTTTGTGAAGAAAGAGTTAGTGTATTTGGGATTTGTAGTTTCAGCAGAAGGTCTAAAAATGGACCCAGAGAAGGTACAGGCTATCCTTGAATGGCCTACTCCAAGGAGTGCTATTGAGGTAAGATCTTTTCATGGTTTGGCTAGCTTTTACAGAAAGTTTATCTAAAATTTTAGCAGTATTTGTGGACCCTTGACTGAAACAATGAGAGGGGATAGAAAAGAGTTTAAGTGGACTAATGGGGCAGAAAAGAGTTTTCAATTATTGAAACAAAAAGTTACAGAACAACCTGTTTTAGCACTTCCAGATTTTAATAAGGTGTTTCAAGTAGATTGTGATGCTAGTGGTACTGCAATAGGAGCTGTTATGAGCCAAGAAGGTAAACCTGTTGCGTATTTCAATGAGAAGTTAAATGATGCCAAGAGGAAGTATTTTGTTTATGATCAGGAATTTTATGCTATAGTTCAGGCATTAAAGAAGTGGAGACATTATCTGCTTCCTAAGGAGTTTGTTTTGTATACTGATCATCAAGCTTTGCAATATTTGAATAGTCAAGGAAAGTTGAATCAGAGGCATTTGAAATGGGTTGAGTTTTTGCAGAGTTATACATTTGTTTTGAAACATAGGAGTGGAAAGTCTAATAGGGTTGCAGATGCTCTTAGCAGAAGGCAACTATTGCTGACAGATATGCAGATTGAAGTGGTTGGGTTCAAGGAACTCAAGAATTTGTATCCAGAGGATCCTGATTTTGGTGAAGCTTGGAAAGCTTGTACAGAACCTGTTACTCTAGACAGGATGAAATGGTTGGATTTCATCATCCAGGATGATATGCTATTCAGAGGGAGTCAGTTGTGCATTCCACGAAGTTCTATGAGGGAGAATCTCATCAAGGAGAAGCATAGTGGAGGATTGGCTGGACATTTTGGTCATGATAAAACCGTTAGTTTGGTTAGTGAGAATTATTATTGGCCGCAGTTGCAGCAAGATGTGAAGAAGTTTGTACAGAGTTGCAGAGTATGTCAGATGGCAAAAGGAGTGAAGCCGAATACAGGATTGTATCAGCCATTACCTGTACCAGAGAAGCCTTGGGAGGATATCAGCATGGACTTTGTTCTTGGTTTACCGAGGACTCAGCGGGGGCATGATTCAATTTTTGTGGTGGTTGACAGATTTTCAAAGATGGTACATTTCATTCCCTGCAAGAAGACTAATGATGCTGTTCATGTAGCAGAATTGTTTTTCAGAGAAGTAGTGAGACTTCATGGTTTGCCAAAGACCATAGTTTCAGATCGGGACACTAAGTTTGTTGGATATTTTTGGCGTACATTGTGGAAGAAGTTGAAGACAGATTTGAAGTTCAGTTCATCACATCATCCACAGACTGATGGACAGAAAGAGGTGGTGAATAGGAGTTTGGGAAATTTGCTGAGATGTTTGGTTGGAGATAAGCCAACGGGATGGGATTTGATTTTACCACAGGCAGAATTTGCATACAATAATTCTATCAACAGGAGCACTGGTAAATCACCATTCCAGATTGTATATGGAAGTAGTCCAAGAAATGCATCTGAATTGAGGAAGATAGATAAAGGAGAAATAAGTAGTGCTGAAGCTGAGGATTTTACAGAACACTTGAAGAACATCCATGAAGAGGTGAGGAAGCATATTACCAAGATGAACGCATAGTATAAGGCTAAGGCAGATGAGAAAAGGAGGTATAAGGAATTTCAGGTCGGTGATGAAGTCATGGTTCATTTGCGGAAGTAGCGGTTTCCAGTTGGTACATATAACAAGCTGAAAATGAAGAAGTTTGGACCATGCAGGATATTGAAGAAACATGATTCAGGAAACGCATATGAGGTAGAATTGCCTACTGAGCTAAATATTTCACCAGTGTTTAACATTTCAGATCTGACAGAGTATCATGAAGGAGGTGTTGAAGATGAGATCACAGTAGCACAGTGGAGTATTCCAGCAACTAGTTCAGACACTAAGGAGATTGAAGATATACTGGATAGTCATGTTGGCAGAAGCACAAGGAACAGGACATATGAAAAATATCTGGTCAAGTGGAAAGGACGACCTGTTGAAGATTCATCATGGCTAACAAAGGAGGAGGTTAACTGTCTTGGTTTTCCTCTACACACCTGAGTCGTGACAGGGTCACTTCTCAAATTACCCCGGGTGTCTGATGCAGGAGCATCCTGGGTGTAAGAGCAATCTTGCATCACCCAAAAATATTTATGTTTTTATATTCAATAAGGGTTATTTTGTGCAGAGCTGCTATTTATGGAAAGTTACTATTTTTGGTAATTTTCGTATGTGCTCAGAATGATCTGATTTCTTTCTTGGAGGTTCATTTTGGTCATATAAGTCTGCCAGTAAAGTTTCATTGCCAGATCAAGTGTATATTGGAAGATATTGAAGATTTTCGGTATTGGCAGCAGGGTACAGAAACTTTGAACTCAGTTTTGAAGGCTTTAGAGGCCCCGAATGAGGTTGAAAATTTGGGTGACGAGCGCGTGCGCCAATTAAGCCTGTAGAGCGCTTCATGGCATTTCCAAAATGGGGTTATAATAGCCGATTGGGTCAACTGGTGATGACTTATGGTCTTCGGAAGTTGGGCCACCTGAAATGGCGAAAAATAATTTTCTTCAAAATTTCTGTTCGGGTTTCAAAGGTTATCTTGAGCCGACTATGATGTAATGAAATGTAAAATAAAATAATTATAAGTTTGGTCGGCCTTATTGGCTAAAATTCTGGAACCTTCCCAGGCGGTGAAAAATTGCCTATATAAGGAAGGCTGTATTATTGTCTTAGGCAGTTCAAAATAGTTCTGGGTAGTAGATCTGGGTAATAGTTCGAGGCTTTGTCCTACAGAATATTGTAAGGGAATGCCCATGTGGCTTTGCATGTTGTAATTCTTAAAATTTGTAATTCCACATTTGTGGAGATAATAAGAAGCCAATTTTCTGTTCTTGCATATTGTCATTGTTCCTCTATTTTTGTTATGTGTTTGAGGTATTAAGGGGAGCACCCTTCATCACTAACAGTGTTGCAAGTGGAGTTTTATATGTAATTCTTAGTATGGTTATGATATAGCCTTGCACGTTTATATTTGTGTTGTAGATATAATAGTGAAGCCATGTTCATGGAAGTAGAGTCAATTATGTACTACAAGTTGAGTTATAATGTTTCTATTTTCCTGTTATAGTTTCCAGAGATTGTTTGTTGGAGCCAACAGTGTTTATATTATTTCAATAGTCGCACCTATCATTTTGATATGCGTGTTTGGTTTCATGTTTTGTGACAAGTTAAGATTGTTTGGTTAAGAGTGTAGAACATATTTCAGCTTAAGAGTAAATTTTTTGTTAACTTGGTGGAATTGACAGTGTGAAGTGATGTGTCTACTCATATTGGGTTATGCATTCCCTTTTTGTGTTGCATTCTTGGTTTAGCTGTTGGAGATGTTGTTGGAGAATTATATTGTTTCTCTAATATGAAAGGTTCTAATAGGCTAAATTGATTATATCATTTGGAGAAGGATACTTATAGCCAATCAATTATGATTCCTAAGTGTGATTGATAGAGAAGAGAAGAAGATGTGAATATATTAAGATAGTATAGTTGAATCAATCATTAGTTGAAGATCTATGTGAAGAAGTAGATAATGTATTCTATTAATTGGAACTAATCAAGATAGCATGTCTAATTCCTAGCTCACCAAGATCTAGATATAGTGTGTATTTATTGTGCAGAAGGTTGCATCCTTCACCATTTGAGCAGTGTGCTCCCAGATAGTGTGTCCTCACCTTTAACAAGGTTATTTGTAAAAGACTCCTAACAGGGTCTGACCCTTGACCAGGTCATTGTACTTCATGAATTGTAAAGATCAACTCCAAACATGGTTTTAAGATCTTCTAACATGGATCATTATACTCTAGTACATTTTATAGTGGGTGCTAATTCCCACTGGGGTTTTCACCTATTTGGGTTTCCCTGTAACCAAAATTGTGGTGTTGGGTTAAGTGTTATGTTGTTGTGTATGTGCTCAACTTTCTTATGTGCTAAATCAGATAAAGAATTGAATCTTATAGATAACTGATTCACCCCCCCTCTCAGTTATCTCTTGGGACTATTCCTAACACAAGGAACTCTAAAGTCCATCCAAGACAAAAAAAAATCCATGATCATATGGTATTGGTTACACATCTAAACACACTTCCTCAAAAATCATTGGTAGAACTAAAGCCAAATTCAAGCATGCTTACAAACCCACCATCACATCTCCTCATCATTCCTCCCAAAAATTTAACACCATTCCCCCTCCTGCATCATTACAATCCAGAATGACCTATCACATTCCTCATTCATCCTCTAAATCCATTTTGGGTCCTTATATCCCAAAATATACCATTACATATCCTCCACTTACCAAATCAATTTTGGGCCCTTATGTCGCAAAATCTCATCCCCCATCTTATCCTAGTCATTCCTCCATTCACCAATCCCATATCCTTATCACCCATTATAAAAATCCAATTCCATAAATCCCTAATCAGGATCAACAAAGGGACATTCCCACATCTCCTATCCACCAATCTCCCTCCATTTTTCTATCCATATCTTCTCCATCTCATACAACTCCTCATGAACCTTCAAGTTTTTCCCATAGCAATATGAATGCCAAGTAAAAAAATGCATAAAGATAACTATCTACAAAGATTCAAAGATTTCCATGTCCACTCCAAAAGATATGCTCAAGAAAAGAAAAATCTAATAAAAAAATCCACTACATCCCAAAGGCTGCAAAGGCCCACCAAAAAAAAAGAAAAAACCATGTGGATCCCAAAGTAAAAAGATGCAATGTGTCTAAAAGAAACAATGGCATACAAAATTGTTATTTCACCAACTAATCATTCCCCTCCTCCAGCTCCTAGCTCTATTTTGGCTCCATATATCCCAAAACCACCTATCATAACTCCTCCATCATATCCACATGTACCATTCACATCCCATCCCCTCCATCCATGCACATCACAACATGTGCCAATGTTGGTCTTGACAACATCTCCCTATCATGCTCACTTTCAATCATTCCATCCAAATTCTTTCTACCACCATATCCCTTACCCCACACACATCCCACATCACAACCATCTCATCAATACCATTGCATAAGACACTCATCCAAAGTAACATTGTACTAACATCCAGTTAGAAATGTGTCAAAAAATTCAAGAAAAATATCTAAAAAGAAAAAAGAAAAGAATTTAAACATTCATCCAATGGTGAAAACTTGGTAATCAAGCACCTTGGACAAGTACCATGAGGAAACCTAGGAAACATGCATCATACATAATCCTTCTATTCAATTCCTCTTTGCAAAGGGGGGCAATTAGTTCTAGCACATCCTATCGATCATCTCCTCCATCCCATTTACCTCTCGTACCTATCACCTCTTTCATCCTCCTTGGGATCTTTATAACAAAATAAAGGCCACCATGTATACATGCTTATGGGAACCCTTTTTGACATCCACTATCCCCATCACAACTTTAATCCACCTATCCTTTATTCACCTATACTTCCTTCCATATAATCCCTCCACCTACCTTTGTCAACCTAGTCCTCCCATCATGTTATCATTTGTCTCCCTACCTCTCCACCCATTATCCAAACTTACATATACCTCCATCATCTTCTTTGATTCATATTCCAACTGTATTGCCCCTACCCTAAGGCTACCTCATGTATGAACTAACCTAACTAGGGGCTGTGTGTGTGAGTTTTGTACCTAGCTATGAACACAACACTTTAGTAAAACATTAGAGGTTAGCAAAAATCAAAATATGCAAATAAGAACAATATAGCTAACCAGGTGAGTTACTGCTTTCTAGTAGATCTGAGTATGGTATTCTTAGATTAGACTGAGATCAGTGACAATGCTACACCTAAACGAAGGATTTAAATGATAAAAGAAATAAAATATGACTGCAAATTAATCTATTTTTTTAAATTTTTGCTGCAATAAGATGAGAAAAACTGATAATAAATTAATCTAAATGGATTGAAATGGTATGCAAATTAAGCTAACAATGATATGGACTATGAAACTAGAATGAATTGAAAACAAGATTGATCTCACAAAATGCTGATTTGCAAGAAGCTTGATGATTCCTCTGATGTCAATTCGCCAAAGTAAGTATGCAAATTCTATCGATGCTTTTAGAAGAGCTAAAGCCTTGATTTTATAGAAATCTAGGGCTTTGGAGGTGCATGAGAAAAGCCATAAATCACTCTTGATGAACTCAGCTTGATTTTTGAGTCAATAAGAACTTAGAAATAATTAACTCACAAAATCATGCAAAAGCATGCAAGAACAACTTTTTAACTCAAATCAGAAGTTGAGATCAGCTTTGAACTCAAAATAGAATGTTGAGTTTCCAAAAGTTAACAACTTGCATTGATTTCCTAATTTTGAGTTTAACTGTTCTTTGAATGTGCACAATTAATTATGAATTAATTAAATAAATAAAGTGTTTTATCCTCAACTTAATTGATTTTTGAATTAAAATAATTGATTTATGGGTTAATCAATTATTAAATCAAACTTTATTCTAAAACTATATTATCAAAAATTGACAATTGACATTAATCAATTAAATAGGAATTTAATCAATTAGTCATGAGATTTTTTATTTTATTGTCAATATTAAATAATACAATTTAGGAATAATTTAATTAAATTTAAATAAATAATTAAGTGGCAGTATTAAATCTGATTAATTAAATATTCAGAATATTCAAGTAATCAAACTTTAGGATAAATAGAATTTATCTCCAAATAATTATGATAAAAAGGAATATTGCTAGGAATATTCCCCGATGCAGAATTTAGGATAATCAATTAGGATTTTGATAACTTGATGTCCAAATGTTCCTTAGGTTAGGACTTTGATGTCAATTTCATTCGAATTTGAAGATGTAGGAGGTTAATGAACTTATAGCCCATTTTTGGGGTATTACATTTTGCCTCTCTTTGAATCACTGTGCAAAGCGTAGTGGTTCAAAGAATAGCCTGTGTTTGATATACATATAAAAATGATTTGAAAGATTAAAGATTTGAGAGAATGGAAAAGGACATACTGACCCAGGCCCAGAATGATTAGGAATCGAGATGATGCTAACTATATAAAAAATGAACCAATGATTATGAAGAAGTGCCAAAACGTCTGATTCTGAACCTTATTATTGTGAAGAAGTGAGTGACCAATTCCAGGCCTGAATTTCCTTGTATGAATCATATTGGTATCGCATCCTAAACCCATCAGTTATGAAGAACCAAGGAAATCACACTAATGAACCATTGGTTACAAAAAGCTAATACAGTTTACAAGATAGATTTATATACTAGATGAATTTGATATGCCCCAAGAGATGATAGATTTGCCCCAAGTGATGAGGACTTTTGATGAATCAATAACTAGACATGGTTGTTGTCTTGATTACTAAGGAAAGATTTGATTACAGATTTAGAGTTACAAACTTTGAATGATGTGCAATACTATGCCCCCTTCAGGATGAAAATTAAATTTTGATAAGAAAAGTTAGTGTTTATAGTTTAGAAGCATGTTAACTGATTTGAGAAGTGATTATAGACGTTCAAGAATGCATTCTACATCATTTGGAGGTCCTGGAGACCAAGTTTGACTATATTAAACCATGAGTTGACCATAGTTGACCAAGTTGAAATTTTGATAGTTTGATGTAAGATAATCAATTAAGTTGAATTCTAGATTTCTGTGATGATTGAAGGTTGATTATGCAAGTAGTGAATAATATAAATGATCTCAAATTTCAATTTTGATCCTAAAAAAAGATTCTACTTGCTATTTTGTTGGAGGAACCTTCATGTGAGATTCAGCTCTTATGATATGTTTTTAGCATTTTTGAAGAATCGTTTAAGCATTTAAGTTTAATTCAATAATTTGTGAGATCATGCAATCATGCAAAGTGCAAAATGAAATGCAGAATGAAATGCAAAACTAGGACCTAGGACCTAGTCATTGATCATGCGTCAATTTGTTATCATCATTGAACTTTTTAGCTAACTGGATAAATCAATACAATGCCCACTAGTTATGAAACCATAGACATATGAATATCAATTTGTATGTGAAGGAATCAATACAACACCCACTGGTTAGGCAACCATGGACATATGAATATTGATTTTGTTTTTGGAATGTCGGATTAGATATAAGCACCAAGGCATACATCCCATGATGACTTGAGTATCATGTCCATTTTGATATAGCAATTTGTATAAGCATCAAAACATAGATGTCATGATGACTTGAATACACCTTGTGTACAAACACATCAAACAGTCAAGAGATCATTCTAAATACAATGTGAATTACCCGTAGTGACCCTTTATTGTTCACATCCTTAGGTAAGATCGCATTTCACTATAGGAGAAAGAACTCACTCAAAAAAGACAATGGTTAGATCAAACTTCCTTGAATTTTCTGAGTATCAATGGTTAACATATGCATGGCCATCCAATTCAAGATAGAGGCTCTTACAATCGGACACCATTTCAATCCAGAATTTCCAAAGTTGTTAGATTTTCATATACAAGAAGAAAACAAAGAAAAGATTATGCCCCCAATCATCACTCTCTAAATCCTATAAAGGATGTCATCGAAGAGCTCATGGGAACAAAATATGCAAAAATCTCAACGTGAATCAGTAAGCATACAAGGAGATAAAAGCATGTAAAAACCATAGATTGTTTTCAGTTTGTGTTTTCAGTTTGATTGTGTTGTTGTAGATGCAAAATCCTTTTTGGAGATGAGACTAACTAATTGAATTGGATGAAGCTTCAAAGGACTTTGACTGGATATGATATGTCTAAGATACATTGGAGGCCATATGATATGACTTTGATTACCCCCAAGTTTGAACATTGATAGGATACAGATGCTTTAGCTGATTGGTGTACAGACTGACTCATTGAAAATAGGAATGTGGGAACAAACCAAGATTGAAAGCTGCGAAAGACCAAGATTGCGCTGATAGATGGAGTGTTTTGAAACAAGTGGTGCCTGTTTGCTAAATTTTCACCATCTTGGCAGAGATTCTATTTTTTCTACCAAGGCACCTATTTCCAGGTTTTCACCAAGGCACTTTTCCTTTTTCTCATTTTTTTATATTTTTATTTTTCCCAATTTTTTTTGTACTTTTGATATTTTTTACTTTTTTTGTGAATCATCAAAGCACCTATTTCTAGGTTTTCACTAAGATGTTCATTTTTTTAGGACTTTTTCCAATTTTTAATATTTTTTCAGGACAATTTACCATACACTAAATGCCTCAGGCATAGAATTTCTTCAGATGGAAAATGTTGATTGGTTCTTAGAGTTGTTCTCCTCTAGTCATTGAGAGTTGATAGAAACTAGAGCCAAAAGTAGTAGCATGATAAAAAAGGGACCCAGCTAGTTGGGTTCAAATTTCCCCTTACATTCTCTATGTGATTGATTTTTAGGATTCTCTCTCAAGACTAGATCGCCAACCTGAAATTCTCTGTGTTTGACTTTCTTGTTGTAACCTCTAGACATTCTCTTTTGATATTCTTTGAGATGATCATACACTTCTTGTCTGTGCTCATCTAGTAGTTCAAGTTCTTGCAACCTAGACACTCTATAGTCATCATCAGTTACTAGACCATGCATTCTGATTCTTAGTGATGGGATTTCAACCTCAATAGGTAGTACTGCTTTAGACCCATAAACTAAAGAAAAAGGTGTAGCCCCAGTAGGCATTATGATACTTGTTCTATAGGCCTAGAGAGTTGGATTGATCATGAGATGCCAGTCTCTTCCTATTTTATTAACTGTACAGTGGAAATTTTCAATAGATTCTTGTTAGAAGCCTTTGCTTGTCCATTCCCTTAAGGATAGTAGATAGATGACCAATGTTGTGTAATCTTGAATTTGGCACATAAATCATCCAAGTCTTTTTTCTTAAATTGTCCACCATTATCTATGACTATGGAATGTGGAATACCATACCGGCATATGATGTAGCTCATGATGAACATAGATATTTATTTTCTAGTTGCTTGTGTCAAAGGGACTGCTTCTAGCCATTTTGTAAAATAATCTATAGTTGTGATTATATGGGTATGTCCATTAGAAGAATGAGGATGTAGGGATCCTATAAGATCAAATTCCCATTAATGAAAAGGGCATTGAGTAGTGAAGGGAATTAGATCTCTCCCAAGAGCATGAATTAAGTTTCCATGCACTTGGCACTTTTGATAGTTCTTAGCAAACTTGATAGACTCTTTCTATATTTCAGGCCAATAGTACCCATCCCTAATAAGTTTTTGAGCTAGTGTTAAACCATTCAAGTGTGATCCACAAATACCATCATGGACTTCCTCTGATGCACATTGAGACTCTTCCCATTCTAAACATCTAAGGAGCATACCATCTAGACCTCATTTGTAAAGATCATGACCAATGATGACATACCAGGAGGCATGGAAGATAAGGTATCTCTTTTCATGACGGTTAAAGGTATCAAGGATGATTTGGTCTTTGAGATAGGAGAATAGGTTTTTATATCTAGATGAATCATGACCTATAATAGTGCAAATCATGCAGGTTTCAGGGGAGTCATATGCAGGATAAGATAGTGCTTCCACCAGGAACTCGTAGGGTAGCTCATGTTTAGGCTGCTGTAATAAAGTAGATAATGTTGCCATTGCATCGATAGCCTTATTCTCTATTCTAGGTATTTGCTCAAATGTGATAGAGATGAAATATTTCTTTAGATCATCTACCATTCTCTTGTATGGAATGAGATTTTCATCTTTATTTTGGTACACATCATTGACTTGATGGATTACAAGTTGTGAGTCTCCATGAATATGTAATTCTGTTACTCTCCACTAAATTGCTATTTTCATACCATTTAAAAGGGCTTCATATTCAAAAATATTGTTTGTACAAGGGAAATTTAATCTGAATGCTTTAGGGATGGAGTATCCTTGGGGAGTGATAAACAAGATGCCTACTCCAGATCCATTTTGTGTATAAGATCCATCAAAGAACAATTGCCATTATCTAGAAGAAAGATTCATGATAGAGGAATCTGGAAATTCTATTTTCAGTGGTGTGTCATCAAACAAAGGTGCATCTACTAATTGATCAACAATAACTTTTCCTTTAATAGCTTTTCTTTCAACATATTCAATATCAAATTCACTTAAGACCATGACCCATTTGGCTAATCTACCCGTGAGGGCAAATTTTCTTAGTACGTACTTTAGTGGATCAATCTTAGCTACTAAATGTGTGGTATGAGCCAACATATAATGTCTTAGTTTATGTGATGCAAAGATCATAGCTAGACAAGCCTTTTCAATCATAAAATAGTTTTTTTCATATGCCACCAATGTTCGACTGATATAGTATATAGCTCTTTCCTTTTTGTTCTCATCATGCTATGCAAGCAATGCCCCTAGTGATGCATCTGTTGTAGAGACATATAAGATCAATGGCTTCCCTTGAATAGGAGGCATCAAGATAGGAGGATTTTATAGATACTTCTTGATATGATCAAAATTCTTTTCACATTCCTCACTCCATGAAAATGTCACACCTTTATGTAATGTCTTTGTAAAAGGTTGTGATGTGTCTGCTAGCTGGGATATGAAGCATCTAATAGATTGAAATCTCCCTTGTAATGTTCTCATTTCACTAATATTGTTGGGAGGTTGCATCTCCATTATAGCCTTTACTTCAGCTAGATCTACTCGAATTCCTTTCTTTGAAACAATGTAGCGTAAGAGATTTCTAGAAGTGATACCAAAAGCACACTTCTTAGGATTTAGTCTGAGACTAAATTTTTCCATTCTATCTAGTATCTTTCTCAAGTCATTTAGATGTTCAGCTCTAATCATAGATTTTTCTAAAGTATCATCAACATAATCCTCCATAGTCCTATGCATCATGTCATGAAAAATAGAAGTCATAGCTCTCTAATATGTAGAACCAACATTCTTAAGCCCAAATGGCATGACATTCTAGTAGAAGGTACCCCATGTACATGTGAAAGAATTTTTCTCTTGATCCTCTAGAGAAATTTTTATTTGATTATATCTAGAAAAACCATCCATCAAAGAATACATCTCAAAGCTTGCAACCATGTCCACTATCATATCAATGTTAGTTAATGCAAAATCATCCTTAGGGCATGCTTTGTTTACATCTCTAAAATCTGTGCATACTCTTATTGCTTTGTCTAGTTTTGAAATAGGTACAATATTAGAGATCCATTCTACATAATCAATAACTTGGATAAATCCAGCTTTTAGGAGCTTCTCTAATTCAACTTTTACCAAGAGTGCAACATGTGGATGCATCTTTCTCAATTTTTTCTTAACAAGTTTAACATTTGGAGCTATAGATAAATGGTGCATTATAAGATCAAGATCCAATCCTGGCATATCTAAATATTTCCATTCAAAGTTGATATTTTTCTCTGTTAAGAATGTTGTAATTTTTTTCTTTTCTTCTTCTGATAAGGATTGTGCGACATGGATCAACTATGGTTCTTCTAATGTTCACAAATTGATAGATTGAGTGGGCTTAATTAGAACTAGAGATCTATCTTGTAAATGACTCAGAAGGACATCAAATATCTCATCCTTAGGCACCTTAGAGAGGTTTTCACCTTTAGATACATCTTTTATTTTTACTTTTGTAGGTTTTGAGACTGCCACAACGTGGTTTTCACCCTCAAAACTCCTTTTCTTTTTATTCTTATTCTTATTTTTTTGACTAAGATACTTGATGTCTGACTCCATCATGCTAACACTTGGTTCACTGATGGAAGTCCTCATAAGATCAACTACATTTAGATATAAAGCAAGGGCATAGTCATTGGGAAAGGTATAAATACCATGGTTCAAGTTGGTGGATGTTATGTCAAGAAGGTCAAGGCATTGGATAGTCAAAGTGGTGAAAGATTGGGAAAGAGAGTTTGAATATACAGATCTCTCATCATTGGTCCTAACCTGACGGTCAAGTTCAAATGTGATATTACAACTTAAGACATTCAATTCATGAATAGGCTCAATGTCATTATGGAAATCTATTTCAGCCATTGGTGGATCAGACTCAATAAGTTCATCATTTCACTCTAGACTTATGTTAGGTTGAGGTGCATATTGGTGAATAACATCAACATGATTTTCTGTAACAAGTTCATCTAGTTCTAGAATGACTCCCCATTCATAGTCATTTGATTCATCTTCTATTGCTTCATCTAGACCTCTAGGAAATCTAAGAACATGAGTAAAGTCAGGATGAATACCCCAAAAAAGGGTTACCCTCAGATTCTGATTTGAATTCATACTCGTAGGAATCTGTCTCAAAATAACTACCACCTTCCTCTTTTTGATTTCCTTTGAGATTAGCTGGTTCTTGTGTTGCAACTATCTCTTTCTCTATAGTAGGTTCTTGTGTTTCTACTACATTAATTATTTTTATTGGATCATCTTCAGCTTCAAGGAGGTCTTTTATTTATTTAGAAAAATGCTCATAAGGAATGAGCTCATCAATGGTGTCTGAATCATCACTATCAAATTGTTCAGTTATTTCCCCCTTTAGTTGATTTTCTATGGAAGGCTTAATTTTTTCTAGAACATGCGGGGAGTTCTTGCTAAGACAAAAAGGCTTCTTCGTGTATCCTAGACCTGTTGTATTCTTGTTTTCTTAGCCACAATGATCAAGAGGTGATAGAATACCTTTACCCTATAGTCCAAGAGGTCCTTTTCCTTTATATCCCATCTTTGTAGTCAATTTATCCCCTGGGCCATATGACTTAGATGGGATATTCAGTATTTTAACATCACATTTTTGGACAACTTGAGATTTAGGTTCATCTTTGTATAGCCATGTGAGCACAACTTCATCCTCTTCAAACTCCTATTTAGATACTTGTTCTACAAAAAAATTTCCTTTATATGCTTCAAGAGGTTCTTTAAATTTGAGCTTTGACTATTTTAGAGTTTGTCCATAAGACTTAGGAGAGATAGGGAGAGATGTCAAAGATAAGACTGGCTCTATAGTATATTCTCCCATACCATTTTCTTTGATTTTAACCTCTTTAGCAATGTCTTCCATCTTGGAGGTTGAAGCAACATCTAGTTGCTTAGTGGAAGATTTTCTATTATTGGGAACAAGTTTATCTGCACTCTCTTTCAAGGTATTGCAAGTTGTATACAGATCAGCTGGAATAGTCACCTCAACTCCTTCATAAGGAAATTTCAAACACTAATGGAATGTAGAGGGAATGGCTTTCATGTCATGTATCCAAGGTCTTCCTAGGAGGATATTATAAGCCAAAGGTAGATCAAGAACTTGACATATAGTATCTCTGATGAGAGGAACTGCTCTGATAGGTAGGACAATAGTTCCCTTAGAAGATATTTCTTTCTCATCATATGCTTTGATAGTTATCTTCTTCCTGGGATCAATGGCCATTTTTTAAAATCCCAATTCTGTAATCAAGCTGAAAGAACAAATGTTTAGGCCAACACCTCCATCTATCAACACACGTTTGACACGATAGTTTTGGATCAAGACTTCAATATGTAAAGGCTGGTTATGCGGATGACTCAAGGAGTTATCATCTTCCTCTGAAAAGGAAATGTATTGTGGAGATGTAATATGACCAACCATAGTCTGGGATCTATCTAAATCAAGGTCATCAGGAACATTGGATCCGAGTAGAGCTTTGTCTAGAATGGCTCTATGAGCTGGAGATATCTGAAGCAACTCAAACATGGAGATTTTAGCATTTGTGTGCTGGAGTTATTGGATGATACTATATGAAGTAGGCCTCGTGTCTTTTGGATTTGAAGATTTAGATGTAGCCTTCTATTTAGAAGTAGATGAAAGATTGAAAGGCACCTTAAAGACATTTGATGAATATGGTATTTGTCCTTGTAGGTGTGCCTGAGCTTGTGATTGAGTAACTGCATTACCTGATTGATTATCTCTATCTCTTCTTACAATTGTGATGACATTGCAATGATTAGATAGGCATGGTTCAACCATATTGATAACAACATTGTTTCCTAAGTAGGCATAATTGACTTTAGCACCCATATTAGGTTGAGAAGAAGAATCTTCTTTACCATGTTTAGGAAATGGTTTTGTGAATGTTGTATGATCGTTATTGCTCTTATGATTGTCAATTATGATGTTGCCATTATCAATTTTGTCTTGTATAATGCATTTCAAGAGAATATAGTTATTAGTCTTATGACCTTTATTGCGATGGAATTCACAGAAATCATTCTCTCTCCACCATGTTGGTTTAGGTTCTGGATCAAAGATGTTCATCTCAGGCAAGTGGATGATTTTGTTTGCCAATAGATTTTTCATGGCAGATTCCAAGGATTCTCTGAGAGGAGTGAATTTTCTATTAGGATATGTAGCCCGAGGTTTTTAACCATATGAATTTTTTTTGGACTCCATGGCATTGGCTTCAAAAGCTTTGATGGCTTGGGTACCAATAGTAAGATTGAAAGTAGGTGCCTTAGATGGGGCACAAATATTATCAACAATGCCATCTGTGACAATGCTTTTATTCTTGTTCCAATTTTTGTTCTTGTCCTTAGAACTAGATCCAAATTCATACTTGTCTTTTTGAAATGTGATGTCTCCTTTTTTCACAAGTACTTTCTCAATTTTAATCACATTATCTACCATCTTGTCAAAAGATGTATGATTTTGCATTTGTAAAGGGTAGTTAATTTCTGGAACAAGATTGTTGATGAAGATTTCCAACTTCTCAATTTTGGGAATGGGTCTAGCATATAGAGAAAATTTCTTCCTCCACCTCTTGAGAAATGTCAAGAATGATTCTCCTGGATATTGTTTCAGATTCCAGATGTCGATCATAGTGATCAGATGTTGAATATTGTAGGAGTATTGTTGATAGAATAGTTTGATTAACTCCTCAAAAGTTTTGATAGTAGGAGGCATTCTAGAGAGCCCATGAATGGCTACTCCTCCCAGAGATAAAGGGAAAATATGCATTAAGTAAGTTGGTTCATGCATAAACTCCATAGATTGAGTACAAAATTCTCTGACATGATCTTGAGGGTCAGAGTTTCCATCATACTTATCATATTTTGGCATCTCCACTCTTTTAGGGAATGGTGGCATGTACAAGTCTTTATCAAATGGAAGAGGACATAGAGCCTCCATGGATAACTCTTTAGGTTCCTTTTCTTTCTCAAGTTTATTAAGTTTGACTTGTATGGCATGCATCTATTTCATCATAGCCATGATAGGAGTTTCTTCCTCATTTGATATCTTCCACATTAAAGTTTGGAGGAAGTTTAGCTCCTTGATGAGCTAACTCTAGAAAGTATGCTTCTCTATCTTCCTTCAAGAAATGTTTCATCATTCTTTTGAAGTCATCATCATTTTGATATCATACAATTTCAGAAGGTGTAGGTTCTCGATCCATACTGTGTTGAGATTTGTGTCCTTGAGACCCGTGATGTGTCCCTCAGTGAGACATGTTAGGAGTTTTAGGGCTCCCTAGATTAGATTGAGGTGGGGTTTGTTGATTACCTCCATAAGTTGATGGAGGGGGTACGTAACCAATTTTCAGTCAAAAATTGCCAAGACCATCATCTTGGTAAAGACCAAAATTGTAGAGTTGTTCAAGAGTTGGGGCCTGGAGAGTATTCAAAGGTATTGTATGGGATACCTATCTAGATTTATTTTGTGACGAAGCTCTAGTTTCCACCATTAACCTTGGGTGAAGCCAAAGAATATGGTGAAGACAATTGGAGCATGAATTGATTCTAGAAGATCAAATGACGCAACCTTGTCAAGATTGAAGTGACTAAAGAATAGATTGGACATAAATGAAGGATACTATGCCACAGTAGTGTAGGTAGACACCCAACAGATGGTGGGAACGAGCTCACAACACTTAGCCATTTAGTTAAAAGATTGAATTTTGAAGATAATTTTGACAAGGTTTTGACACAAGATGAAAAAGACTCAAATCAATAAATCATAAGGCTAAATCAGACTCAAGTGACCACTTTAGGAAAATGAATGTATTCATTATAGGTTCTGCTTTGTTTCTGACATAATGATTTGTTTGACAGATTCTGGAAATAGGCTGAAAAATTGGATTTCTGACAAATTTGACCAATCTCTGACAACTTTGACTTTGGCTTTGATACGAGTTTTGAAATTTTAGGATGACTTTTGACACCAAAAAGGATTTTTTCTTCAGATTTGTAATTTTTCAATTTTCAGTACCAATTTGTTGGCAAATTTTTATGTGCATTTTTTGAAGATATGTGTAAAAGTTTGTCTCAAGTAACCAAGAAGATATCAAGCACACAAAATAGCAAGCAAGGGAAGTAAGCAATCATCTAAAAATAATGAACAAGAGAAAAAGCAACCTTGCGCATGAACAAGCAATAGTGACTTATTGTGCTAATCCTTAGAAGTGCTAAATGTGTATGTTCCAAAAAAAATTTCAATAACACACATATTTGTTGGAAATATTCAAGACTATCTAGGTTATTGAGAGGGGAGGGGTGAATCAATAACTTCAAAACTTTTAATAGATTTAGATCTTAATAATATTAGATTGATAATCTGACTGCATGCAAGAGTAATAGAAAGAATAAAACATTCATAACACTTAGGACACAGTGATTTGGTGACCCAAAAACCTTCCAAGTAGAAAGTAAAACTGGGGTGGGGATGATACCCACAAAACTTCAATACTGCAGTATAAAGTTTGTCGATTAAGGATTACAATGATCACTTCTGATGATCTGCCCTGTTAGGAGCAATAAGGACTACTAGGTCCACCTTGTTAGAGGTTTTACAAACATAAAATGAAGTATGCACTCGGTTAAGAGATTTTTACAAAGACTGTTAAGTCTACCCAGTTAAAGGATTTCAAGTTGATTCACCTGTTAGGATGAAATAGTAGATTTCTTACTTGCAACTGTACTTGCTGATTGAGATTCTCTGATGTACTGATCACCTTCTATGATGGATAGATCTTTTCTACTTCTTATACTACTGTAGCCCTTTGTAATTCACTTATCTTTGCCTTTCTCTCTTTTTCATACTTCTCTATTTTTTCATACTTGGATATGACATACAACATTGTTTATATATCAATCTAAGTCAATTCCAAAACAATTACAAAGTCGGCTCTTAAACAAGTAAACACAAATATTACTTAGTCGGCCCAAATATAGTTAAACAGATACTGCAAACTAACTTGGTGACTTTCTGATACTCGGCATCCACTGCGTCACTCGGCATCATCATGCACTTAGTAGAAGTGGAAACTTAGTCCATACTAACCACTCGGTCATAGTTTCAAACTCGGTAAATACTGGAGACTTGGTAGATAAAGTGTTACTCGGTAGAAACTAAGTTTCCTATTTAACCGTGCAGCACTCGATAAACACTGTGAAACTTTGCAAGCTCGGTATGCATTGTTCTACTCGGTAAGCTCTGCTCAACTTGGTAAGCTCTGTTCTACTTGGTATGTACTGATCTTCTTGGTAAGCTCTGCTCGGCTCAGTAAGCTCTATTCTGCTCGGTAAGCTCTACTCGGTATGTATTGATCTGAATAAGTGTTGTCACTAATGACAATCATGCTTAATGCCAACAATCTCCCCCTTTGGCATTAGTGACAAAAACACTTATAGCCAAAACTTATATACAAGAATCATGCTGAATCTTTTTTTGATTTTTTAAAATTTATCTTTGTCAAACTATTGTTTATACATTTCATGACTCCCTTATATAGAGTACTTTCTCCCCCTTTCGTATTACACACCTTAATCTTATACACTTTCTCCTATACATTTTCTCCCCCTTTTTGACAATAATGCCAAAGGTGTATATACAAGTATTTTACAGGGAGAATCCAAAATGTGAAAGAAAATCAAAATGTACCTTTATGATTAGTGCCAGAGTTTTGTCCCAATTCTCTTGCAGAATCTTGCATGTTTGGAGTGCAATTTGGACTTCTGCAAAGAGTTCAATCATGTGATCTGCAATGGAAAATTGATTGTCATGGAGTAATGCTTTTGAGTGAACAATGTGCTTTTGCATTATGTCCATGATTGGAAGGATCATGTTCTAAATATCTAGCAATGTTGACCAGATCTTTGTATCTTCTTTTAATAATTTTGACTGCCTATTTGATAGGAATGTGATTTTCATATGATGTGCAGAGCTTGAACTAGGTTCAAGTTGCAACCTCTATACACTATCCTTCAGATCCTCATCAATCTTATTCAATTTTTCCTTGACTTCCTTAGTGAACTTGGCAACATTACATAGCTTAGCAACAAGTGAGGTAACATTGGAATAGGAGGACTCAATATCTATCAAAACTGAAGATAATTCTACCTGATTAATAGCTATATGCTGAGCAACATGCTCAAGCACTTTATTGTCAAACTTCTTCTCGGCTTTCTCAATAATCTTCTCTGACGTAGAGGAATCCTCATGGAACTTGTTTACTGCCTCAGCTAACTGTAATAGAATATGTTGAGAGGAATCAACTTTAATACCTAATTCTTCTGACAAAATATCCTTTGCATCTTCAATAATTTTATATTCCTTGTCCCTTTCTTCTTTTAGTTTCTTTTGCTTTGCTTTCTTTTGGAGGAGTTCACCAATGTTTTGCATTTGGTTTGCTGAAAGATTTGCAAAGTCTAGTTTTGGAATCTCTATCTCCTCATCTAAGTCTATATCCTCTTCTACATTCTTACTCAAAAATCTTGTACTCGGTTGAGCCTTAGGATCAACTATTATTGCACTTAATGCCTTTGTAGAAGTTATTGTAGACATTGTAGGACTAGCTGTGAAAAATGATAAACCATCGACTGGAATACTTGAAGGGCTCAAAATTGAAGTATTCACAATTGTAGATTCAAAAAATAAAATACTTACTAAAGTATCCAGAACTGAGGTACTTACTGCTGGAAAAATTGATATGGAAGTAGGTACTGAAGTAGATACAGGAGACTGCAACTCGGTAAAAGAGGTGGTAGTCATTTCTATCGATGATTCATTGAGTTGTGCTAGTGATGATTTTACATTTGATGTATCTGTGGAAGTTGTCATAATCATACTTGAAATTATCTCCATGCTAGGTGTAGAAACTTTTGCTGGAGAGTAAGGAAGTGAGGTAATGACTTCTACAGCTATCCAAACAATATTATCTTCCTCATCACTTTGCTTGTCTACCTCGGTATCTTCTTCATGTTCATCACTGTCATAATCAATATCCTTGATTATCATAGTTTCGGCTCTCGGTTTGTGAAGATTATAGATATTTTTCCATGTGGCAGTGGCACTCTTCACAACCGACTCAATATCTTTGATTAAAATCAAACAACTATTGAATTTGAGTGTCATCTTAATTTCATTATCTATCAATGCCTTATTAATTTCAGCATTTTTCAAACTTGGCATTAATTGCCTCAAGGTTTGAGCATAGATGTCATTGATAGTTTGTCTTGCATTGGACCATCTCAACTTAATTTTGTTCAGCAGAGTTCCTAGGATTTGAGAAGCTATCTCTTCAGGTGAGTATTTCCATCTTCCTATTTTCTCGATAACAGTATCTTCAATTTCCTGCTGCTCTTCCTCAGATCTGATTTCATATTTTAGAGATTTGAAGTTTGCAATTCTAGATCCTTCTTTCATATCCTTGATCTTTTCTTTTAATGAAGGAGGAGGCCTTTTGAATACTATTTCTTCACTATCTTTGCCTACCTTGCCTCTTGCACTCCTTGTAAATACTGCAGAGGGTTGCTTGGGTGCCTTGGTGATAATTACTTTTCCTTTCTTCTTTGCTTGTACTTGTTCTTCTTCCTCCTCATCCTTTTTCTCTTCTTCTTCTTCAAACTCCTCTCCTTTTTCATCGGTTGACATTAGAGGTGTGCTAGCTTGTATTTTGGCCATCCTCTTTCTTCCTTTGTTAACCACCTGTGGAAGCTTTATACTAAGCTCAATTCTCTCCTTAGCTTCTTCATATGTCCCAAAATATGGTGCCTTTGGATTAACAGGTTGATTAATTAGGGCTTCAATAATATTCTTGGTTTCATCAATATTTACCTCATAGGGAAGAGGTTTCACATGTACAATCCTTGGTTTTGCTTCCTGTATATACAGATTATCACAGTCCACCATGAAACAAATATCATCTTTGTAATCTTCCACCAATTTTTGTGGAATCCAGAATCTATTGTTCATTTTCTCTTTAAATGATTCAAAATAGTTATCCATTATGCTTTCAAAATTGTCACCCATTTCTGAAATGTATTCATTTATCTGATAAAGAACCGGCACATCTTTTCTCCATACTACTGTGCCTTTTGATGGGAAAAACTTTTGAGCATAGAAAAATAAACAAACCAACAGTGAGCCAAACTTACATGGATTGTTCTTTAAGGTTTGGATGCTCTCCATGTTCTTGTTGAACTATTTCAACAAAAGATCTGCTAGGTCAAATGACAGATTGTTCTTTACAATTTTATATGCTAGGTCAATTGCTTCACATGGAACACTGTTCTACCGACTTGAACTGTATATCTTGTGAGCTACGATATGTATACCAAAATTCAATTCTGCATTAGTAATTCTACTTATCTTCATACCTCTACCGTCCCACTCAGCTAGGGTTTTCTCTTCCAGTTCCATCCAACCTAGGGTTTTTGTAGATTTTGCCTTGTCGAGCATGGCAAGACCAGTGATTCGGTGAATCATCTTCTTCGTAATCTCTACTAGTTGCTCAAGCCATATTTTACCTTCATGTACTTGACTGAGGATATATCTGACCCATTTTATCTAAAAGCTCTGAGGCAAGTGTGTGATGTGAACTAAACCCTTATCTTCCAAATGTTGATGCTTCCATTTGAGAACACCATCGACACATAGTTCCTCATGAATAGTATCTATCTTTAGGGTTCCAAGCTCTTGAATTGTACACTTAAAATGACTATGAATATCATTAATAAGGAGTACCTTAGGAGAAATCCAAATTTGAGCTCCACTCAGGTCTAGGGTTCCGGCAACTATGGGCACGAGTTTGAAATCTGGTGCTTTCCATTCTCCATGAACCAACATTTCTGAATGTTTCTTCATTTTAGTGTTGGATGATGCCGTGGTAGCTCGGTGAACATAGTAAATTCTTCGAGGAAAGAGAATATCTTGCTGAAATATGCCTCAAAACGCTTGATTGCACTAGGAGACTTTTGTTCACGATGAATAGTGAACTTGATTTCACTCCTTTTGTTAAAATTTTATCATTAATGCTCAGTATGAATTAGGGTATTGAATTAGACAGGCTGTCATCCACTATGAATTAATTGCTCAGTGAAGACTCTGCAACTCAGCGATCATACGAATTCATACTTCTCCGACCTTACTCGATAACCAAATGAAGTTAGGTTACTCCCAACCTTGCTCAGTGGTAACTGATACCGACCTTCTTGTGATCCTACTGTATCTTGCATACTGATTTGAATATGTCTTCTTTTCAGTTCAGGAATTGTTTTGGAATATGTCTATGAAGATATAGTTCCAGTGCTTTCTTGGAGACTAGTTAGAGCTCATAGAGCTACTCCCTTCATTAGTGACTTCAGGATTGGTTTGCTCGGTATGTTTAGGAATCCACTTCTGTCTCATCTACTTCCTAATGTTATTTGCTTTTGCTTTCTTTTCATCTTCAATTTTGCCTAAATTCATGCAGTTTTTAGCTATGTGACCAAGCTTAGTGCAATTATAACATCTTATGGTAGAATCCCTTTTTCTCAAGTGGTGCCTTACACAATTCATGCCAATGTGTCCATATTCTCCACAGTAATGATATCTACACCAAGTGTTGTAATCCCAACCAAACATTGCTTTAATAATTTGTTCCGCTAGATTGGGTGTTTTAGTTCTGCATTCTGATGCCTTATGACCTTGTTTGCTACATTTGTGACATATGCCTTTAAATCTTGGTTTCTCCTTGCATTCATTTGCTTTATGACCAAGCTAATTGCAATTGTAGCATTTTCCATTGAATTTTTCTTTTCCATTGCTCCAACATTTGTTTGAAGTATGACCAATTTTACCACAGTGATTACAGGTAGGTTTCTGATTCTTTTGAGTACCTTGTTTGGAGGATTCACCTTCCTCTTTGTATCCAAGTCCTACTTTTCCTTTTTGCCTATGAAGGTTTCGTTCATACACCTAATTCATATCTTCTTGAGATTTCAACATTCTCTCATTGATTTTTCTTTCAGCATCTAGCTCACTCATCACTCTTAAATTGATTTGCTTTTCAGATCTCAGCTCTTCTCTCATATTTTCATTTTCTGATCTTAGAGTCAAGATTTCTTCATTTGCATTGGAGATTTGATCAATAAGATTTTCTAGCTGAAGAGTTTTATTCTGGATTTCATTGTTCTTTCCATCTATTT
This sequence comes from Chamaecyparis obtusa, assembly GCA_027943335.1. Lineage (NCBI taxonomy): Eukaryota > Viridiplantae > Streptophyta > Pinopsida > Cupressales > Cupressaceae > Chamaecyparis > Chamaecyparis obtusa. The sequence goes on from BSBK01006497.1 coordinate 188,838, forward strand.
CATCTTTCATCTTGTTTCTTTGTTCCAAGACTTCACAGAATCTTGTTGACTGAATTTCTTGTTCTCTTTTCAATTTTCTCACTTCTTCTTGCAGAGCTCCATTCTTTTCTAAAAGTTCTTTGATTGCATTATTTGCTTCATCTGAGCTGCTTGAAGGGAAAAAGTCTTCAATCTTTTCTTCAACATACTGGTGGTCATTGATCTAATTTGCAAGTTCCTTCCTTCTTTTTAGAGAAAGGGAAAGATGCTCTCTTGCTTCTTTGAGTTGAGTTATGGCCATTTCCAGATCTAGCTTTTCATTCTCAATTACTTTTTTTAGTCTGAATATCTCCGTTGTCCTAAATCTTTTCTCAAGCTATCAAACTTTATTCTAAGATCCACTGTGCTCTGATACCAATTGTTGGAAATATTCAAGACTATCTAGGTTACTGAGAGGGGAGGGGTGAATCAGTAACTTCAAAACTTTTAACAGATTTAGATCTTAATAATAATAGATTGATAATCTAACTGCATGCATGAGTAACAGAAAGAATAAAACATTCATAACACTTAGAACACAAAGATTTGGTGACCCAGAAACCTTCCAAGTAGAAAGTAAAACTGGGGTGGGGATGATACCCACAAAACTTCAATATTGCAGTATAAAGTTTGTCGATTAAGGCTTACAATGATCACTTCTGATGATCTACCCTGTTAGGAGCAATAAGAACGGCTAGGTCCACCTTGTTAGAGGTTTTACAAACATACAATGAAGTATGGACTCGGTTAAGAGATTTTTACAAAGACTGTTAAGTCTACTCGGTTAAAGGATTTCAAGCTGATTAAACTTGTTAGGATGAAACAGTAGATCTCTTATTTGCAACTGTACTTGCTGATTGAGATTCTCTAATGTATTGATCACCTTGTGTGATGGATAGATCTTTTCTGCTTCTTATACTACTGTAGCCCTTTGTAATTTGCTTATCTCTGCCTTTCTCTCTTTTTCATACTTCTCTATTTTTTCATACTTGGCTATGACATAAAACATTGTTTATATATCAATCTAAGTCAATTGCAAAATAATTACAAAGTTGGCTCTTAAACAAGTAAATACAAATATTATTGAGTCGGCCCAAATATAGTTACAAGGTTACTGCAAACTAACTCGGTGACTTTCTGATACTCGGCATCCACTGTGTTACTTGGCATCATCATGTACTTGGTAGAAGTGGAAACTCAGTCCATACTAACCACCCGGTCATAGTTTCAAACTCGGTAAATACTGGAGACTTGGTCGATAAAGTGTTACTCGATAGAAACTAAGTTTCCTGTTTAACTGTGTAGTACTCGGTAAACACTGTGAAACTTTGCGAGCTTGGTATGCACTGTTCTACTTGGTAAGCTCTGCTCGGCTCGGTAAGCTCTGTTCTAGTCGGTATGTATTGATCTTCTTGGTAAGCTCTGCTCATCTCAGTAAGCTCTGTTCTACTCGGTAAGCTCTGCTCGGTATGTACTAATCTGAATAAGTGTTGTCACTAATGACAATCATGCTTAATGCCAACAATATTCCTAGAAAAATAAAAAAAAATTGGCCTCACTAGGGTTTGTAGTAATGGTTTGACTCTGCAACTTTTGTGATCTCGAGAGGGAAAACTCCAATCTAGGTGCACTAGGGTTTTGACACACTCTGAGAAATTAAACAATCAGGAGCTACTAGGGAGATCTGACAACTCAACAAGAGACCACACCTGTGAAGATTTCCTCCACAAGGACATTTATATAGTGGCTGCTGCTACCATGATGAAAATGGCTATTACTGCTTGAGGTTCCATCCATGTGGTTGACCCAATTAAGGGAATGTCAACTATGGTTAACCATTTCTAAAAGTGACTCACAAAAGATATCACAGGGGGACTAGATTAGATTCAAGGATCTAGGTTTCTGGTACTATCCAAAAAGGAAGTAGAGCATAATCCCCTAACCTCTTCACTTCACCAAGACAAAGAAGATAGATTAATCTAACACACTAAGACCAAGACTATCTCACAAAGATCTATGACATCAACCACTTATGATCTATCAACCTCTTTGAAGAGAGAATTTATCAATCAAAAGTTGAAGACACGTGAATCTAGTAGAATGTGAGACTTTCTCGGTACCTTCCCTACCTACAAGGGGATCCTTCATAAAGAGGAGCTTGGCATGAATAAACAAGTGAAAGAAGATCAATCTCTCAAGATCATTCACAAATAGTTTTCATAGGGCCTATTTACTATGTGTAACAGATATGCAAAAAGTAAATCTATGTTCATTTTATAGCCCAAAAATTGAAGTTTGATTTATGAAAGCAAGAAAGACTCAAGCTAAACACGTGAGATATTCATTTTATGTCCAAATTGAAATTTTTTTAGATGTAGTAGAATACCTAAATTCCCTTGCAATGTGCTTAGTAGATTTTACCTGATTTTTAGCTTTCTTAAGCAATCCCGTGCAAGCAAGCCACAAACTCTCCGACAAGAAAACAAGCAAACAAGATATGCAACGTATATTCAACTTATGAAAACCCTAGGGTTAGATCTAAAAAAAAATTATTAGGAGCAATAATAACCAGAAACTAATCCAAATGACAACTCATATCATTCATTGAACCATGTGAAAAATAAGTGGATACCCATCACAAAATTTTATCTTTTGTTGCATTTGACCTAGTCAACAAGATCTGATTCTTTTGATATGATTTCAGCCACAAAAATAGAAATGCAAAATAGAGACCCCTACTAAAAAATAGAGATCTTTTCAAAAATGTAAAAATTTTAGAAAAATCTCTTCATTTGTGCCCTAGAGACCCATTTTACCAAAATAGACTAGTTTTTGTAAATTGACTATTTGAGCTTTTAAATTGCATCCAAATTTAAAACACAAAGAATGGACCCCCTGTAGAATTTAAAGAGATTTTTGAAAATGTAAAAATTTCTAAAAAATAGGCTGATTTGAGTTAGAAATTAATTTTTTCCAAAAAATCAAGAAAAAAATATTAAAAATTCAAAACATCTCAGAAAATTTTGAATTTTTTATTGAAGCTTCCCTAATATGTCTCCAACTTGCAAAAACAATTTTAGGCCAAAAATCCAAGTTTTTTGGGAGATAAAATTAAATCTTTGAAACTTTAGGGTTTTAGCTCCAAAAAAAAAATAAAAAAAAAATTAGCATGTAAAGGTGGGTTGCCCCATAGTGGGTGCCAGAAATGTGTGTGAATTTTGTACCTATCTATGAACACAACACTTCAGTAAAACATTAGACGTTAGCAAAAATCAAAATATGCAAATAAGAACAATATAGCTAACCAGGCAATTTATTGCCTTCTAGTTGGTGCGAGTATGGTATTCTCAGACTAGACCTAGATCAGTGACAATGCAACACCTAAAGGAAGGATATAAATGATGAAAGAAATAAAATATGAATGCAAATTAATGTATTTTTTATTATTTTTCATACAATAAGATGAGAAAAATTGATAATAAATTAATCTAAATGGATTGAAATGATATGCAAATTAAGCTAACAATAATATGGAACATGAAACTAGAATGAATTGAAAACAAGATTGATCTCACAAAATGTTGATTTGCAAGAAGCTTGATGATTCCTCTGATGTCAATTCACCAAAGTAAGTATGCAAATTTTGTGGATGCTTTTAGAAGAGCTAAAGCCTTGATTTTATAGAAATCCAGGGCTTTGGAGGTGCATGAGAAAAGCCATAAATCACTTTTGATGAACTCAGGTTGATTTTTGAGTCAACAAGAAATTAAAATTAATTAACTCACAAAATCATGCAAAAGCATGCAAGAACAACTTTTTAACTCAAATCAAAAGTTTCGATCAGCTTTGAACTCAAAATAGAATGTTGACTTTCCAAATGTTAACAACTTGCATTGATTTCCTAATTTTGAGTTTAAATGCTCTTTGAATGTGCACAATTAATTATGAATTAATTAAATAAATAAAGTGATTTATCCTCGACTTAACAGATTTTTGAATTAAAATAATTGATTTATGAGTTAATCAATTATTAAATCAAACTTTATTCTAAAACTATATTATCAAAAATTTACAACTGACATTAATGAATTAAATAAGAATTTAATCAATTAGTCATGAGATTTTTTATTTTATTGTCAAAATTAAATAATACAATTTAGGAATAATTTAATTAAATTCAATTAAATAATTAAGTGGCAGTATTAAATCTAATTAATTAAATATTCATAATATTCAATTAATCAAACTTTAGGATAAATAGAATTTATCACCAAATAATTATTAAATTAAGGATAATTATGATAAAAAAAAATATTGCTAGGAATATTCCCTGATGTAGAATTTAGGATAATCAATTAGGATTTTGATAACTTTATGTGCAGATGTGCCTTAGGTTAGGACTTTGATGTCGATTTAGTTCGAATTTGAAGATGTAGGAGGTTAATGAACTTATAGCCTATTTTTGGGGTATTACAAGGGCATCTTATTCCTTGGTGACATCTTCCTTGGAGACCTTATCATATCCATGTTTCCATCTTCCCATCCTTATGTCATTTGCATAATTATCCACAATCCTTTCATCTCCTAATCCTTATCTTCCTCCATTCTTGCATACAAATCCTTGCATCCATCCTTATAACATCCATATTTCTATCTCCCCATCCTTGCATCATTTCCATCTTTATCTCCAATCCCATCATCTCCCAATCCTTCTCTTCCTCTATTCTCCAGCCCAAATCCTTCCATCCATCAATCCTTGTTTTCTCATGCATCCCTAAGCCACATCCCTAAGTATTTCCTCCATATTTCCATCACCTAGTACTTCCCTTTTCATTGCTATCTAGCTATAGGATACCCTCCATGAAATCCAATGTCATCCATTCATATCCCAATATTCGTAGAAATCTTCCATCACATGCAAATCCTATCCATATCTTCTAACTATCCAAACTCAAACATCAATCAATCCATCCAATCACATCCTTAGTCTTGTCCCAAGCCTTGATCTCAATCCAATCATCATCATTGGGATGCATCCTTCCCTATCCTTGTGTTGTTTTAGGACACATCCTCCATCATCACCCTATCCACCATCAATCCATCTTGGCTTTCCATCTCAAATGGGGTATACATCATGCCTATCATTGTATCATCATCTTAATCCACAATCCCTTGTACATCTTGTAACTAATATCTTGTACATAGCATCATTCGAGTCTCCACCTAGGCCCATTTGTACATATTTATCTTTAGGTCTCCTCCTTAGCGTCAATCAATCCTTGTGTCATCATGATATTTTTCCCTATCTAGCTAAGTGCTTTAGCAATCATCCCCAAGTCCCTTTAAGGGTCGAGTGTCTTGCATGTCTCTTGTCATAGGAATCTTATTCTATCAATCCATCATCGGTCTTCACAGGATGTATCCTTCCTCATATTAGACCAATCAAATCAACCCCCATCAACAATCCTCCCTATGGAAAAAGGTGTGTGACATACCTAATGTATCATTAACTCTATTGTAAAATTCTATAGATCTAATGTCTTGTTTTTAATTCCATGTTAAAATCACATACTAACACTAACTTATTAATAACATCACGACGTTAAACTTTCCCTAGACTAATTTAATTATCATTACTCTACTTCTATTAGCAAGCGTTACATTTTCCTAATTCAAATTGTCACTAAAATATGATTACACTTCTTATTTATAAACTGCAACCATAGACCTAGTATACTTTAAAATTAAAAGTAACAATTTAAATAAGAAAGCACATTTAAATAGAAAATTAAAACACTTCTCTAAAGATAGAACAAAAGCTCAAATAAAGAAAACATTATTTACCCCTTGTAATTGACAACCCTAATTAGGGCTCCTAGATTTCCAAATAAGAGGATGTGTATCCTCATTTCAAATCTTTATTGTTACAAGTGTTTCTCTTTTTATGAGTTTTGACCAACCCTAACCCTGACTCAAATTAGGGTTAGGGTTGTAAATTTGAAACATTTTTTTTCCCATTCTTTATGTTTCCTCCTGGATTCTAACCCTATGTTTTTTTTCTTTTGTTTTGGTGGGAATGTGCAAGTTTAATGGAGGACGCTCTCAAATTACTCATGCCCCCCCGAATTTGTCTTTCTTAATAAATTGCAAGTTATGAATTTATATAGTTTTTGTTTTTGGGTTTTAACTAGAAATAAAATAGTAAAAAAAATAGACAAAAAGAAGTGGGGAAGGGTAGTATAAGTCCCCTCATGGTGGCTCCCATCATGACACTATGGTGAACGCCACATCTTATGAATTAACGCAACACTATGGTGAATGCAACAACCCACAACTTGTTGTAGCATTGTGGCTTCTACCATAGTTTGTGGCATGCCATGACACTGTGGCTTCTACCACAGCCCACGGCCTGCCACAACACTATGGCATCTACCAGAGGCTATGGTCGCTCATGGTCCCTTCAAAGGGGTTAGGTTTTCGATCCTGGCCCCCATTTTCATACTACAAATTTTTTTATAGTTTTTTTAAAAATATAAAATATAAATTATATTATTAGGGTATGTGAAGGATCATGGTATACCAAACTATGGCCTTAAGTGGCAATGAAAAATCAGAAAATCAAGGTTAGTCAACTTGATGTAAAAAGTTGAACATCTTATGAACCTTATGTAAAAAAGTTGTAAGAATAGAATCTGTAGGAAATTGAATGCAGTTTCTAAACTACTAGCCCTTGTCTGAAATTTTTTTTTATCTAATTGTTCAAAATATAATATTTCAATGCAGTACTATGAAAATTTCAAGGAAAAGATAAAAAGTACGTGTATGTTTGACCACCTTAATCACAATCAAATGATGATATATTTTCCCAAGATTCTAGATATAAGCAGTAGACTCATTCACAGATGTGACACATATTGTTTTGTAATTTTTTGTCAAATAAATAATTAATTATGAATTTTCTATTGCAACTTTTTTAGAATAAAAAAATCACGTGTCTAACCACCTTAACTAATTCTAAACTTTGCAAAATTGAAATTTTTTTTCCCTTATAGTAGCCGAAGCATAGAATGTCATACATGTTTTGGATTTCAAAAAGGTTAAATGGTTTGAAAGTTATAGTTATTTTTCAATCAGTATGTTAATTACGAGTTTAAATATAACTCAATTGAAAAATAAGTAATAATTACTTACTGAACTCAAAATTTGATAGCAATTATATTTGATGGAAAGTTGATAATGTCTTTAAGAAACTCTTTTTGTTTCATCAATTTCAGGTGAAAAAATAGTCATCAGCTACATGGTCAAAGTCACAATATTAGAAATTATCTCCTAAAGCACACCTAAAGGGTTGACCACCCACATTTGGTATTGCCCAAGCAAATACCAAGCCTAATTGGATATCTGAAAATTTTAGATATCTGATAATATTGGATATCCAAATTTTCCCTCCTAGTTCAAAATTTCATTTGGACTAGTTTTTCCAATTTCAAGTTACATATTAAATTGCATTTTTTATCTTAATATTATTTCAATTGAGAATTTTTTTCAATTTTAAGTTATATATTATAAATTATTATTTTTAATATTAATATTAAATAATAATAGCATACCATTTAGAAATGGAAACTCAAGACTAGAATATTTACCTATCTTAACGACCTCCTTAAAATATTTTGACTGAAGCTTGACAAATGGAAACTGTAGGACAAATTCTTCTTCACACTTCCGACGACATCAACTTTAGGGTTTCATTGCAGAGCATTAGTATTATAATATATTTTTTTATAAAAGCATGTATTATATTATTATTATTTATTTATCTATTGTATAATAGTATAATATTAACTTATTAAATATTTATATTATATGTTCAATATTATACCAGAGAGAGAGAGAGAGAGAGAGATGATGAACTACAACTGATTTAGAGCCTAATTGAAGATCTGTGATTAGAGATCACTGAGTTGTTAATTAAATATGACATATGATTAAATCAGTAATATGTTGTCATTGATGTCAACTAGTTTGACAACACTTATTTTGTAAGTTACAATAAGTAAACATCTATAGAAAAGGAGTGAAGGAGTTGAAGAATAGAAATATATATATGAGGAAGATGGATATGACAGATGAGGATAAATAATACATTGTGTAACTTGCTGATGAGTCTATGACCTTATGTTATTGACTTGATTATGTTTCATTCATCTATGATGAGGAAAAGAACTCAAAGATACAAAGCAGTGTGGTCAGTTGATGAAGCATCATAGTATACATCGAGAAGTGTAGTGTATACCGAGCATGGTATAAACTAAGCTTGTGTTCACCAATGCATTTCTTTGTTAACCGAATAGGAGAAAAAAAACTAAATGATTAGTTTAGCCAATAAGGATTGATGAGTTGTAAAGTACATCGAAATTAGTGATGGAGATAATGTTTGTTATGAAGATCAATGGCTTGCATAATTCAAGGAAGATCTAAAGGATGAAATCAAAATGTTTTACTGGCACATCAGTCGAGGAAGGTTTAAGCGGAAAAATGGACGAAGGAGAATAAGCAAAAAAATCTTATGGAGGAGAAGAAATGGGTTTACTTGTCTATTTAAGAGACTAGAGTTTCATCATGAAACTCATGCCGAAAGAAGGAGACTGCAAAATTATTGCATGAACAAGCTTCATGTATGCCTAATCAAAATGGTTAAGGAGAACCAAACTGTAGAGTTTACCGAGCGTCAGAGAGCTATTACCGAGTGATAGTAAGTCATTGATTATTGTTGATACAAAATTGATATACTAATCAAAGGATTTGTATGGGTTTAAAATAGATCTGATAATCTACAATTGAAGTTGTACTGTGATCAAATCAACTATTGTTACATTTTAACCATTTTAAACAAAGAAATCTCTTAACCGAGTGGACTTGAAAGTCTTTTATGTTTCATTCATAGAATGAACATTGTTATCCTGTAAACCCCATAGTGAATGATGGTTGGATGATAACGGTTGGTCTAAAATCCTCTAACAAGGTCACACCTAACAGTGTGTTTGTAACCTTTAACAGGGTTGGGTCTTCACCGACCTCACTTCAGAAGAGTGAACAGTTTTGGGTTGCCGGTCCTAGGTGGTTTTTCCCTTCATAGGGTTTCCATGTTAAATCTTTTGTGTTATGTGTTAATTGTGGTGATTTTTTGTTATCATACTTTACATATTGCATGTTGTATTTGGTTGGTAATCATTATTTTTTATTGACTGGTAATCGGTAAAAGCATAGACAATATAGTATTTTATGTTACCAAGCTACATAAGTTTAAGTGAATTGTTTTGGATTATACATTTTAGATTGGGACTATGGATAAATGATTCACCCCCCTCTCAGTTATTCTAACAATTGGTATCAGAGCGTTGGTTGCTTGGAACAAAGTTTTAATGACTTTAGTACAAAGGTCTCAAAATGTTTAATAGGGAAGTGCCAAAGCTAAACAAAGATAACTTCACAATATGGAAAATTCTAATGAAGTTGCATATATCTAGGATTGGGAATTCTACCCTAGATCTGATGGAGAATGGATACCTTGCACCACCCAATGGTCCCTTGACCCTTGATCAACTAAGGGACAGGCATGAACATAATGTTACTATGATGGAGATTGTTGCTACTTATTTAGATGTTGAATTTGAAGACATCAAGGACTGTACTACTACTAAGTAGATGTGGGATAAACTAGCTCAAGTTTATAGTGGTGATGCAAATGTCAAGAGAGCAAGAGCCAAAAGGTTAAGAGGAAGATTTGATGACATGAAGATGAAAGAAGGTGAAAACATTATGTAGTACACAAACACAATAAAGGAAGTAGTTCATGCTATTAGAGCATCAGATGGAGTCATTGATGAAGACAATGTGGTAAGAAAAATTCTAAGGACCTTTTGCCTATCTATGCCATCAGAATATCAGCAATTCATGAAAATAGGTTAGCACCTAACAACACACTCACTCTTTATAATCTAATTGGAAAGCTTAGAACATTTGAACTAAATAATTATGATAATAGTGTTGCACCCAATGTTGAATCCTCTTTTATGACTTCTCTAAAGATTGGTAAGTCTAGAAATAATAATGATGATAGGGATAGAAATATTAATGATGAGCTTGATGAACTTGAAGCTCTTATGGCCAAAAGGTTACCTAAAGGTAAAGGAAGGTATAGAGGTAAGCTACCTTTAGCATGCTTTAACTATAAAGAAGTTGGCCACATTGTTGCTAGATATCCACATAAGAAAGATGATGATAGAACCAAAGACCGATATGAGGGAGGCTATGGGAGAAGAAACAATAGAGGATACCAACACTACAACATAGACAACTAAGACAATAATGACAAAGGAAAGAAGGTATGCTACATTTCTGAGGAAGAAGATATCACTGATACTGACACTAATGATGATGTGGAGGTTTTATTTGTGGCAATTATGGATGATTCCAAATAAGATGAAAGGTATGTAGAGACAAAACTTATCTCTAAGGTTAATAATAATGATACATGGATTATAGATAGTGGTTGTACACATCACATGACTGGTGATGAAGAAAAATTTGATTATCTTGATGAATACAATGGAGGATCTGTAAGAATGGGAAATGATGCACCCTATATGGTAAGAAGTAAAGGATCCCTGATGATAAATGATAGATTAAAATGTGAAAATTCTTATTGGGTAAAAGGACTGAACTATAATTTGCTAAGTGTGGCACACTTGAACAATTTAGGCCATTGAGTTGCTTTTGAGAGAAAAAAGGTGAAAATATTTGATGATGGGGTAAGACTTGTTGGAACTAGTACACAATCCAGAGGTAATTTGTTTTATCTTGATAATGATCAATCTTCTTGTTTAATAATGAAAGATGAAGATGCATGGTTGTGGCATAAAAGGTTATGCCATGTGAATTTTGATAACATGATTAAAATTAGTAAAAGGAAAAGAGTTAGAGGTCTACCTAACTTATCTAAGCCAGATCATGTTATGTGTCATGAATGTCAGAAAGGTAAGATGACTAAATCTAGTTTCAAAAGAAAAGACTATTCAACAAAGAATATACTTGAGTTAGTGCATACCGACCTATGTGGTCCTATGAGAACTCAGATTTATTATGGAGACATATATTTTATTCTTTTTGTTGATGATTATACTAGGTTGATGACTGTCATGTTCTTAAAAGAAAAATATGAGGCATTCAAGATGTTCAAGTGGTATAAAGAAAAAGTAGAAAAAGAGAGTGGTAAAGATTTGAAATGCTTAAGATTTGATAGAGGAGGTGAATTTATCTCTGATGAATTTACTAATTTTTGTAATGAGCATGGTATTAAAAGATAGGTCTCTGCACTGAGGACACCACAATAGAATGACATTGCTGAAAGGAGGAATAGGTCAATTGTTGGCTGCGCAAGGACATTAATGATAGAAAAGAATGTTGCCCAAATATACTGGAGGGAAGTTGTTAGCACTGCAGTCTATATGCTAAACCGAGTACAACTAAAGAAGGACACTAATAAGACACTCAATGAGTTATGGTTTGGACACAAATCCACTATATGTTATTTCATAATTTTTAGAAGCAAATGTTTTATTCTGAAAGATGAAAGAAATGGAAAGTTTGACTCAAAAGGTGATGAAGGGATATTTTTAGGATATTCCAGTAAAAGTAAAGCATATAAGTGTCTGAACAGAGTAACTAATAAAATGATTGAAAGTACTAATGTTTGAGTTGATGAGTTTGATGATAAGAATATAGAGGAAAGTAGAAAGGAACTGGAAGACTATAGTAGATTCACTTACATTGAAAAACTTGAGTATCTACCGAAGTCGCAGATAGTGACAATCGGTCAGCAGAAAAATAATACCAAGGAGCAGGAAAGAGAAACTAACAAGTAGGAAGCACCCACTGAGAAAGCAAATGAACCTGTGCAATATGAACAAGAAAGAAGAAATCAGTTACTGGCAAGTTTTGTCAGAAGACATCATCCCAAGACACAAATCATGGGAGACAAAAAAGCTGGCATGCAAACAAGGAGTAAAGCAAGACAAGGTACATGTCTAGTTTGTGATTATGAACCAAAGAATGTAAAAGTTGCATTAGAAAATGATGAATGGGTTAATGCAATGAAAGAAGAAATAGAGAAAATAGAGAAGAAAAAAACCTAGACCTTAGTACCCAAATCTAAAGATAAGAATGTTAGCGGTACTAAGTGGATATTTAGAAACAAGCAAAATGAGAATGGAGAGGTAACAAGGAATAAAGCTAGACTGGTATGTAAAGGATATGCACATAAGGAAGGAATTGAGTATGGTGAAACATTTTCACCTATTGCTAGATTAGGAGTCAGAATGTTACTTGCATATGCTACACACAAAAAGTTCAAAGTTTACCAAATGGATATCAAGTCAGCATTTCTAAATGGGATCCTTGAAGAAGAAGTCTACATAGAACAACTTGAAGGGCTTGTTGATCCAGAAAACAAAGATATGGTATGTAGATTACATAAAGCTTTATATGGTTTGGAGAAAGTACCAAGAGCCTGGTATGAGAGGCCGCATACTTATTTGTTAAGTATTGGATTTGTTAGAACAAGTGAGAACAAAAATTTGTATATGAAAGGAGATACTGATGATACTATTCTTATTGCTGAAATATTTGTGGATGACATTATATTTGGAGGAAAAGATCAAATTTTTAAGTCATTTTCTAATGAAATGAGAAGTGAATTTGAAATGTCTATGTTTAGAGAGATTAAGTTGTTTCTAGGACTATAAGTGATTCAACAGAATGATGGTATATTCATCACACAATTTAAATATATCAAGGAAGTATTGAAGACATTTGGCATGAAAGATGCTAAACGTGTGGGAACACCAATGGCTATTGGATGTAAACTGACTAAGGAAGATGAAACTATAGAGGTGAACCAAACACTATACCGATCAATGATTGGTAAGTTAATGTATGTAGTGCATAGTAGACCAAACATAGCACATGATGTGGGAATTGTTGCAAGATTTTCTACAAACCCTAGAGAGTCACACATGGTTGCTACAAAGAGAATCTTAAGATACCTGAAGAAAATTGAAGATTATGGATTATGGTATCCTAAGCAAGGCAAATTTGAACTCAGAGTCTATACTGACGCTTATTGGGCTAGAAATGTGGATGAAAAAAAATGTACCACCGAAGGAGCATTTTTCTTTGGTGAAAGAATTGTTACATGGAGAAGTAAGAAGTAGGCTTGGATTTGTCAATCTACAGTAGAAGCAGAGTATGTTGCTGCTACTACAAACTGTTCAAATATTGCATATATTAAGCAAGTATTGGAAGGTATGAATGAGATAATCACTAAGCTAGTGATTATATAATGTGATAACAAAAGTGCAATAAACATTTTAAAGAATCCATTGATGCACTCTTAAAAAAAGTATATATCTATTAAGTATCACTACTTAAGAGAAGCAAGTTAAGCTAGAGTTTGTTACATCAAAAGACCAACTTGCGGACATATTTACAAAGCCTCTACCGAAGGATACATTTGAGTACTTGAGGACTAGACTTGGGGTCCGTCCCCTGTCTACTGGTCACTAATGTGATCTAGATGTTGCATCAGCCTAATCTTATCAAAAGATCATACATGTTGATGCAACATAGTTCACACTTTAGACCATGTCTAAGGTTGTGAAAAGTTTGGAAAAATGGAATAGATTGGCATAACAGTATACAAAGATACAGAGAATGCACCGAACAATAGAGAGTTACATGGCTACTGTAGAGCTATATGTTTATTTGTTTATTTGGCATTATTGTTAGAGGGAGAGATAAACCATATGAAACAATATGCACCGATGAGAACACTGAAACATCTATCTAAGGGAGAGACAAACTGAAAGAAAGGGAGAGCACTGAAGATCAGTTACTGAGAATAGAAGTAGGAATCTGAGAGCTGAAAAGATCATATCTACAGAATGTCAAAGCTGCATTGGTAATATTGTTGAGTAATGTAGTGATTAAACATATTAAGCTAGGGAGAGCTTGTACAACATTTGTTCATAGAGTTGTAGATTACATGTTTGGTATGTGTATGGTATATTTCATATTACTTGAGTTCCATCAATGCCAAAGGAGAGATTGATGAACTAAAACTAATTTAGAACCTAATTGAAGATCTATGATAAGAGATCACTGAGTTGTTGATTAGATATGACATATGATTAAATTAGTAATATGTTGTCATTGATGTCAACTAGTTTGACATCACTTATTTTGTAAGTTACAATAACTAAACATCTGTAGAAAAGGAGTAAAGGAGTTGAAGAATAAAAATGTCTACATGAGGAAGATGTATATGACAAATGAGGATAAGGAATACATTGTGTAACTTTTTGATGAGTCTATGACCTTATGTTATTGACTTGATTATGTTTCATTCATCTATCATGAGGAAAAGAACTGAAAGAGACAAAGCAGTGTGGTTGGTTGATGAAGCATCATAGTATACACTGAGCAGTGTAGTGTATACCAAGCACAATATAAACTAAGCTTTTGTTCACCAATGCATTTCATTGTTAACCAAGCAAGAGAAAAAGAACTAAATGATTAGTTTAGCCAATAAGGATCGATGAGCTATAAAGTACATCAAAATCAGTGATGGAGATAATGTTTGTTATGAAGATCAATGACTAGCATAATTCAAGGAAGATCTAAAGGATGAAATCAAAATGTTTTACTAGCACATCAACCAAGGAAGGTTTAAGCGGCAAAATGGATGAAGGAGAATAAGCGGAAAAATCTTATGGAAGAGAAGAAAATGGTTTACATGTCTATTTAAGAGGCTATAGTTTCATCATGAAACTCATGCCAGAAGAAGGAGACTATAGAACTATCGCATGAACAAGCTTCATGTATGCCTGATCAAACTGGTTAAGGAGAACCGAACTATAGAGTTTAGCGAGCGTTAGAGAGCTATTACTGAGTGACAGTAAGTAATTGATTATTGTTGATACAGAATTGATATATTGATTAGAGGATTTGTATGGGCTTAAAATAGATCTAATAATTTTCAATTGAAGTTGTATTGTGATCAGATCAACTGCTATTACATTTTAACCATTGTAAACAAAGAAATCTCTTAACCGAGTGGACTTGAAAGTCTTTTATGTTTCATTCATAGAATGAACATTGTTATCCTGTCAAACCCATAGTGAATGCTGGTTGGATGATAACGGTGGGTCTAAAATCCTCTAACAAGGTCACACCTAATAGTGTGTTTGTAATGGCCTTTAACAGGGTTGGGTCTTCACCAACCTCATTTTAGAAGAGTGAACATTTTTGGGTTGCCGGTCCCAGGTGGTTTTTCCCTTCACAGGGTTTCCACTTTGAATCTTTTATGTTATGTGTTCATTGTGGTGATTTTTTGTTATCATACTTTACATATTCCATGTTGGATTTGGTCGGTAATCATTATTTTTTATTGACTAGTAATTGGTAAAAGTACAGATAGTATAGTATTTTATTTTATCGAGCTATGGAAATTTAAGTAAATTGTTTTGGATTATACATTTTGGATTGGGACTATGGATAACTAATTCAGACCCCTCTTAGTTATTCTAAGAGAGAGAGAGAGAGAGAGATGGGGATATCAGGAGATATCAGATATTTGATAATGTTAGATATCCTATATTATCAGATATCTAATTCTTTTTACTCATGAAAAGTAAAAACAATATTCTCTAGGTCCCTCCAGAGAGGCACTTGTTTTTATTGAATTACGGGATTCGAGTTGTAGCGGATCAAGTTTTGTCTCTAGAGAAGACAAAAATCCACTTTTTGGTTGGATTTTCTCTATTACCAAAGGTATTTGCATCACCTTTTTTGTCTAACTATGTGGAGTAGTAGTCATCAAAAACATAAATGAAAAAGGAGACTCACAAATGAAGATGTTGAAGTGTATAGAGAAATGGATAGGGTTGCCCATCAAAACAAGAGACAAGTTATGTTAAATATTAATGAAGATGTCAGCATAGACCCACCTTTCAATGTAGTTTCAAGTGAAGAACATGAATTTGAATATGAAGATGTAGGTTTTGAAAATGACAATGTAGGTTTTGAAGATGAAAATGTAGGTTTTGAAAATGAACATGTAGATGTGGACATTTTCAATGACAATCCACCAATTGAATATGAAGGAATTGAAAATGAAAATGGTACACAAGAACCAAATCTACTAGACTAACCACCAACATCTCCCTTTGAGATTCGTGGCATGGTTTAATAGCCTCCTGTGTTCTATAAGTCTAGTGGTTGTATCGGGCATTAACAGGTCGATCTTTTGGTGCAATGACAACCACTACTTGTAACAAGTGGTATCAGAGCTTGGTCATAGGTTCAAATCCCCTTAGGTAATGCTAAAGGGGGGATTGTTGGACTAACCACCAACATCTCCCTGCGAGCTTCGTGGCATGATTTAATAGCCTCATGTGTTCTATAAATCTAGTGGTTGTATCGGGCATTAATAGGTTGATCTTTCGGTGCAATGGCAACCACTACTTGTAAAAAAATAAATGTAACACATCTTCAAATTATATGAGAAATGAAGTCCCTTTGGAAGGAGAAAGATAAAATTCAAAATTGAGACCTTCAAGAACAACTAAATGAATACTTGAAATTGATGAGAACATAATGAGCAATTTTGATGGCAAGAGATCGGAAAGAACCATTCGGTTGTGGGTTTCAAAACTTTTTGATCAATTTTTTGGCCACAAGATGTTGGTTGAGAAATGTCAAATGTTTGTGTAATTTTTAAAATGTAGAAGATGAGATGTATACTAGTCAAATTGAAGATTAGAGTGAACAAGAAAAAGGAGACGAATGCTATTATTGTGATAAATCTTTTTAGTGCTGTCAATTCAATTGGTAAGACTACAAAAGAAAAAGATAAGAGATCTTCTAGGAGGGTTATTACAACCTCCTTAGTAAGTAATCATTTGAAAAAGGCTCATTTGATGAGACAAACTTGTGTTTACTTGAGTCTAAATCGTAAAACTTTGGATAGAACACTTGCAAGAAGAGAAAGACTTGATGATCCTATTCAAAATGATACATGGGCTTATGGTGGGAGACTTTCATGTTGTGATAAGAAGCTTATCGATGCTGTGAATGATCAAATTCAACAATTTTGGCAATCTAACTCAAGAGTGTCACCAAATGTGAAGGATGTCTTGAAGTTGAGAATTGGCATTTGAGACCGCACCCCACATCCCAAACATTATTTGGAGGTGAGTCAAACAATGTTGTTCAAAAAAAATTGTGAGACACATCCAACATTGAAAATAGCACAAAGAGCTTTTGAAGCCCTGAAGCCTTTTTTTTTGTGTGCCTCTTAAGATTCAAAATACTTGTCGTTGCAAATATCATGTGGAGTTTTCAATGCACCATGAATTGTTACAATCCATTCATTCTAATTTGCATACTAGTGAAATGTTGGAGGAGTGTGGTGCAAGTGCTCTTCCAAAATCATCAAGAGACTTGCTAGATCATTTTTTATGTCCTAGAGATTATGGATGTTTCTTTTATAGAGAAGATTTCTTAAATGACAAGTGCTCAGAGTGTGGTGAGCTAGTGAAGTTTGTTGAATGTTTTCATGAGGGCTGTGAGCATGATTTTGGAAAGTAAAGTATCCACTAAAATGTATATGAAACTATTAAATATACATTAAAAAGTGGAGGTGAAGTCTCTAGATGTGAGTTGGCTACTAAAGAATGCAATGTAGCTGATTTTATTTTAGATTTCAGGAAGAATCTTTTTTACAAGTATGCAAGGCATAGTCACAAGTCTCAGTGGTTGGATCAACAATTCAAGATGTGTAAGGACACTTTCCTGATTGGCACTATTTTATTGGTTGTTGACTTTGTAGAGAACTATACATTACAGCCCCAAAATTAGTTGCAAGCTCAATATTACAATTCTATTCAAGTTTCTATTTTTGTACACATAACATATAGACATTCCCCTGATAGTATAGAAGATGACTGAAAGATAATCAGAGAGTACCATTTTTATATGAGCAATGATAGATTGCACTCATCTGAGTTTGTCCAACATTGCTTTGAGAATTATTTTGAGTGGGCGTGGGAAAATAATATTGCTATGGATAGACATCTCATTTGGTTAGATAATTGCACAGGTCAATTAAAAAATGCTCATATGTTTTATTGCTTATGTAGAATGCATGTAGAAAGAGGTGTACCTCATATTTGGATTTTTTTTAAGCTGGTAATTGAAAAGGGGAGAATGATAGAGCAGGTGCATACGTAAAGAGAGCTCTAGTTAAGGAGCAACTGAGGATTTTAGGTGCTAAAATCACTGATGCTCATTCCATTGTTGATTGATGTACTTCAACATTATCACATGGGGGACTCTTGATTTAGTGGTGCATAGATTCTTTTGGTTGGTTGAGTTGGGCACAATAGGAGATAGGTTGGATTGTCAAACTGTGAAAGATTCTTAAAAAATGCATTCATTTCAAAACTCAGATGCTACTACATGGACCATTTGGACATGAGAGTTGGCTTTTTATTGTCTGATTCATCTTCAGTGTGATTGGGATCAGTGTGAGTCAAGTGAGTGATTTGATACATGGGTCCCACATTATCTTACTCCTTTATCTCTCATAGTCTCTATAATAAATGATGGCATGGATTGTTCACTTGACTATGGCCATCTTTCAGATCTTCTACAACTAGGACATGTTTTTGAATTGATTGCACCACAAGGGAATGATGAGAGATTGGATTACTAGTTAGCACGTTGTGTATGAGAAAGCAAAAACTTGCACAACCAATTATAGATGATGATATGTTCACATATCCAACAAGATCACATGTTTTTATGGGAACATGGATGCACACACATATGATTAAAATTAATGACATTCCTACATTTGAAGACTATGAGAAGCACAAAACCATTCTCATGTATTCAAACCTTATTATAGGAGCCAATGTTAAGTTGTTGAAACATCAAGGAAACACAAAGACAAAGGAACTTTGAACAATTAGGTATGTTGATCATGAAGTAATATTGAATACCCTCAAGAAGAGAGATGACCCTTCAGGAACACTTCAGTAGGTAAGTTCAACTCAAGTTGCAAGGTTTTCCATGTTTATAACAATTATGTTCAATAAATTAATTATAGTTTTTTTCTTTATTTGTTTGAGCCAATAAAGTTGGTTTTGTATGTAGATTGTAAATGCAGTTGGATACATATATGATAGATATAGAAGATCAAGGTGTGCATTTGATTAGCCCATCTTTTATGATGGTAAACTTTACTATGCATTGTCTAGTCATGTTCTTTGGTTTGTTTAGTTACTTATACATGTTCATAATATTTTTCTCAACCTATATAAACTTCTTATATTCTCTATTAACTTTTCTTCTGCCTTTCAAATGCAGGGATTGGAGTGAAAAGGACACTTATGTTTTATTTATAGTTATGTAATTTGCATATTTAGATGCCAAATTTTGTATATAAAAATAACAATAGAATGTGATGTGCATAGTTAGATGTCAAATTTTGTATATAAAAAAAAAAATCAAATGTAATGTGCATATTTAGATGCCAAATTTTGTATATAAAAAAATTTATGCAAAATTTGAAATATAAAAGAGCCAATGGGGTTGATTTGCAAATATTAAGAGCCCACATTTATATCATCTTAATGCCATGTAAAGTGCAAAAAATGTGTTTCCTTAATATGAATGTTGTATCCTTATATAATTTGTATTGGCTTAATTTTGTATCCTTACATTTGTATTGTCTTAATTCCATGTACATTTGTATCATCAAATGATGTAATAGTTAGAGTCATTGAGTCAAAATTAGTCAAATGTGTCCAAAGTAAAATGATGATTCGCTAAGGTGAAGGGATAGTGTGCAAAGATTACATCTTGGCACTGAATGGACTATGCCATTAGCTCCAATTGGGTAGGTGAATGCTATGGACAACCTCATTTTGACCACTGAGTCACTAGAATGTTCTGGACCATGTCGAACCAAACTGTCCCCAAGGTGCACTAAGCATGATTGGGAAGAAAATTTTTGAGGCTCGTATCTTGGACCCCGTGAGAGGTATCAGAGATCAATGAGATTCTACAAGACCATGTTTATGAGGCCTACAATAACCTCTCTCCATTCTAGGAGATTCAAATTTGTTTGAATTTGGCACTCTAGTCTCGCTTGATACCAAAACTTGCAATGAGGGTCAGTTGAAAGTTGTACCATTGGATTTCTTCCAAACCATTCATCATGACACTGAATGGACTATGTCATTAGCTGTGGTTGGGTGGGTGAACTCTAGGGACAACCCCATTTTGACCACTGAGTCACTAGAACATTTCAGACCATGTCAGACCAAAGTTTCCCCAAGGTGCACTAAACACAATTGGGTAGAAAAATTTCAAAGCCCATATCTCAGACCCTATGAGAGGTATCAGTGATCTATGATATGCTACAAGAGCTCTTTTTTGAGGCCTACAATAACCTCTCTCCATTTTGGAAAATTCAAATTTGTTTGAATTTGGCACTCTAGTCTTGGTTGATGTCAAAATTTGCAGTGAGGGTCAGTTGAAAGTTGCACTAATGAATTTCATCTAAACCATTCATCTCAACATTGACTAGATTGTGCCATTAGCTCCGATTGGGTGGGTAAGCATTAGGGACAACCCTTTTTTGACCACTGAGTCACTAGAATGTTTTGGACCATGCCGGACCAAAGTGTCCCCAAGGTGCACTAAGAATGATTGGGCAGCGATCTTTTGAGGCTCATATCTCAGACCCCATGAGAGGAATTTGTGATCTATGAGATGCTACAAGACCACATTTTTGAGGCCTACAATAACATCTCTCAGTTCTGGGAGATTCAAATTTATTTAAATTTGGCAATTTAGTCTCGCTTGATGCCAAAACTTACAGTGAGGGTCAATTGAAAGTTACAGCATTGAATTTCTTCCAAACTATTCATCTCGACAAAAAATGGACTATTCCATTAGCTCTAGTTTGGCGGGTAAATGCTAGGGACAACTCCATTTCATCCACTAAGTCACTAGAACATTTCAGACCATGCCAGACAAAAGTGTCCCTAAGGTGCACTAAGCATGATTTGGTAGAAAACTTTTGAGGCTCTTATCTTGGACCCTGTGAGAGGTATTGACAATCTAAAAATGCTATAGGACCATGTTTCTAAGGCCTACAATAACCTCTTTCCATTTTGGGAGATATAAATTTGTTTGATTTTGGCACTCTAGTCTCGCTTGATGCCAAAACTTGCAGTGAGGGTCGGTTGAAAGTTGCACCACTAGATTTCTTCCAAACCATTCATCCTGACACTGAATGGACTATGTCATTAGCTCCAATTGGGTGGGTTAATGCTATAGACAACCTCATTTCAACCACTAAGTCACTAGAACATTCTGGACCATGTTGGACCAAAGTGTCCCCAAGGTGCACTGAGCATGATTGGGCAGTGAACTTTTGAGGCTCATATCTTAGACCTCGTGAGAGATATTAGTGATCCATGAGATGCTACAAGATTGCATTTCTAAGGCCTACAATAACCTCTCTCCACTCTAGGAGATTCAATTTTTTTTGAATTGTGCACTCCAGTCTCACTTGATGTCATTACTTGTACTGAGGGTCAGTCGAAAGTTGTACCACTAGATTTCTTCCAAACTATTCATTCTGGCACCAAATGGACTATGTCATTAGCTCCTATTGGGTGGGTAAATGCTAGGGACAACCTTGTTTCAACTACTAAGTCACTAGAATGTTCTGGAGCATGTCGAACCAAAGTGTTCCCAAGGTGCACTAAACATGATTGGGCAGAAAACTTTCAAGGCTCGTATCTCAGACCCCATAAGAGGTATCAAGGATCTGTAAGATTCTACAAGACCACATTTTTGAAGCCTACAATAACCTCTCTCCATTCTAGGAGATTCAATTTTTTTTTAATTTGGCTCTACAATCTTTCTTGATGCCAAAACTTGTAGTGAGGGTCACTTGAAAGTTGCAACACTAGATTTCTTCCAAATGGTTCATCCCAACACCAAATGGACTATGCCATTAGCTCCGGTTGGGTGAGTAAACACTAGGGACAACCCCATTTTGACCACTAAGTCACTAGAATGTGTCAGACCAAAGTGTCCCCAAGGTGCACTAAGCACGATTGGGCAGAAAAATTTTGACGCTTGTATCTCAAACCTCATGAGAGGTATCAATGATGCATGAGATACTATATGACCACATTTTTTATGCCTACAATAACCTCTCTCCATTTTGAGAGATTCAAATTTGTTTGAATTTGGCACTCCAGTCTTGCTTGATGCCAAAACTTGCAGTGAGGGTCAGTTAAAAGTTGCACCAATGAATTTATTCTGAACCGTTCATCCCGGCACCCAATGGATTGTTCCATTAGCTCTAGTTGGGTAGGTCAACCCTAGGGACAACCCTATTTCAACCACTGAGTCATTAGAACATTCCTGACCATGCCGGACCAAAGTGTCCCCAAGGCGCACTAAGCATGATTGGGCAGCAAACTTTCGAGGCTCGTATCTCAGACCCCGTGAGAGGTATCAATGATCTATGAGATGCTAGATGAATACATTCTTGAGGCATACAATAACCTCTCTCCATTCTAGGTGATTTAAATTTGTTTAAATTTGGCACTCCTGTCTCGCTTGATGTCAAAACTTACAATGACAGTCAGTTGAAAGTTGCACCACTTGATTTATTCTAAATTGTTGGTCCTGGCACTGAATGGATTGTGCCATTAGCTCTGATTGGACAACCTCATTTCAAGTCTTTGAGTCCTAGAGATAAGCAGGGATAAGAGTTTCTTCTTTGAGAAATGGATAATTAGGCCTAGATGGAGAGCTAGAGGGTGGAGAAAGTTTTCACTAGTCAAATGACGAAGGACTGAGATTCAGATGAATTTAGTAACTCTAAAAAGGGTATTAGAAAATTTAAAGTCCTACTCAGGTTGTTTGGAGATTTCAAGACTAATTTGCTGATTTTTTTGTTTGTAGAGCTACTAAACATGCCTAGAAAGGCTATATAAGAGAAATGGTTGAATTTGAGGTGATTAGAGTGAATGAGAAGTTGGAACATGGTAAATAGACCATGATAAGATGATCTATGGTGTTAGGATTAAGGTGAGAGGTCTCATTGGAGTTTTGGTATGGTTGAGGCACTAGGTGCTCTATGTAGCCTATGATGGTGTTGGTACTTGGAGAGATTGGTGTAAGGAAATGAGATAGTGAACTCATGAGAATGGTTGTGGGATTGATCAATAAGTCAGAGAACTCTACTAGATCCTTGAGTGAGGTTAACTCCTTGAGTGGATTCCAAGTTGTTTGTAGAATCCTCGAGTTGAGTTAGACATTGAAGTCACTTAATGCAAATCAAAGGTTCAAGAAGGTCAAAGGCATCATCAATGGTGAAAATCACATAAATTATGATTTTTATTAGTTTTCTTTTGTTTTGGAAGTGTAACTTGTAACCTTGATCCTTTCCATGGACTCAAAGGCCTAGATTCCATGGAAGAATGATATTA